>OX578281.1:9662446-10262446 GCA_951217055.1 Gerris lacustris
CCTAGTTACATAAATAACTATTATCTACTCGTGGCAGCAAAATTAAGCATTGTTGTACTGTTTTCAATCTGCAAAATGTAATTTTTCTTGATTCTTTTGTAACATGTCAAAAAAACACGCAGCAAAATAATAAAGTGTCAGCAAAATATCCAAGTGTCAGCAAAGTATCCAAGTGTCAGCATAAGTTCAAAGTGTCAGCAAAATTTAGAGAAAATGTTACTACAACGCAGGTTATGAACTCTCCCACATTGTTCATTTTTATACATTTAAGCGTAATATTCTTCTAAATATTTATATAGTTTTTGAAAATACCTTTAAAAATTATAATAATAAAAATCTTTGGAGTAATTTTTCTGCCATTAGTAGAAAATTAGTATATATGTATATAAAATATTGTATGTAGCTATGCAGTTTTAAAGGAAACATTCCTGACTCGTTTAAAGATTACCTACTTCGGTTACACCTTAGCAGGTAATTAACATTTTCCTGCCTCGGCTTCGCCTCGACAGTAAATTTATTTTGCCTATCCTCGCCTTCGGCTCGGAACTAAAACTTAAAAAACGTCAGAAAAATTCCATTTTGCTAACAAGTAACATAAATAATTATTCTCTTACTATACTGAAGTGGGCTAATTATAAACTAAATAATATATTCTATTTTCCATAATAACTATAAACAATAGTTATTTACGTAACAAGGCAGCAAAATAGAATTTTACTGAGCCGGAGACGAAATTATTATCATAGATATTGGTAATAAATGCGCACAAATTTAAACTTTAATATAATAATTATTATTTTGAATAATAAATTTATATTTTAATTAGTTTGTTAACTTTAATATAATTAACAGACTTATAGATTTTTATCGACAGATTAGATTTATTGATGACTCATTTTAAGAAAACAACTTTAAATATATGCAGAAATAAGTTCTCAAAGATGGTTTAAAAGTGAAGTCATGGAACACTAATTTATTATTCAAATTATGTTGTGAATTTTTGAAGCTTTTAAAATGTAGAGGAGATTGGTCACGCAAAAGAGCCATCATATTCACATCTCATGTAGAAAAAAACACTTTTAGAATACGATTTCATGATAAAAAAATCCTTTCTTTACTAAGTGCTTCTTATTAAAGATGCAGAATTTTTAATTAAATTTTTTAAAAAAAATAGTGTGCCAATTAGTGTGGCACATAGCTTCCTCGTATTAATTATTTTATGCTTTTACTACCAATTATTTTCACATTTATTTCATTTCCCCCGGTTTTTAAATCTGTCAAAATTGTTTTGATTTTGCTTCCGAGTTTACCGACGGTAACAAAAGCTATGTGATCGTTCTGAAGAACAAAAATATTTTATCTATACGATTGATACGAAATGTATTCATTGCGCATGTGCGTTTCATAATTCTTCTTTATTTCCGCACTAGTCTGGAAGAATTCTTCACCTTATCGCACGATTAGCGAGTTTTTTTACAATTCACAAAACTAATTTGCTGTTTGTTTAATTAAAGTAACTGTTTATATCGAGTTTTTAGTAAGAAGCAATGAGTGATTTAAGTGATTATGACGAAAATGAGGAGATGAAATAAATCGTAGATAAAGTACGGTACGCAACTCGAGCGAAAACTACATTTTGCTTTGCTCGTGTGGTTTTACTACCCTCGCTGTAGCTCGCATGCAAATTGCTACTTTCCGCACTAGACGCGTAATGTACAATTATCTACGATTGATACGAAATATAAACATTGTATCTCTGTTTGGATGCGTAGAAAGTGATTCTTTACGTACTTGTATTCATTGCGCATGCGCGTCTCATAGCTCTGAAGAATTCCTCTTCTTTACCACCCTAGGTCGGTAAAGAAGAGGAATTCTTCAGCATTACGCATGATCAGCGAGTTTGTTTACAAAACTAATTTGCTATTCTTTTATTAAAGTAACTGTTTATATCGAGTTATTAGTGAAAAACAATGAATGAATCAAGTGGCTTTGACGAAAATGTAGAGAATAATACGTCTCCAGAAATAATTATTTTGGCAAAAAATACAACTCAAGAAATAATGCCATCTTTATCAAGAGAGAGATACGAACTTACATACAGCAAATTTATTTTTTTCTGTATTTATTATTTAAATCTAACAATCATAGATAAAGTACGGTACGCAACCTGTGCGAAAACGGCATTTTGCATTGTTCGTGTGGTTTTAATACCCTCGCTATCGCTCGGGTGCAAACTCCACACTCGCATGCAAAATGCTACTTTCCGCACTCGACGCGAAATGTACTATTGTTCTTCATAACGATTACATAGCTTCCATTAATTTCTGTAAGCTCGGAAGCAAAAAAAGGTTAGTATTGTTTTTAAAATGGATAATTTTTTCCCTGCGCAGTTTTATATCTATTAAGACAAGAAAGTTTTATGACTAGATTGAATTGACTTATAAGTTGTGTAGGCGGAAGGTACAAAACTAAGCCAAGTGTTAAAGTCACGTGCTGCTCCATTACTGATGGGGCAGCCACGCCTTGTGATCTATATTTCCTTGTTAACTTTAATCACCGTAAGGCTACTGGCTGTACGCATTCATTCTTATACCGTATAGTCGAGTTAAAGGCCTGGCTAGCCTTGAACTAGGGTGTCAGTCACTGACCTAGACTACTAAAACCTTGGAAATGTGAGCTACGGCTTTTATACGCCTACAAAAAAAGAGACTACAAGACGGAGAAGCATAATATAAGACCCTCTTATTCTTTTTTTATTCTCGTTTCAATGCCTTATTATAAAATAATATGCAAACAATTCATTTCATTATTATCAATAAAAATAATAATATATATACATAAATAACTTAGCTAAAAGCTAAATTATATAGAAGCGGTAGATATATTAAAAAATAAAATAAAATGAATAACTATTATCTAAAATGATTTCTTTTATACTTAATTTAAAACAATGAGCTCATAAGAAAATGTAAACCACATGAATTTAAAACCTCACATTATATAACCCCATAAAATTCAAATTATTTACAAGTTAAAACTAAATATCTATCAAATATTACATTTCTGCAGTAAAAAGTAAAAAGGCGTTAAGTCCAAAAATGTCAACAAAAAAAATTATTCACTTTTTGAAATCCGCGAAACATTATCTACAGAGTGTTATAAAGGAAGCAATACTAGCCTGTTTTGCTAATGAAATATCGAGCTTAATACATAAGGGTTAAGTTTGTGTAACATGAGCAAAGCAAAATGCAGTTTTCGCACGAGTTGGGTACCGTACTTTATCTACGATTGTGGATTTAAATAATAAATACAGAAAAAAAAATTTTCTGTATGTAAGTACGTATTTCTCTTTTTATTAAGATGATATTAACTCATTAGTTGTATTTTGTGCCGAATTAATTATTTCGGAAGGCGTATAATTCTCCTTATTTTCTTCATTATCACTTAAATCAGTCATTGTTTCTCTAAAAATTCGATATAAACAGTTACTTTAATTAAACAAACAGCAAATTAGAATGTAAACAAAGCTAATCGTGTGTAAAGGTGAAGAATTCCTCTTTTTTCCGCCCAAGGTCAGAAAAAAGAGGAATTCTTCACCTCATTATGAATGCGCACGCGCAATGAATACAGCTACGAAAAGAATCACTTTCTATGCATCTAAACAGAGATATAATGTTTATATTTCGTATCAATCGTAGATAAATACTTTTACCTGTTTTATATACTTGTAATATGAATTAATACTATAAAAACTTGATCAATACAATTAAATGCGCAATAAGCTTAAGTGATAAGTATCACAAATTTCATTATATATTAGTTTAATTAATATTTATTATAAATTTACAAAACAGTAAGCTCTTTTTTTTACACAAATATTCTCATTTGAAATAAAATACATTGTAGCTTTATTCCTATTTACGATATACCATTTTTTACAACAACTTAAAAAAATAACGATATAATCCATGAATAATTATATATTACAGCAACGTTGGTTCGAAAAAACACTGTATATTTTGAAATATATAAGAAAAATATTTTAAAAAAAGGAAAGGACTATTTGTTAAGATTCTTTATCATTTAAAAGATTAAGCGATTACACGAAAAAATAAGAGAGAATAAAATCAAATAAATAAAAAATAATAAATATATTATATTTATTATGTATATATCGTCATATTTTATGAGTGGTTAGACCTGGTATTCCGGTATTGGAAGGGACCTAAGTGGGGGGAAGATAATTTTAAAGATCTTCACGAGCCAAAAAAAAAAATAAAACTAAAAGACCTACTGAACTACTCATCTCCTTTCTTCCGTGTCGTTTCTAACTTTTAAAATATTACAAATATCAATTTACTTAAAAATTTACGTTTTTAAAATTATTTAAAGAAAATAATAATCACGTTACTAATTTAAAAATACGAAGAAACTGTCCAATAAACAAACAAAAAACAAACTTAGTATGTAGGATAATTACGTATTTAAATTAAAATTTATTTAAAAATTCATTCCGGACTTTATTTTTTTTACAAAAAAAAAAAAAAAAAGTTTAGGTTACGACCTGAACTAACTCCAAAAATTAAGTGTTGCCCTTTTCCACGACATTTTACGAAAGACTTCGAAATATCTGGGGTGGACACCGAAGAATTGGGACTTGAAACGTCTCCTAAAGCATCTTCATCTAGACGACTTTCTTACATCTCGTAACACCTCTCAGTGTGTCATCCGCCTACATAACACACTCGACGTCGTCTTTGACGAATAAACAACATTCTTTACGCGTTAATAAAAATAACGAAAAAATGTATAATTTTTTAAAACATATTTAAGCAATCAACAGAGAAAAGAAGGACCACCTAAGTAATAATGAAGACAATAAATGAGGAATTCAAAATAAAACATATATATATTCATGATGTTAAATATTTAATGCTTTTTTGAGACGATGAATGGAATTTTTATTATATTATTTTCATTATGATGTAATAATCGCGCCTTTTTTTTTCACCATTTTCAATTTGTTTTCGACATAATCTAAGATCAATTAATAGATACACGAAAGTAGGTCGACTGCACAATATAATATATGGAAATTAACAGCAATCGCACAATTAATCGTTTAATCATTATTATTGTATTTTATTATTCAAGATTTGTATATATATATATATATATATATATATATATATATATATATATATATATATATATATATATATATATAAACAGATATTACTTAATACAAATACAAACCTAAACGGCACAGTTCTGCCGCCCTGCCGCTCACCGCGCGTTTCGAGGCTTAAGGCCCGAAAATACCGAGGCTTAAGAGAGAAAATATTAAACTGAGCGGTATTTTCCCTAGACGAGAGTCTTTAATCAACTGAAAATTCAGAGCGACCATCGAAGATTTATGTCTAGGCTGAGCGGTAAGCAATAAGCGGTGAAATTGGCCTAGTAGTTTAGGCTCCACGCGTCTTTACAGACAGATAGAAAGACATTTTTTAAAAACCATTTTTTTTGGACTCAGGAGACCTTAAAACGTGTAAATCCATCAAAATCTTAAAAGCAAATTTTAGCGCCATCACAATACTTTCTTTTAATATATACTACATATATGAGAAAGTAAAAAATTGGTCAACTTACTCTTAACCAAAACAATTTCTTCTCTGAGGCCAAAATAACAAGCAATTAAGCAAGGCGCTTGACATTATCCTTAATTTTACACTTGTTAGTTATTTTTGGGGCACTTCTTTAGATTGTTAATCCCCTTATATAGAAAACAGAGGGGAGTAGCAATCTAAAGAAGGTGTACGGAATTTTCTTCTTTAGAATGTTACTCCCCTTATAAAGAAAACAGAGGGGAGTAGCAATCTAAAGAAGGTGTACGGAATATTCTTCTTTAGACTGTTACTCTCCTTATAAAGAAAACAGAGGGGAGTAGCAATCTAAAGAAGGTGTACGGAATATTCTTCTTTAGACTGTTACTCCCCTTATAAAGAAAACAGAGGGGAGTAGCAATCTAAAGAAGGTGTACGGAATATTCTTCTTTAGACTGTTACTCCCCTTATAAAGAAAACAGAGGGGAGTAGCAATCTAAAGAAGGTGTACGGAATATTCTTCTTTAGACTGTTACTCCCCTTATAAAGAAAACAGAGGGGAGTAGCAATCTAAAGAAGGTGTACGGAATTTTCTTCTTTAGACTGTTACTCCCCTTATAAAAACATAAGAGTGATATTTCTTTGTCCCAAAGTACATTGGACTAAACATCACTTTGTCATAATAGTTATTTTGTTAAAGTCATTTATATTCTAAAAACACATAGGGGAGTAACAATCTAAAGAAGTACCATTTTTGGAAGACATCCTAAATATAAAATATATTATGACTTATGACTATGACATATCATATAACATTTTTAAGACTTAATAAGGTTTAGGATAATACTTCTAGACACGTCTTTAGATTGTTACTGGAATAAAAATCTAAAGAAGGTGAGCGAAATGTTCATCTTTAGACTTAATATTTCCCCTTATAAAAACTAAGTATTATATATATTGCTTTATTCTAAAGTACATTCGACTAAACATCCCTTTGTCTTAATAGTTATTTAGTAAAAGTCATTTATAATCTACTAAAAAAAGCTTAGGGAGCAAGAATCTAAAGAAGGTGAACGAAATGTTCTTCTTTAGACTGTTACTCCCCTTATAAAATCAGAAGAGTGATATTCCTTTGTCCCAAAGTACATTGGACTAAACATCCTTTTGCTTATTAATTATTTAGTCAAAGTCATTTATATTCTAAAAAAACCATAGGGGAGTAGCAATCTAAAGAAATACTTATTTATAGCTTCGTTAATAAAGCCAACATTAAGAATAAGCCAGGTTATTTCATTCCAACTTTGTTTTTAAGAATTTCAATGTACATTCCTTTAAGTAAATTATATTTTATCAATGATGACATAATTTGTTGTAATTTAAATAAAATTCTCGTTTAATTTAATCTGTTTTAATGTAATCACAGTCGATTATCTACTTCTGAGTAAACTGCAATTAATTAGTTATTAGTTAATCTACTAATTAAATACTTTTAAATATTCAAGTTTCATTAGCGTAAGATGGTGTTTAGGAATGAAGAAGTATTAAATTACACGGAGAGGTCACGCGCGACTGGTTGATCAGCTTCTAATATGCGAGATCTTCCTTAACTCGCAAGTTGAGTGATAGGTTAGGCGCGAGTGAAGAGCTCGGGGTCACGCAACTTCATAATACCGGTAGTCAACTTTTCCTCTACCAACTTCATGATGAGGTCATAAAGAAGGGTCAGATTCAAAAACAGATAACAATTAAAAAAAGATCTTTCCAATGAAGATATTTTTTATTTCTTTTCTCTTCGTATCTTAATTTTTACTATCTTGAAGATAAACAAACTGGTAGGGTTGAGATTTCGCGCAATTATATTTCTTATAAGGTAACACGCGTGCCTTCGCAAACCTCCGATGTTTCACTTCCACATTGCATTATGTTTATATAATATCTTCGAAAACCTTTATTTCGTCTCTAGAACTGTAAAACGACTTATGAATAATTATTTTTGACGTTGATTACTTCTTATGATTGGCAGGTATGTTTCTGGAACTAAATGAAGATATGGAGTATAGAGGGGCGGAAAAAAAAGGCTTGAACTAAAGTTCTTTATTTAGATCACGATTTATTTTTGTTTAAGCTAACAGACACTGAAGATTTGATTATAATCTTTTTGCAAGCTCATTTTCTTTAGTGAATCAAGAAAATGAAGCGGAATTTGACAATGAAGTAGTAATTGTAAGGAAGAAGTAAGATGCAATCATAAGGATTCAAAATCTAAAGCCTTGGATTGAGTAGGATTTAAAAAAAAAAAAAAAAAAAGTTACTAACTCGACAAAGATATCTCCATACATTTTTATATAACACAATTTTTTGCTTTCGAGTTTACCGAAGGTAACGGAAACTATGTGGTCGTTCTGACTTCTAAAGAACGAAAATTTTCCATCGAACTGTCAAACACACGTTCTGAACCAAATAAATAAATAAATATAATACATTTTTTTTTACTTTCTCAAATAAAGAGAGAGTATTTTGATGACGCGATTATTCGATTTTGAGGGATTTACACGTTTTGAGGTCCCCTGAGTCTAAAATACGTATACTTGAATTTACTTCCACACACTAATAAGTACAAAGGTATACTTTACTTTACTTTAACACATTAAGTAATACGTACGTATACTTTACTTTTACTTTGATCAAGGAAAACTGCAGCACCAGTTACGCGCTTCTGCATTGCGGGTGGAAAAGGAAATCTCGCAGTATAATTTATGCTTTTCCTACCAGAATTCTATAAAGGCTATACTTTTTTTAATAAGACGGCGGAAGTGAGCTAAAACTATTCCAGAAAATTATAGGGTTGTGTCATTTTTTTAATCCTGGGAATAACTTGAGCTAAATAAAGTTAAGCCATTAGGTTTTATTATTCCTTTTTCCGAAGTTTAATTTTCGATATAGGTCCAAAAATTCAATTAATTAACAATAATTACTACGTTTTTATTAGCTTGCATTCTTGTTTGTTTGTTTGTCCGGTACAAATCTGACAATCGATTTCTAACTAACTTCCCGAATAGCTAGAGATTTGAAACTTTTAGCATAGCTCAGAACACGATGACAATGCATTATTTTAATACTTTTAGCCATCTTTCAGCAGAATTTAATTAGTTTTTAGCAAATTTTGCTGTGCGGAAAGTTAGTTCGGAAAAAAATCCGCAAGTTATTCTATTTGTTTTGCAATATCCAATATTTTCGCAATCTTCATTTTGACGGGTCTCAAATTTGTGATAGATAAACATTGAATGACAGCCAAATAGGAAATATTGATTATATTATTTATATTATTTCAAATATATCGATGGCATGCTTTAGATTTGGTGATGGGGAGATCCGTTGTACAAAGATTTATCCTTTTATTTTAAGATCAGCTCTCTGGATGGTTGTCATTTATGTGAAGTAAATAAATTCGGAACTATTTGATTTCACTAACATTATATATTATATAACAATAACAATTATATTATCAACATTACATACGATTCAACAGAAAATTTAAAAACGTAGTATATAAAAAGTTCTTTTAGCGAATTTTCAAAGAAAATTACGCTATTGCAATGGCTTCAAAATTTTTGTAATGCGAATTTTTGAAAAAATTTTCCATGGAAATCCGTTTTAGACCATTCTGAATCGATTCCTGAAATTTAACACTTTTTTTTATGTATGTATGTATATATGTATGTATATATGTATGTATGTATGTATGTATATATGTATGTATATATGTATGTATATATGTATGTATATATGTATGTATATATGTGTCACTCCAGACGATATCTCCCCTTGAGATGCACTTAAAAATTTCAAACAAATTTTAAAATGTCAATAATATCAAAAGAAAGGATGAGTTCGTTGGCCAGAATTTTTGGAGTCCATTTAGGGGTCAAATTTTGACCATATAGGGTCAAAAAACGTGTTTTTTCCATTTTACCCCCCTTTTATGTGAAAATATGATAAAAGTGTAAATAACAACAATTACTGTACTCTTAAAGAGCTTTCCAACGACATGCATCTTGAAGGGTAAATACTATTTTGACTTTTGTACCCCGTACCCCTGTGTACCAATTTTTTTTTTTTCACCCGAGCAAATTCTAAACCAAAATTTTCCTATATTATCATAAGCCAATAAAAGGCAGATTTCTTTGAAAATTCGCTCATTAAGTCATGGTGCATGACTGGACTTTTTTATTTATCTTGAAATTATTTATTACATATATTTGTAAACTGAGGATTTCTCCTTATCCTGGTCTGTTGGGTACTCTGTTTTTTTAATGTTTACATATTAAAACCAAACATGTTAAACCACTGTGCTATATTTCAACCCCTTTGGGTCATTTTCAAGCTAGAACACATTTAAAATTCAATTAATTATTAATTAATTATTAAAAATAATTTATTACATATTTTATAGAAAAAATTATACTTAATAATAATAATGGTAATATAAATTTTGAAGTCTTTACTCTTAATAGAACTTATAGGCTTCTTATAGCTTAGACTTCTGTATCTGTATCACTTGTATTTTGTAATATACAAATTTAATATAACATCTTAATTTCTTACAAGAGCATAATAGTGCAGGAGATAGTGCAAAAAAGTGTCTGACTAACATCAAGCTAGAATTTTGTGAGTAGGTAAATCTTTTGGAGCCTTTTGAAGAATATATGGTCGCCAAAGTTCGTAGCGGGACATAGATTGGCAATAGCAAAAAAAAAAAAAAAAACTTGGACCAACGGTGGAGGGCGGCCATATTGCCAATTATGGTGGACAATGTGATTTTCATGATCCTCAGTAAAAAATTACAAAAATTTAACGGACGGTATTTTGTCACTTGATGGGATAGTTATTCAAATATTACACCAAACCTATCAAGTGAAAAACTAACATCAACTTGATTTTTGGTTTACTAACTAATTTTGTACTCAGGATCATGAAAATCATATTGTCCACCAATAAGGGCGGAGTGCGGGAGACATGACCGCTCTCCACCAGCTTGTTTATTTCAAATGCTTATTGCCAAGCTATGTTTCGTAGATGAAATTAGCCGACTATATATTCTTAAAAGGCACCAAAAGATTAACTTGATCACAAAATTCTAGCTTGATGTTAGTCAAGACACTTTTTTGTACTATTTATTCTTACTATCTCCTGGACTTTAAGCCTTTAGGGATAACAAAAATATTACTCATATTATTATTATTCATAAACTATTAAATATTATTATTTTGACTTAAATTTATTTAATGATCTTTTATAATCTGTAACAAATATAGTAAAAGGTTTGTTGTGTTTTTCTTTAATTCAAGGTCCCATTGAGACAGCGTTATTTCAAATGTTTTTAAGAGAGATGGAGAGAGAAAAAAAAAATCTAAAGAAGGCTCCGCTGAAGACTTTTGAAGTAGTTAAGGCACGACCTTAATCTTCTCAAAGACGTGAAGTCAAATACATATGGATACGTGATGGATGATGGATACACGTATAAATAGAGATAAGATTAGATTTATAATTTGATTTGGAACATTTGATGAGATATAAGATTAAGCGTGGTAATTCTCTGTTACATATACATTTAACATAATAATTTAACATAAGTATTTACATATACATACATTTAATCATAAAAAAATCGTGAATTCTATTAAAAATAATTATAAGTGTTAAAGAGTAAGCCGAAGTTGAAAGTAATCAATGCGGTAAACTAATAATATATTGCAATTCATAATAATCAATAGATCTTCATAATGTTTGTAGCGCAGAAATTATAAATTTAACTCAATCATTGTAACTTAGACATGCGAGCAGAAGCTATAAATTTAACATAGGTAATCATTGTAACTTAGACATGCGAGCAGAAGCTATAAATTTAACATAGGTAATCATTGTAACTTAGACATGCGAGCCTCAGTGGAGGTCTTTTTAAGAAATAACATAAACTGACACTCCATGAAAACTAACTATTTAGTTTATTTTATTCTACAAAGCAGGTTTCAGCCTTCATAAGGCATCATCTAGCAACAAACAAAAGTTAAAGTAAGTAATGAAGTCTACACAACAAACAAACCGATACAAACAACTAAACAAATGACGGTCCACAATTAAAATTAAGCAAATAACATAATGTCAAACAAAGAATTAAAAGACATTTGTCTTTTAATTCTTCAAATTTCTTTACTTCGTTTATTTAAATTAATAAATACTTAAAGTGGAATAACATATCCTGCCAATTAGTGTGACACATAGCTTCCTCACATACTATTTTGTATACTTTAATGTTAATGATTTTATACTTTTACAACCTATTTTTGTCAAATTCGTTTAATTTTCCCCCGATTTTAAAATCTGTCAAAACTGTTTTCATTTTTTTTACATTAATTAAAGTATTAATTTATAAAAATTTAAAGAGTGCAGTCGGTTGAAATTAATATGGTGCTATCTGCGGGCTACTTTCGATAAACCATCAAATTTCATAAAAATCAGATGAGTACTTTTGAAGATATAGGTGTAAATATATGTTTATCTACGATTGATACGAAATATAAACATTATATCTCTGTATAGATGCGTAGAAAGTGATTATTTACGTACTTGTATTCATTGCGCATGCGCGTCTCATAGTTCTGAAGAATTCCTCTTCTTTACGCACGATTAGCGAGTTTGTTTACATTTAACAAAACTAATTTGCTATTATTTTATTAAAGTAACTGTTTAATCGAGTTTTTAGTGAAAAACAATGAATGAATCAAGTGGCTTTGACGAAAATGTAGAGAATAATACTCCTCCAAAAATAATTAATTCGGCAAAAAATACAACTCAAGATTAATGCCATCTTTATCAAGAGAAGAGATAAGAACTTACATACAGCAAGATTATTTGTTTCTGTATTTATTATTTAAATCTAACAATCGTAGATAAGGTCAACTCGTGCGAAAACCGCAGTTTGCATTGCTCGTGTGGTTTTACTACCCTCGCTGTCGCTCGGGTGCAAACTCCACACTCGCATGCAAAATGCTACTTTCCGCACTCGACGCGTAATGTACTATTTGCGTATGTAGAAGAGAAACAAATGGGCACAGATGGTTTAAACTTATATGGGACCAATAATGGGCTAATTATTGAGCAAAAATTGAGACAGACAGACCGATAAACCAACAAACAGACGGAATCAAAAAAATTCCCTCATGTCTTAAACGGGATATTAAAATCGGAGACAGAAAATAATATGTTCGTTCTTCGGAACGATAACATAGCTTCCGGAAGCAAAAAAAAATAAATAAATAAAAATAAAAAAAATACCTATTTAAGTTACATTTGATTGTTTCGTTTTACTTATCACATAAGCAGTTTTCCGTTGATTAGTTTTATTGCTTCTTTTCCCACTTAGTATTTGGAGTTTTGTTTTCTTATGGCGTCAGAATCGGTTGAACGGTTATAGACAGGTCTAATTCCTTGTAAGAAGGTAATTGATGTTTGGGCTGTTATACGGTCTAGTTTGGTTCCAGACCGGCTGAGAATGTTATACGGGGCCATGTCTCACAATATTTCCTCCATAGTGTCTTTATCATTGTCTCTTAAATCAGCTGTTCCACATCACGTTTTATTTTGCCACCAACCCTTCCTTCTAAAGCGATAACGACAGCTGTATAAATGTCATCGTGACATCTGAACTATCAAAATATCGAAAAAAAAACCTTTCACTATTCAATATATAACTTTAATCTGCTTCCTTCATAACTAAAATGGAAAAATTATATTTATTTCCCCACTTTTTTTTTTTTGTCTTGCGTAATTTTTGTTCCCACAGATAGATTATTTTTTTTTCATAAACTATGCAAATTGAAAATATAAAAAAGTAATAAATAATCAAATATGCCATGTTAAGTGTGAAGTCTTCCGTGATTAAAGTCATAAAAACTAAGTTCAGCAAAGAAGACCTCACCGACTATCATGTCAAACCTGACATTTCAACTCTTACTTTCGGAAGAATTGTAAGCATCTTGATACTTCTTTTACTTCTAGATTAAATCGTTAACTTCACAAACCAATGCTTAATTGTGCAAATTAAGTCTGACATTCAAGTAACTATTATGTATTGAGTATAATTAATATTAAAAAAATCGGGTACAGGGTACCTCGGAACTTTTCCTCACTTCAGAGGCCACTAAAGCAGCCTCTCCTGCTGCTTCGCAGCAGGAGGGAGCTGCATTGGACGAGGTCAGTATTTGGATGGGTGACCGTTCTGAACTAACTGATTTAAATTATCATTCTTTAAAAAACACCTTATTTTTATTACCTATTATTTTATTTAATTATTTGAAGTTTGGCGGTATTTTGACAGATGTAAACAGACTTTGACGTCATCAAAATTATCGCACTAATAAATAATTATATTCGCTTATAACTTTTAAACTAATTAATGGAATTTCATCGGTTAATTTTTATATTTGTTTCTTAATTTTTTCCGGTTCCAACAATATGCTATATTTGTCAAAAACCTATTTATACTTTCGGTATTATTAAACGTCAAAGTTTAAAATTTCAAAAATTGATAACTTCAAAATGGCGGCCAATATCAAAATTAAATTTGGTGGGCTTGTTTGTCATAGAGAGAGGTACATTCGTGCCAAATTCCAACTCAATCAAGACTATTTTCAATTTATTACGATTTTTTAAATTTTTTGCTGACTCAACAAACTGGGTTCAAGATGGCGGAAAAAGTTGATTTTCCGGGGGCGGCACCACTACAGGTAAGGACTGATTTTTCTTCCAAGTTTCAACTCTCTAGGTTAAATACCTTGGGCGCTACGATGATAACACACATACATACAGACGTCATGCTGAAAACTACTCAGGAGGTCTTAAAAACACCCAAAATGGATAATTCCATTGAAATCTCGAAAAAGAATTTTTTGGTGAAAACAATACTTTTCCTACTATGAAAAAAAAAGGAAAAGTAAAAATAGTCTGCGAATTAGTGTGGCACATACATTCTTCATCATTGCCAGATTTGTACCGGACAAACAAACAAACAAACAAGAATGCAAGCTAATAAAAACGTAGTAATAAGACCGCTTCATCGTCAAATCAAAATAACAATGTGAATTTCATGGACCAAAAAAAAAAAAAAAAAAAAAAACTGAAACAACTTAACTAAATTAAATCACCCGGTTTGGTAAAAAAAATGGAATTTACATTATAACAAATTCAATTTATTATGTACACAAACTATGTTAGTTTATTTTTTACATTAATAAACAAAACAAATCCGTACAAAGAAATAATCATTCTAATTAATTAATTACTTATGTCCAGTTTATTCAAACATAAATATTAAAAATTGAAGGTAAATTAAATCATGTGAAGGTAAAGAAATAAAAAAAAAAACTGCAGCAAATCAACATCATTTTAAATATGAGCCAAAGTTTATATTTTATCTGGCGCATTAACATAATTCCCGTCGATAAATTATTGCGAAGTTATCGTTTTGCGGAGAATGAATTTATGGGCGTTCAATTTCCTTGATATTCTTGTCAAGTTCTTATTTTTATTTAAAAAAAAAATAAAGTTGGAAAAAAGAGAGGCCCCTTAATAAATAAACGAGTCGAGTTTATTTTACACTGTAAAAAAAACATTTCGAAGCAATTTGAAAATTTACTTCTCGTTTGATGGAATGTAGTTGGAATTTAAGTTTTTTTTATATTATTACGACGGAGTAGGGGGGAACGCAGAGTAAGTTAGTAGTAGATTGGAACAAGTTGCGTCTTGTAATGAATGGGATCACGCAGCTGGACATGCGTTAACTCATCCCAGGGACGCCACCTCACGTTTTTACAACTAATCCCAATAGCTTACTTGTTTACCTCCCTGTTTATAAGTTATCAGTCAGTACTTTAATAATGTACAATATATATTATAAATCTCGTAACACCTACATATTTTATACTATTTTTTTTCTAAATAATTAAATTTTCTTTTATAACATTTTTGAATTAATTTCTAAACAGAGATGATAAAATAGAATACAAAAAATATGTATTTCTCCTCCTCCTAGTGCTCTAGTGTAATAAATAAAATTGTAAGCAAATAAATAAATATATATACTTTTATATATATATTAGCAATGAAATACCGTGTTTTTGCACACTGCAATAAGGTACACAATTTGTGATAGTGAGAGACACCAAGGGATGTGCCACGTAAACGTGACACATAGGAACTGTTCCAACATTAGACAATACGTCACAAAGATGTTGGCTCGGCATTAAGCTATGTCCTGCATCGTTTCGTCGCGTCCGACGATGCCCACCCAACTCTGGACCTATACCAGATCAAGAAGATCAGTGTTTGCACACTGCAATAGGCTACACAATTTGTGAGAGACACCAAGGGATGTGCTACGCAAGCGTGACACTACACTGATCTTCTTGATCTGGTATAGGTCCAGAGTTGGGTGGGCATCGTCGGGCCCCTGATGAGTCGGACGCGACGAAACGATGCAGGACATGGCGTAATGCCGAGCCAACATCTTTGTGACGTATTGTCTAATGTTGGAATAGTTCCTATGTGTCACGTTTACGTGGCACATCCCTTGGTGTCTCTCACTATCACAAATTGTGTATATATATATATACATATATATATATATATATATATATATATATATATATATATATATATATATATATATATATATATATATATATATATATATATATATATATAAGAATAATTACAAGATAAAAATAACTTTTTAAATTTTCTGTTGGATCCTATGTAATGTTGATAGTAAAATTGTCATTGTTATACATAATATATATAATGTTGTGAAAGAAAAAAAAAAAAAAAAAAAATACATAGTTCCGAATTTATTTACTTCACATAATAATGACAACCATCTAGAGAGCTGATTTTAAACCTATAAAAGGACAAATCTTTGTACAACGGATCTCACCAACACCGGATCTAAACCATGCCATTGATATGTCCCTGTGTAGGGACAGTAAGAGAAGAAAAATGTGTACAAGTAAAGAAGTACAGATGCAGAAAAATTAAACCTATACCTAGAACACAAATGTGTAAACAAACCTGGGAGTCACACGTCAATTAATTTATTTCTTTGTCTACTTTTCGCTGTCATTCAATGTTTACCTCTTAATAAAAAATCACAAATTTGTAACCCGTCAAAATGAAGATTGTAAATACTGTGGGATATGTCAAAACAAATAAAATAACTTGCGGATTTTTTCCGAACTAACTTTCCATACAGCAAAATTTGCTGAAAACTAAATAAATTCTGCTGAAAGATGGCTAAAAGTATTAAAATAATGCATTGTCATCGTGTTCTGAGCTATGCTAAAAGTTTCAGATGTCTAGCTATTCGGGAAGTTAGTTAGAAATCGATTGCCAGACTTGTACCGGACAAACAAACAAACAAACAAACAAGAAAGCAAGCTAATAAAAACGTAGTAAAATGTTTAAAAATAAAACCAAAAAGGACAAGAATGTCAGAAGCACTTATTAAAAGCAATATATTGGAATATTGTCATATATTGATTTGTTGATCTTTATTTAGTTATTTAAATATTATTTATTACATGCCATATATTGTTTTGTTATCAGTAATTTTTTTATTTTTTTTTTTAAGATCTCTTCTTCTAGAAGAATATTACCTTTACACTTAAAGTTAGCAATGAACCTACTTTGACAAAATGATGTTAAGTAATAACTCGCAGTAGGTAAGACAAGGAGTTAGATTATAGGTTATGTTGGTAACCACTACTGAAACCTTCTTTCCACATGTAAAGCAACGCGCCGCCACTCAAATAACTCAGCGACTGTATTAATCATCGATGCTGTGTTGCGGCCTTTTATGCAAATTATTTTTTTATTAACAGCTACTTTAAAGTATTAAACTATCCAACATGAAACTGGACTCGATAAAGGAGATGATTGGGTCTGAGAGGTCTTAAAGCCTTTTTACCTGGAACTTAAGTCTAAACATAACCAATGATTTGTAACCATGCTATAACCTGTTCCATACTAAGTTAGTATCGAAAAAATTTAATAAATGATTGATTTCTTAGTTTTTAAAGTGTCCAATATGAACCTTATAAACTCAAAAACGGACTAAGATTTTTTTCTTACCAAATAATTCCGAAAAAATAAAAAGATATTAAATTGTAATACGGAGGAATTATTTATCCTATAGAAAGGTATAATTGGTGCCAATTTCAGCCCGATCGGCAAAATAGCTCCAAAAATTATATAGCGTTAAACTGTTGTTTAATATTTTTCCAAATTGCGGCAGATATAAAAGCGAAATTTAGTGGAAATTTCTGTGTTATTAAAAAGGTATAATTGGTACAGATTTCAGCGCAGACATCCAGCTAAAAACCACTCAAGTCGTCTTGAAAACACCCGAAACAAATAATTCCGTTGAAATCTCAGTTTCGGATTTTTGGGTGAAAACAATACTTTTTCTTCAAGGTAAGGAAAAAAAGTTTGACACAAGATTGAGGAAAAGCAACTGGATGCGATTGTATTTTGTATCCTGTGTGGATGAAAAATTAAATTCGTTTGGTTTTCGATAAAAAATTAAGTAAAAACTTGTTGATGACCTTATATTCCAGGAGATTTTGTCCCTAGACAGGTGACCACGTTGAATTTTAGTAATATTTGAATAACTAACCTATCAAGTGTGAAAATAACATAGACTTGATTTTTGATCTACTAACTAATTCCGTACTCAGGATCATGAAAATCACATTGTCCACCATAATTGGTGAGACATGGCCGCTCACCACTGGTTTGTTTTCTTCAAACGCCTATTGCCAAGCTATGTCCCGCAGACGAACTTAGCCGACCACATATTCTTAAAAGGCGCTAAAAGATCGATTTGTATACAAAATTCTAGCTTGATGTTAGTCAGACACTTTTTTGCACGCTATCTCCTGGACTATTAGATCAATTTTATTTTATTTATAGTCACATAATGTCGAAGAAATCAATCATAAAAAATCGGGTACAGAGTACCTAACTTCGGAACTGTTCCTCACTTCGGAGCTCCTGCTTCGCTGCAGGAGGAAGCAGCATTGGGCATGGTCAGTACTTGGACAGGTGACCGTTTTGATGAACCAACAGATTTATTTATTATAATTTTTTAAAAAATATATACATTATTTTTATTTATTTGATTTGATTTATTTAATTATTTGAATTTTAAACAAACGAAATTATCGCACTAATTAATAATTATGTTCGCTTACAACTTTTAAACTAATTAATGGAATTTTATCAGGCTTTCTTTATATTTGTTCCTTATTTTTGATCGGTTCTAATGATATGCTGTATGTTTAAAACGTATTAATACTTTCGGTATCATTAAGCATCAAAGTTTAAAAAAATCGATAACTTCAAAATGGCGGCCAATATCAAAATAATATTTAGTGGATTTGTCATACAGTGGTAATCAGTAGATTTGTCTTGTATTTTGACGGATTTTTCATCAGTAGATTTTCATAATTTTGTGGATTTGTCATTGTTTGACATACAGATAGGTTACATTCGTGCCAAATTTCAACTCGATAAGTCCATGTTTTAATTTTTTACGAATTTTTAAAAAACATTCTGACTCAGCAAACTGGGTTCAAGATAGCGGATAACGTTGATTTTTCAGGCGGCACAACTAAAAGTAAGGACTGATTTTTCTGCTAAGTTTCAACTCAATAGGTTAAATAACCTGCAAATGCCCTACATACACACATACAGACGTCATACTAAAAACACTCAGGAGGTCTCAAAAACACCCAAAACGGATAATTCAGTTGAAATCTCAAAAAAAATAGGTGGGTTTTAAAATAGACAGTGGCGTACCAAGACGGGTGCGTGGGGGGGCGGACCGCCCCGGGTCCACAAGCTTTAGGGGGTGTCATTGTGGCAGAAAGAAATAAACACCCTCAAAATCGTTCTGAGGGGGTGACAAGATAATATCCCGCCCCGGGTGCGACAAGACCTTGGTACGCCACTGAAAATAGACTGCCAATTGGTGCGTAGCACTTAGCTTCCTCGCATCCTATCCACGTACTTTATTGATTTTATGCATTAAAAAGTCATTATTGTCAAATTGGTTTAATTATTTCCCGTTTTTTTTAATCTGTCAAAATTGTTTAGATTTTTTACACGAATTAAAGTATCAATTTAGCAATAGTTAAAGAGCGTAGACGGTTCAAATTAATCTGGGGTATCTGCGGGTTACTTTCGATAAACTATATGTTTCCTTCAAATTAGATAAGTACTTTTGAAGCTATTGGTGTAAATAAATGTATGTTTGTGGGCATGTAGAAGAGAAACAAATAGTCGCAGAAAGTTGAAACTTATATGGGACCAACAATGGGCTAATTATGACCAACCACCTAAATTTCATTAAAATTGAACGTGTAGTTTTTAAGATATGTTGGTTCGAAAAAATTGAACGACAGACCGACAGACAGACTCGGAACCAAAAATGTTCCGTGATGTCTGGAACGGATTTCTGTCTTGGAATTTTTTAAATCGGAGACCTAAAATTTTTTCGTTCTTCAGAACGATCACATAGCTTCCGTTACCTTCGGTCAGCTCGGAAGCAAAAATGGGTAAAAACAATACTTTTCCTACCATACAGGTGAGGAAAAGTAAAAACAGTAGGTTGTTTTTCTCCTTTACTAAGAAAAAAACTTTAAAATTTACACTTAAAATATAATTATTTAATTTTAAGCGATTTAAGTAAATAATTTAATTAATTTTGAACAAATACTTTAAATTTATAAAACCCCTCTCATTTGTTTCTTTGATTTACCTTAATAGCATTAAAACAATTAATTTATTTATTATGATTATTATTTTTGAAAAAGGCATAGATTTATGACTCTTACGTATTTCTGTATTCTGTAGAAAGTGAACTTATGCTTATCTAATCAATCATAAAAAAAACAAAAAAAAAACAGAAAGAATTGATTGTTCAAGATGTACCCAACTTAATAATTTGATTTCCATTTTAGGATGATAGGTTTTATGAAGGATAGGATTAACTCACGATTCACTCGACTTTTGGCATTAACTAGGTTTTTGTGTTGGTTTTAATTCACAATCATTCCGTATCTATTCATTGAACCTTCTATAAAAAGTGAACAGAAATAAATGAGGTTATGTGGAAGTTCAGTGAAGTTTTTTTTTTTTTTTCTTTTAAATTCTATTTTTTTTTATATTTATTTAGTTGATATCTTGAAATTGGTATTTTCAATCTGTGTTGAGGTCATCTTGTTAAAATATAATGGCGGATAAAAGAAAGGATTTTTGTTGAGGTTGGTCTGAGACTAGGTAAAGTTTGCGAGAGATGCGAAGTTAAGTCGATGATGTATTGAAGTTTTTGTTAGCTAGACGCTTAAGATCCGACCTATGGGTGAATGCAGATGGGTTGGGTCAACTTACAACACTAGCTAAGGGTCAAGATGCTGTATCTGACCTCGCTAACTTCACAAGAGCTTCTCTCTCGACCGATTTAAACCGATTCAACCCTCGAGTGTACTTTGCTCTTTTTTAAGTTGTGGGAAAATATTGCAAAAAATAATTCTTATATACCAACTACAAGTAAGTATATAAGTATATAATATATAAAAGATAATGTTTATTTGATAGATTTATGATAATAGTTGCATACTTCAGTATATTCTTACCGTAACATGATACACGAAGTCTAGCTAAGATTTCAAAATCAACATACCATAAAAAGATTTAAAATCTCAGTTATTGTCGCAAAGCAAATAATTAATAATTTCTTGGCGAAATGCCCTGTTTGTCATTCTCAAATACGGTTAACAGTAAAAATAGACTGCCAATTAGTGTGGCACATAGCTTCCTCGCATACTATCATGTACTTATTGTTTTACTAACGTTATATTACTATATTGATTTATTGTTTATTATGTAAAACATATTAATAGTTTTTAGCGATCTTTAACAATTCATAGCGGTGTCGCTGTTGGTTTTACTAAAAAATAGTATTTGTAAAAAATTATTGTCTCATGAAATAGATGAAGTTTGATTTTTTCCCGACCTAAAATTCCAATTTTAAATTTGAAGTTCACGTTTACGCGAGCGTTGCGCGTAAACGTAACTCGTCGCGTAACGCGTAAACGCGTAACTCGTCCTGGGCATTGGTAAAATGAACATGTCTACCAAATTTCATCAAAATCGGTCGACATTTACCCAAGTTATAGTCGCACGTTTCATGATTCGCGGACACACAGACAGACAGACACGAGACCAAAAATGTTCCCTGATGTCTGAAACGGATTTCTTTCTTGGAATTTTTAAAATTGGAGACATAAAACTTTTTCGTTCCCAAAAGTGAACACAATGCTTCCGTTACCTTCGGTAAGCTCGGAAGCATTAAAACAACAAAGAATGAGCTTGTAGTACAAGTACTGTTACATAACAACCACAAAAATAAGTGTGGTGTCGCGGGACACCCGGTAGGAACGAAGTTCCTTACATGTTTCATCTATATATATAAAACTAAGAGTGACAGTGACTGATCATCAAAAATTCTCCTACTTCCCATTGACCTAGAGATTTGAAATTTGGTACATAGATAGAGTATACCATAAATAGGAAAGTGCGGCCATTTTGATTTCGATATGTGTCCGCCATATTGAATTATAGCCGCCATCTTGGATTTTTTCATCAGTAATTCTCCTACTTCCCATTGACCTAGAGATTTGAAATTTGGTACATAGGTAGAGTGTACCAATACTAGAAAAGTGCGGGTGTTTTGATTTCGATATATAGCCGCCATATTGAATTATAGCCGCCATATTGGATTTTTAAAACACGTGTATATTTTTATCGTCGTACATCGTTTTAAAGGCCTTGATTAATACTTTAATGTTGTGGTATTTATTTATTTTTAAAATTTTTTGTACGGGTACATTTGTACCGATTTGTACTTTTGGTTCAGGTTAAGAAGGTGAAATAATTTTTTTAAATTTTATTTTTACATTTATTAGAATTCATTAGCCTAAATAATGATCTTATACATGGTTTGATTTTTAAATATATTTTTGGTACCTATGGGTACACGGGTACAAATATGCTTTTAAACACAAAACCTACTTTCATGTATATCGTTGAAAAACTCTTGAATAGGCCTTTTAATGTAGTTATGTAGTGTTTTGTGATATTTTTACTTTTTAGGGGGGTAAAATTGAAAAAAGTCCTTATATAGCTGTTTTTTGACAATGGTTCCTTAGGTTTTGGTTGAAATTTAAAACATTGTTATTATTTTTTACTCTCCTTTTCGAGACGTTTACGAATATACCTCATTTATTTTGTTATCTTCATTTTGACTTTTTCGGGTAAAAAAATCACAGGGGGGCTTGACGATTTTTTGGTAAAAAATAAAGTTTGTACTATCTTCATGAAATTTGTCACGCTTATAAAAATGAAAAATACAAGACGAAAGTGCTCTTGGACTTTTTTTTCCAAGACTCTTAGTTTCCGAGAAAAAGCCACTCAAAGTTCATATTTGGCAATTTTTGGGGTTTTCGATTGGCCATTTTTTGGGCTTTAAAAGTGCTAAATGGTAAACTGACGGCATATTCGTAATCTACTCGACGGGGGCTTTAAAAAAACGTATAGTTTGTATGGGGTTGTCGACAACTTCTTTTGCCCAAATTTTCCGGCTCAAAATCTGGGCCCAAAAAAAAGGGAAATTAATAAAAAATTAAAAATATGAGAAATATTGATTCGATTTGATTTAAAATTTGTATGCATGCCTTATTTAATATTAGGAACTCGGAAAAAAATTAATACTTGAACATATTTGTACACATGTGTACTTTTGGTACATACGGTACCTAATGTGTTATTTTAACTTGAGATTTTATGTTGTGAAACAATGTGTTATTAGTAATGATTTTATTTAGTAAGCTTTATACCATTCAGTAAATTTAATTTGTTTTAATATAATGTTGGTACCTATATGAGGTACATGGGTACAATGATCGA
This sequence comes from Gerris lacustris, assembly GCA_951217055.1. NCBI lineage: Eukaryota > Metazoa > Arthropoda > Insecta > Hemiptera > Gerridae > Gerris > Gerris lacustris. The sequence goes on from OX578281.1 coordinate 9,686,131, forward strand.
AATGCTCGAAATATATCATATTATATATAATTTTACAGTGCTTGAAAAGTACTTTCATTGTTGTTATGTACACTTTTTCAAAATTTTACATTTTAAGGGGTGTAAAGCATAAAAAACCGTTAATTTATCTGTTTTTCCGAATTGGTTTTTTAGATTATAATTTAAATGGAAAACTAATTAATAATTTTTTACTGCTCTTATCGAGACCTTTACAACAATACCAATTTTGATAATATTCGATGAATGAATAAACCACTGCTGCTGCTCAGCAGAGTAAGGATTTTTTATTCGATAGACTGCTGCGCATTTGATTTGTTTTGATTTTTTTTTTTTAGTTCCTTGAATTGTTGGTTGAGTTAGTCTAATTGTAGCCGTTACTCTTGGCGACAAGCTTTCTACATCAGTTTTCTGGTGTTTAATTTGACATAATATGACCAACCAATGAGAGAAGACTTTAAGAAAGGCTTGGGTTTGTCTTTGTGGGGGGGGTGCATTGTTTTGTTTATTTTTGACACATTTTGACAGTTTTTTATACGGCGCGGCAATAAAAGAATAAAGTGTATAGAAAAATAAAAATATAAATTAATCAAATATAGATATATGTATAAAACTACAAGATAAAAAGAACTTTATATATACTACGTTTTTTAATTCAATTAATTTATCTTCATATTCAATTATTTATCTTCTTTGTTTAATTGGTTTACTTATTCTTTTTCGCTGTCATTCACTGTTTACCTCTTAATAAAAAATCTTAAATTTGAAATCTGTCAAAATGAAGGATTGTAAATATTTGGGATATGACAAAACATATAAAATAACTTGCGGATTTTTTCCGAACAGACTTTCCATGAAGCAAATTTGCTGAAAACTAATTAAATTCTGCTGAAAAATTACTAAAAGCATTAAAATATTGTTTGTGCCATGCCCTAAGGAACTTCATTTAGAAACTAAACTTCAAACGCATTCTAGCGGTGAACTAACAAACTAAGACATACAAAACTTTTACCAACAACAGTTTTATGAGTTAAGATTTCATTTCTGATGCAATAATATTATTAAATAAAAAAAAATTACACTGTTAAACAAAATACATTATCCACATAGTTAGTGCAAAGTAAATATGTAGAAAATATAAAAACTTATGGTTAAATTCATTTATAATGAAAAATATATTTTATATAAAAAAAAGCAGGTCATATATTTAATTGAGATAAAATGTTTAAAAATAAGCAATAAAAAATAATATAAACTAATTGCACTAAAATACAAAATTATTTAATAAAAAAGATATATTACTTATATTGTTTTAATTATTTTTTACACCTAGCGCCAACTTCTAGACGAATAAGGCACGCGAAGCGTGCCAATTCGGCTAGTTAAATATAAATTATAAAATCACACTGCTAAGTACGTATACCTTGCTAACTACTTATACATGGCAGAGTTAGAAAAGAGACAAAATTAAAAGTAACGAACTGTTTGTACCTAGCAAGAGTTAAGGAAAAAAAAAAAGAAAATCATTATTTGTATATTTAAAGCAAACGTCTTACTATAAATATATATTTACATATAAGAAAAAAGTTGATTATGATGAGTTTATAGAGAAAGAGTATGTTTGTTAAAGGAGTTTGGATTGAAATAGGACTGTTTTCTACCTACCCGGCCAATAAATTTAAAATATTATAAAATATATCTCTTCCCTACTCTACAGCTTCTGCTTGTATCTGGGTGAAATTTTACATGATTATATTTTATTTATTTACAAAACAAAGTGACATTTTTGACATATATAACAAAAATAATCAAAACAAGTCAAGTAACAGGCTTCCTTTAATAACACTTTTTCCCGTCATTTAAAGCTTACGTTTAAGCGAGCGTTGCTCGTGAACGCTTGGGCGGATAACGTTTTCCGACGAACTCAGCCTGGGCATTGGTAAAATGAACATGTGTATCAAATTTCATCTAACTCGGTGACTTTTACTCAAGTTATCGTCATCTGTAGATTTCGTGACGGATTTTGCGTGACGGTGATTTTGGTCGTTTTTTTCGGATTCACTCCCGGGCTCCAGAACGTGCCATAAGGAACTTCGTTCCAATAATCAAAGTATTCTACTTATTCCATTTTCAAGATGCATCTACGATTAATTTAATATTTATTTATTAAAATTTTTATATTGAGATAAAACTGCTGTAGCTAGATGTAACGTACATCAAATATATACAAGCTGTTATTTACATTAAGACGTAAATCATTCTAAAATAGTTAAGACTGCATTTTACAAATTATTGCTTCCGAGCTTACCGAAGGTAAAACAAACCAAAATTTATAACTCCGATTTAAATATTCCGAGGCAGAAGTCCGTTTCTGACATCAGGGAACATGTCTGTCAGTCTCTCAATTTTTGTGAACTAACATATCTTTAAAACTACTCCTCCGATTGTAATGAAATTTGTATGGTAGGTCATAATTAGCCCATTGTTGGTCTCATATTTTTCAAACTTTTGCGCCCATTTGTTTCTCTTCCACATGCGCACAAACATACATTTATTTACATATATCTTTTAAAGTACATATCTGGTTATTAAGAAATTTGTGGTGTGTCGAACGTAGCTTACAGATGGGTTCATATTAATTTCAACCGTCTATGGTCTAGACATTTTGCTAAATTGATACTTACTTACATAGCTTCCTCGCATCCTATCACGTACTTTATTGATTTTATGCTTTTACAAGCCATTATTCTAATTTATTTAATTTTTTCCCTCATTTTTTTTAATAAATCAAAATTGTTTTGATTTTGGATCGAAGTTCCTTATGACACGTTCTGGAGCCCGGGAGTAAATTAAAAAAAAAAAACGACCAAAATTACCGTCACAAAATCACCGTCACGAAATCTACCGATGACGATAACTTGAGTAAAAGATCACCGAGTTAGTTGAAATTTGGTACACATGTTCATTTTACCAATGCCTAGGCTGATTTCGTTGGAAAACGTTATCCGCCCAAGCGTTCACGCGCAACGCTCGCGTAAACGTAAGCTTCAAAAAGGCGGGAAACAATGTTATTATGGAAGCCTGTTACGTGACTTGTTTATTTTTGTTAAATGTCAAAATGTCCCTTGGTTTTGTAAATATCGAAAATATAATCACGGTCTTGTTAAAAGTAAAATTGATCTGTACTGAAGCTTATTTCAATATATTAGGTATATTATTATAATACTGCGTACTTAATCCAAGAAAATGTTCTAACTTCATCTATTTAATGAGACAAACAACTTATTTAAATGTTGTTTTTTTTTAGTAAAACGAACACCAACACTGTTATGAAGTGATAAAGATCGCTAAATTTATTAAAGTGGACCCAAACGTTTAAAATAAAGAAAACAACGTTTTTACCGATATCTTCCGTTCTAACGTATAACGATTTTAATAAAACTTCTTACACATTGTCTAAAGTACAATTGAAACAGGCATGTAAAATTTCAACCGGATTCAAGCAGAAGCTTTAGAGTAGGGAAGATATATATTTTATAATATTTTAAATTAATAGGCCGGGTAGGTAGAAAACAGTCCTATTTCAATCCAACATCCTTTAACAAACATACTCCTTAACTATAAACTCATCATGATCACCTTTTTTCTTATATTTAATACATATTTATAGTAAGACGCTTCTTTTAATGATTAAAATAATGATTTTCTTCTAATTTTTCCTTAACTCTTGATACGTACAAACAGTTCGTTACTTTTAATTTTGTCTTTTTTAACTCCACCATGCGTATAAGTAGTTAGCAATGTATACGTACTTAGCAGTGTGATTTTATAATTTATATTTAATGAGAAATGTAAGGAACTTCATTCCTACCGGGTGTCCCGCGACACCACACATATTTTTGTTCTTTAATTTATTTAATTGTTACCCTCGTTTTTTTTTTAATAAGTCAAAATTGTTTTGATTTTTTTACAAGCAAAAGTTAAAGAGTGTAGACAGTTGATATAAATCTGGTGCTATCTGAGTTTTACTTTCGACAAACTATAAGAAAAAGACAAAACATAAAAACGACAAATTGACTTTCAATTCCTTTTAAACGTATGAAGAGAGAAAATATAAGTATATTTTATAAGACAAATATGCTTTGAAACAACACATTAAGATCGTATGGATAAGATCTTATGAAAGAATTCCTAGTTTCAACTTTTAATTTCAATTATGCAACTTTGCTGCACATCTCGGACGTCTCAAATCTCATAAATTCCTATAATTATGTGTTTTGCTGCTTTCCAATACAGGTGGTGTATGCAAAAACCCAATATATATGAGTTATAATTATTGCTTTACAAGTAAGCTAATGTTAGTATGCTTCAATAAAAATGTTACTATATTCGAATCCAATAAAAATCAGTTTTAAATCACTTTAAGAATTGTTTATAATTAGGAGTTGCAATGACATTTAATAATGTAAATAGATACGGAACTTTTATATTACGGAGTTTAAATTATTGCTTTGTGTGTAAGTTAAAATTTATCCCGCTTGGGTATTATCCAAAACTAATAAATTAACAAGGCTTTTTCTACATCTGATTGTTGTTGGTAATTCACTATATTCTAGAATACACATTTTCCCTCTTACCTGTAGCAAGAATGAAAAGTAATAAGTGAAAATATTTATACATATATATATATATATATATATATATATATATATATATATATATATATATATATATATATATATATATATATATATATATATATTCGGATTCAGAAATTTGGATTCAGCATCCCAAAAAACATAAAAAACGGGAAAAAAATCACTGGGAAGTACTTGCGTCCAAGTACTTTTTAGGGTTGCGTAGATGATTAAGCATACCCGTTATATAATAATAATGATTATTTTTCTTCGACCTCAGGGATCCCTGGTTCGATCCCCCGGGGTTCACAATGTTTTTTATCGGTAATAACAAACAGATAAATTACATTTTTTCAGGAAATTTTCATCGCCTCACAATAAGGTATTACCATGAATTATTTCAAAATTTTAGGCCCGTTATGTAGTGGTTGGGGGGGGGGGATTATTTGTGGGTATATTTTAACTCATAAACCCAATAAAGGATGCAAAATTAAAAAAAAAAAACAAAAAAACATATATATTTGTATTCTACTCTTCAGCAGCTTTCATTTGATACCCCACTCGAAAATTATTAAAAAAATATAAATTTTTATGATTGTCACATTTTTGCGAATTGCGCATGCGCATATTTAAGTTTTATCTTCTGTATATTTTTCCTTTAATTTTCTTGGGTTCCTTCTTTTTATTTATTTTAGTAATAAATTAATTAAATATATTAAATAATTTAAAAAAAATTCCTGTTTTATTTATCTTTTTCAAATATTAAAAAATAAAACAGCTACTTCAAACTCATTAATAATAATAAAAGAAATAAATGAAAACAAGTAAGGTTTTAATTAAGGGGAAGTTTTATGGGCGCTGTCGAGTTAAAGAGGTCAGTAACCAACGTGTAATTTATTCGGTGATAAAATATCGACGAGGAAATCACTTCGAGATTGTCAACTTACAATTAATTGACGTTTCTATCAATGTATCAAACCCCCATTAATTTTACAATTATTCCAAGTCCTTATTTTTTTATTTTTTTTTTTAAAAAAAGCAAGGTAATAAACCAGATATATATATATATATATATATATATATATATATATATATATATATATATATATATATATATATATATATAAAAGGGAGGTACCAATTATACATAAGGTGTACACAGCAGTTTAATTATACACAAATGGGACAAAATGCATATATTTAAAAATAAACATTCTTATATATTTTAAAATGGGCTTTTCATCTTACACTACTAGGCTTTAGCGAACAAGGTTTTAAAAAAATATATACAAGATTTAGAGATAAAAAAAAGAATTAATTACAGAAATAGATAATTCATTACCTAAAATATTTTAGCTCTTTTCTTACAAGCGTCTTCTTGGAATGTTATAATTTATAGTTTTTTTTTCATTGCTTTACGTGAATTGGAGAGAACTATAATCCTTTTTATTTAATATTAATCCTATGAATTTACATGTTTTAAGATTTTTTTTTTGAATCTGAAGAATTTCAAGTTCATTAACTTATTGAAAATAAATGAGAAATAAGAGAAAATTTAAAAAAAGAACTAATAAATTTAACTAAAAAACAACACAATTAATAGAACATTTTTACTCAAATCACGGAGTGTTTTAAAACAAAACAAAGAAATATTTAAAAACAGCTGATTGCGATGTTTGTAATAAACAGTGTTGCCAACTTTAAGTTGACGGAGATCATCTTAATAAATACAAAAAAAAGTCTCCCTACGGAAAATAATACTTGTTGTTTAAAAAAAAATATATATATATACAGGGTGGAGCGCGGCAGACGTATGAATTTGAAGAGGGGATTGCTCCCATCCTATTGGTCCTAGATGTTTGAGAGTAGGGTCGTTTGAAAGAGGGGGACGGGAAGTTTATGTTCCACGTTTCAGCAGGACGGGGCCACAGCCCACACAGCAAGGGTTTGCGTAAACTTTTTGCAAGACAGATTTCCCGGGGGTCTGGCCAGCAAGATCGCCTGATTTGGCTCCTTGTGATTTTTTCCCGTGGGGATACCTTAAATCCTTGGTGTACAACGGAACGGAGATCGACGGATCGTATCGGATTAAATCCACTCCACCAAAAATTCGCGATCGGAACGGGGGATCGAAATTCAAAACGCTCGTATGAACAGGTCGAGGAGGGGATTGAGATATCAGGTTATTTGACTCTTTTCCACTTTTTAAGTTCTTGAAGCTTTTAAGTTTTCGTGAGCTTCCGTTTCTTTTTTTAAACTGCAAAAAGTTTTTAAACAAAAGTTAATACTATAAAGAACCTGTAAAAACTTTTAATAAGTTGTAAATAAAATGTAAAAATTCGCGGACATATTAGGTAACAAGAAAGAAGGTTTTACTCGTGACGTCAACGTTACGAGATTTCGAAAACAAATATTTCGATCACCTGTATTTTTTGTCGTGTGAACGGGAATCGTTTTGAAAACGAATTGGATCCGAAACGCTTTCAAAACGATGTGTGAACGTAGTAATATTTAACTGCGGAATAAAAAGAAGACGAATAAAAGCTTACAACAAAATCTAAAAAAAAAAAATGTAATATTTTTTACCTCCAAGCGGGAGAAGAAGTTAACTTAACTGCATGGTTTTTAGGGTGTTAATTAATTGGCCGAGCTACAGCCCAGTAGTTCCCTGTAAATTTAGTACAGCCAACTTAATTCTAGTAAAAGAAAAAGAACTGAGTTTAAACGGATTTTACGAAGATTTAAGTTGGCAACACTGTTTATTACAAACATAACTCGCAATCAGCTGTTTGCGAAATATTTCTTTGTTTTGTTTTAAAAAGCTCCGTGATTTGAGTAAATGTTCTATTAAGTGTGTTGTTTTTAGTTTATTATTAGTTTTTTAAATTGGCTCGTTTTTATTTAAATATAAAGATACTTAAAATAGATAAATAAGGAATGATCATGGAAGATAACTTAGTGGACATTGATGAACTGTTTTCAAACATTCCCGATGATATCGTACAAGAAGCAAGCCTCCCTTCTGGAGATAAAATCTTGTACGTATCTCGGGAGTAAAAACCACTTGCACCCTCGCGATAATTAACTCCCGAGGTGGAGCCGAGGCAGTATACGTTATTATCAGAGACCTTCAAATGCCATTTTGCCATGGCGCCATATTAAAATGCCACATTTTGCCTATTTTTCGGTAAAAAGCCACATTTTGCCGATTTTCGGTAAAATACCACACTTTGTGCCACATTTTGTCATATTTGGGCCAAGAAAAAAATAGAAATAATCTAATATCCTAAGGGGTTCTGCTACAACCCATAAAACCAGGTAAGATACACCCTTGGAGGGCAGGATTCCAAGGTGCTGAGGATTCCTCAAGTGAGGTGGATTCCTATCTTAGGGTAGTGACACACTTCGTCATTCGGGTAGCGCCACTCCAGTGGTGCTACCCAATCACCAATGAGAATAGAATGCAACCTACCACACGAGGTGGCGCCACACGCCGGGTAGCACTACCCGGTCCACCGTCCCTCTGTCTAGCCGCTACCTGCAGGTGGCGCCACCCGGTCAGCCCATTGTTTTCAATTGAACCCGTCAGACGTTGCCATCCAAGCCACTGCCACTCAGTCCCCACTCCTTCAATCAAATCTAGGGGAAATCAAATCAGGGGCAAACTGCATCCCTCATATAAGTGTCTTTACTGGTCTAACTGTTCTTCAATATTCTAAGCAATTCGTTGAAAGTTCCACACGACATTTATGGCAAAAATTGTTACTGTCCTCTTTGATACGGGGTAGGTACACTGTATGAAACAAACTATAGTAGATATTCTTTTTATATAAGTAGTTGGTTGTTTCTTTGGAATGTAAGTCCTTATTATATTTGATTAAAACAAGCTTTCGCCTAGCAGGGGCGGATCCAGGGGGGGGCGAGGGGGGCGACCGCCCAGGGCCCCGCGCCTTGGAGGGCCCCGCGCCATAGACAATTAAAATAAAATACTTATACTTTACAGGCAAATTTATAGTTCACAGTGAAGATTGTCCGCGGGGCCCCGTGCCATGTACAAAACATGCGAAATATTATAATTTTATAAAATTCTGTCGAATATAATTTACATAGTAGAGCCTTTAACCTAATTACCATTTCGCGGGGCCCCTCGCTATAAAAAGTCAAATAAATAAGTTATAAAATATAGATTAATTTTTTTTATGTTTAAGATAGCCCGCGGGACCCCGCTCCATATAAAATTAAGTGAGTTAATGTTAATGTCCTAGTGTTTTCTCACCCTCCCCCCTTTCAAAATTGTACCATATCTATATCTAAACGTCCAATTTAATTCGTTTTTTTTTTTTTCAACCTGTTCCTTTTTACATTACAAAAACGATTTCGGTTGTAGCATCTCGATATATTCAATTTTTTTTTAATTTTAGGGAAAAGTATGGAAGGTTAAGGTAAGTTTAGGTTGAGTTTAGTACTTTTTGACCTGACCTAACAATAACCTTCTATCATTACCCTATAAAACGTGACGTTTCGTGTATTTTTTTAAAAACAAATAAATAAAACACTGAATTTATCGAGATACTACATAACCTTAATCGTTTAACAATGTACAGAGATATGTAAAAAAGACAAATCCTGTAAAAAGGAATAGTAAAAAAAACTAAGTAAATCGGACAGTACGAAATAATTGGACCAATTAGTGCAGTTTTACCAATTGATGTCAAAGAGAAACTTCACCTCAGAGATGCATATAAACGCTGTTTTGAGAGGTCATATTTACAAAATTTTCCGGGGGAGGACCCCCGGACCCCCCTTAAAATGTGTCTTTGAAAATTAAACTAAAAACTTGGCACTAAAATGGAAAATTATAAGCTGAGAATATGAAAATTGGGAGTAAATTTAAAGTGCTCGAGTGTAGATTTCAAATTATAGGACTAATCACAAATAACACAGCTTAACTTTTTATTTACAATGATAATTTAACCATAAAACCCAGAAATATCATGAAGAAGAATAAATAGTTAAGTATAATAGAGCTCAGTTGTAACAATAAAAATGTTTCTTTTCGATTACGTTTGCAAAGAAAATGATGATTAGTTGAAAACTATATAATTTGAGGGGTTTATGTTCAAATAATATGATAGATTAAAATCATGAGCAGAATTGTAATTATTTTAAAGGTTTTGAATTATTTTGAGAGCAAAAACGTTTGACTGGCCCTAAGTGAAAGGAATTAGACGTAAAATAGGATCAAGTTATAAGTGGATTATGTTATTTTATTGTTTTTTATATCAGCAATCCTCGCTCTATCCTAGGGGGCCCCGCCATTTTGTCTCGCCCAGGGCCCCGCAAGATCTAGATCCGCCACTGTCGCCTAGGGAACCTAGGCTTCTTCAGGTTTTTGAAATACTGTAAATTTAGAGAAACAAATGATCAAAATGAAAACGAATTTTGGAAAAGAAAGTCTTACCAAAGTTAATTTTGATTGTTTTAATGTTTTTTTGAAAATAATTAATTTTATTTTTTTAAATGACATACCTAATCAAAAATTTTGAATTATTTATTTTTATTTGTATTAAATATAATATTTGTGTAAATGTTGCTTAATTTATTGGTGTCTTGTTTCAAGTTTATGTTGTTAGTATTTGATTTTATGTATAACATTTCAAGTGTAAGTCGTTTTTGGTGGTGTTTTTCAGTGTGTAGAATATAATATTTATCTGTGTCTAATGTGTGCTTAGTGTTGTGTGCGTGTTCTGATATAGCTGTGTTAGTGTTGTTATTTGAGATGTCTTTAATATGTTGATGAAATCTGTTTTTGAATTGTTGTGAAGTTTCTCCTATGTATGTTGCAGGGCATTGTTTACAGTTAATTTGGTATACGATGTTACTTTGTTGCAGAGGAGGGATAGAATCTTTGAGTTTGGAGTATAAAATTGATTTTAGGGTGGTGGAATTTTTTTGAGCTATTTTGATATTATTATAAGGTCGAAACAATTTTTTAATTTGTTCAGTAGTGTGTTTTATGTAGGGCAGGGTGTAGTATTTAGCTAAAACGGGAGGTGTCGTATTTAGTGAGGTATTGTTAATGTTGTTATTGTGTTTTTGGAGTAGTTTATTAATTATTCTGTTGGGGTAATTATTTTTATTAAGTGTATCTTTTATAAATGATATGTTTTCGTTATGAAATTGTTTATCAGAGAGGGTAAGGATTTGATTAATGAAGTTATTAGCACAGTTAATTTTGTAAGAATATGGTTGGTGTGAATAGAAATGGAGGAGTCTACCTGAATAAGTGGGTTTTGTGTAGTGTTTATATGTTAGTTTGTTATCGTTAGTTTTTATTATTTTTATGTTGAGAAAAGGAAGGGCACTGTTTTCTTCAGATTCTATGGTGAATTTGAGGTTGGGGTGGTAGTTATTGAAGTTGTTAAGAAGGGAGGGTATGTTGCAGGGCATTGTTTACAGTTAATTTGGTATACGATGTTACTTTGTTGCAGAGGAGGGATAGAATCTTTGAGTTTGGAGTATAAAATTGATTTTAGGGTGGTGGAATTTTTTTGAGCTATTTTGATATTATTTATCTCTCTGATAAACAATTTCATAAAAATTTCATAAAATTAAAAAATTGTTTCGACCTTATAATAATATCAAAATAGCTCAAAAAAATTCCACCACCCTAAAATCAATTTTATACTCCAAACTCAAAGATTCTATCCCTCCTCTGCAACAAAGTAACATCGTATACCAAATTAACTGTAAACAATGCCCTGCAACATACATAGGAGAAACTTCACAACAATTCAAAAACAGATTTCATCAACATATTAAAGACATCTCAAATAACAACACTAACACAGCTATATCAGAACACGCACACAACACTAAGCACACATTAGACACAGATAAATATTATATTCTACACACTGAAAAACACCACCAAAAACGACTTACACTTGAAATGTTATACATAAAATCAAATACTAACAACATAAACTTGAAACAAGACACCAATAAATTAAGCAACATTTACACAAATATTATATTTAATACAAATAAAAATAAATAATTCAAAATTTTTGATTAGGTATGTCATTTAAAAAAATAAAATTAATTCTTTTCAAAAAAACATTAAAACAATCAAAATTAACTTTGGTAAGACTTTCTTTTCCAAAATTCGTTTTCATTTTGATCATTTGTTTCTCTAAATTTACAGTATTTCAAAAACCTGAAGAAGCCTAGGTTCCCTAGGCGAAAGCTTGTTTTAATCAAATATAATAAGGACTTACATTCCAAAGAAACAACCAACTACTTATATAAAAAAACTAAGTCCACAAAAGAAAAACTTCAATTAGATATTCTTTTTGTCTGAAATTATTCGATAAACCCAAAAACGCCATTTTTCCTTCTTATTTCAACATAATGATATGCATGCACAGCTATCTCCTCCGGGTCCATTTCACGACTGCCCGAAAAAAGTAAAAACTCGGGTGGCGGAAAACAGGTGTCGGAAGCAAGTGGCATCAACAAGGTGGCGCCACCCGGGTGGCGAAGTGTGTCACTTAGGGTTAAGGATTAAGAGCCACTAACTCTAGCTCATCACTGCTCAATGTGGCCACATTTGGCCAAAATAAGTGCCATATTGCCACACTTTTTAGTGCCACATTTCATAAAAATAAATGCTACATTTTGAAGGTCTCTGATTATTATGGATCCCTCGGCTTCGCCTCAAGAACCAACTTCATCGCTCATCATGGTGCAAGCACTTACTTTACTCCCTTGGTGAGTAAATAACTATTAAATGCTACAACCGGAATCGTTATTTATAACGTAAAAAGGAACAGCCCACAGCCCAGTAGTTGGGCTAAATAGTGCAGATTTACCGTAACCCCTAATTCATTAATAAACACAAATTTGCCTATATACAAACTTATTATTTACTATTCCCGTACAACAATAAACTTATCAAGCACAACATTTAGAATGTTATTCAATTGTTTTAAATTGTTAATCTTAAAAAAAATTCATTGACTATTGATCAAATAATAATTCTCCAAAACTATTTGGTTAAACCTAATAGAGAGGAACAAGAAAATAATTATATAATTATTGTAATTAATTTGAAATTATATAGATTACACAATAAGAGAAGATATTCAAGGTTTCGATTTCTTTAATTTGATTTTTTTTTGTTTAATAATTTGACCGCAATTCAGAATGTTATTGGTCATAACTGTGTTCTCAACTTTTCACTTTTTACGTCAGAGCAAAAAGGGGGGTTATTAAATAGATATTTGGTGACGCTCTTATAACTCTCAAATACTTAGCATAGCTATTCGAATCGAATAGCTATGCCCATAGCTATGCCCAGTATTAAGCCTCATTTTCACGGTGATAGTTCTCCCACTATAGAACTACTAGCCAACGTAACTATCAGTTAACGTTATACAACTATCGTGGAGGTGTACAGTCTACACGGCAAGAGTAAATGCGTCAACATTTTTTATCTTGTATTCAAAGTGGACATGTTTCTATGTCAACATGTCCAACATGGATACATACATGGAGCATTAAATACATTATATTATAATATATATAGCAACCAGAATATTTAGATTATAGTAAACAACAAAATCTGATATCAAACATGAAGCAAGATATCACATATATTGCATCCTAGATCTGTTATCACGTGATATAAAAGTATAAACAAACAATAAGCCAATCAGAATCAAGAATTTGACGTAATAGTTCATGTTTCTGCCGCGTGAGTATACTTTAACTGCCATAAAGGCGGAAGTATAAATGCTAGTTACTCGCACAAAAACATACGAGTAGCTCGCAGAGGAGAGCTACTGGCATGTGTATACATAAAATAGCATGCGAGTGAAAAGCATGCTTAAATCGCACGGGGTTTGATTTTTGTCTTGCCAGTGGCACGAGTCGAGGGGAGGGGGAACTGATAAGGCACGTGTAAACAGGCCTGCCAGCACAAGGTTGCTAGTAGCTAGCACGAGTCTCCTTCAGCCCTTCAGTCTTTAGTTGCGTTCCTTCCTTTCGCGGGTATCTGAAAACAACTCATCAACTTTTTCCGGAAGCATTCGCAATTGATTCCTAAAACCATTGACATCCCCGAACCGCATTTCATTAAGTAGCCACTGACTCGCTTCATGTTCTTAATTCCCTTCTAAATCTTTTACCCACATTCTTTGTGTCTTTTTATTATTTTTCAAATGTTTTAAAACACAGTTCTTTGCAAGTAACAGAACAATCTGGTTAATTTCATTCCGCACCGATACATTCATAAGGTACATTGAAACAATTAATAAAACTATCAACATGAATTAAATCAAATACAATTATTTCATAATTTATTCCGCTAAAAGAAGGCAAGAAACGATTGCCTGTTTCAAAACTAGAACTGTGGCTGGAATGTGTATTGTCATGTGCTAGTAGCTCGCACAAGACCGATCATCCGGATGATACTAGCATGCTGTTTCACTGGCAAATGTACACAGCGTCTGCAGCATGCCAGCTACTTACGTGCTAGTAACTCGCCACTGGCATGCTTTTTTACTAGCATGTGTATTTCCGCCTTAATAGAACACTCAACTATCTCGTCAGACGAGATACGAGAGATAGTGTGATGGTAGATAGTGCTATCATGACAGAATCTATCAAGTAGTCAATACGGAGACAGTTAATGCGATATTTGCTATCATGACTCCATATTATTGGACTATCATATATTGATCCATATATTGAACTATCAACTTGTAAAAGGGGCTTTAATGTAAAATATTTCTAACATTTTTAAGTCGAAACAGATTTATTGGTTTACCAATTTTATTATTCTTTGTAGGTAAGAGGTAGGAGTCCCTCAGTGTTATAACAAACATTGAAGATATGTTAAACTCAATGTTGCCTGAAATTGAAGATCAAATGCTAAATTACCGGTTTATGCAAGATAGTGCCCCGTCCCATCGCTCCTTGCAAACAATTCAATACTTGCAAGAGAATTGCCCAGACTTCATGTAACATTGTGCTTAAAGGCGCGTCCACACTATGCCAGTCGGCAAGGCCAAGCGGCAAAGCCGTCTGGCCGACTTACGACTTCTTGCCATCTGGCTTTCTTTGATCCGGACCGACAATCGTCGGGTTCGGCTTGGCATGTCAAGTGGCACGTTTTGTGCCAAGCTTGGCAAATAGCAAATGCCAAGGGAGACGTCCACATTACACTTGGCAATGCCATTTGGCCTTGCCATTCCTTGCCGCTTGGCATAGTGTGGACGCGCCTTAACACATCTTCAATGTTTGTTATATTATAACACTGAGGGACTCCTACCACTTACCTACAAAGAACCCCCCCCCCCCCCCCCCCCCCTCTACCATATGGTAATTTATTCTATCAAAACTATAAGACGAAACAACGATTACTACCCGGACAACGACTTTTTTAAGACCCTATTTCAATCCGTCATAGCATGGCTTTCACCCAATCATTTTTAAAGTTATAGATATGAAATTTAAAGTAGAAGAAAGTAGTTTTCAGACCCAGCAAACCCCATATTTCTATCTACTACAGAAACAGAGCTTTAAGTGTTTAAAAAAGTAAGGTTTTTTTTGGCCCACCCAGTAGAAGTTCTGGAAACATTATTCCTAGGAACAAGCAACGCACGCGCACGAAGCCACCAATGATAATTTTAATTGTATTACAAGTTACCGTTAATACGCCGGGGAAGTGTGACGTCACTTACATAAAAAAGTGTGTGTTGTTAGGTCAGCTGGCTCATAACATTGGATATACGAATGAGTTTTATCAGTGCTATTTTATTTTATTATTATTTTTTAATCAATTATTTGTTTTATCATCTATAATGTATACATTTATTGGCTTATTAATGATGTTACTGATACATGATAAGGTTAAAAACAGTTAAAAAAGCTTTTAATAGAGTAAAAAGAGCACATCTGTGAGTAAGTTATTTTACATCTTCTTTGAGTTATTTGTGAGAATTATTTGTTTTATCATCTAAATTGTATACATTTATTGGCTTATTAATGATGTTACTGATATATGATAAGGTTAAAAACAGTTAAAAAAGCTTTTAATAGAGTAAAAAGAGCACATCTGTAAGTAAGTTATTTTACATCTTATTTGAGTTATTTGTGAGAATTATTTGTTTTATCATCTATAATGTATACATTTATTGGCTTATTAATGATGTTACTAATATATGATAAGGTTAAAAACGGTTAAAAAAGCTTTTAATAGAATGAAAAGAGGAAAAAACTATAAAATGCTCACAGAACTCTAGTAAACAATGGTTTGTTATGAGCCAGAAAAGATAACCTGACGAAAAATCGTGGAGGGCGCATGACGTCACAGCAACCTTTGTCACTTTTACGTAACCTCTATGACGCGACGTATTCTAGATCAAATTATAGACTATTTAGCTTTGCACATTAAAATCAGGAACTTAAGTGTTCAACATACTCCAAGATATTCCGTTAGAGGGTCTAACGGGAAATATTTATAGAGTACTTCAAGACCTTGGGTAATTTCTTTGTATCTCTTATATCGTATGATTATTTACTATATAGATTTAATAATGCAAGGTGATAATTTAAATATATTGTTGTTTTGTTTTAATTAGTAAATAAAAAGAATAAAGTGTAATAATACAGGATTTAACGAAGCTTGTCACTAATTACGAGGTTTTGTCTCTTAAATAATCTAATAAACAACATTTTAAAAAAAACTAAAAAAGAAAGGTTCATAAAATAACATTTATACCAGGAAAGTTATCATTACTTTCGCTGTCCTTCAAAGAGTTAAAAGCAGAACCTTTTGAAATTAAATTATAGATAAAGGCATTATCTTCAGGTTTAGCTATAAAACTGAGAGTGTTATGAACTTTCTATTTAAAATAAGAATATTTTAAGAAATTGTGTTTTTTACTAAAAAATATATCCTATACTAGGAACTTGCTTCATGAATTGTTATACGGCCTTATTTAGAGAGTTTCATTAAAACAATCACATCACTGTATTTTACAGAAATTATTAATCAAACCTTACACTAGAACATAAGTAAAATCAAATGAATTATAATGAGATACAAGTAGATGTAGTACGTCAATTCATCATGGAATTTAGTTTTAAGGATCCCAAATATTGGGAGAACCAAAAAGAAAACACTTCCAAGGAGATAGAGTATGATAATATTGCTTACCAGGTAAATGCATATGCTACAGATCTCATGATATTGGAAGAGAAATGGAAATTTGGCTCAATCAAAATTTAAGAGGCCAACCTAGCAAGTATGTTGGAAATTCAACATACTTACAAATTAAAGCATTCGTTAAAATTATGGAAAAACAATTTGTGCTTATAAAGGGATACCATTACCTTTGCATCGAACTATTGAGCAAGATCTGTCCGCTACATTCGACATACCATACACATTTTTTAATAATCAGATGAGTAGTTTTGAAGATATAGGTGTGAATAACTTTATGTTTCTGCGTAAATGTATATGAAAGAAAACAAATGGGCGCAGAAGGTTAAAACTAGTATGGGAGCAACAATAGGCAAATTAAGACCTACCATCCAAATTTCATTACATCGGACGAGTAGTTTTTAAAATATGTTAATTCGCATAAAACTAAGAGAAAGACAGACACGGGAACAAAAATGTTCCTTGATGTCTGAAACGGATTTCTGTCAAGGAACTTTTGAAATTGGACACATAAAAAATTTCAGAAAGATCACATAGCTTCCGTTACCTTAAAAAGCAAAAATAGACTGCCAATTAGAGTGGCACATAGTTTCCTCGCATCCTATCATGTACTTTATTGTTATATTAACATTAAAATTATTGTTATATTACTTTATTGTTATATTGTTTATTGTGTAGAAACTATTAATAGTTTTAGTGAACTTTAACACTTCATAGCGGTGTCGCTGTTGGTTTTACTAAAAAATTGTATTTGAAAAAAATGTTTGTCTCATTGAATAGATGAAGTTGGATTTTTTCCCCGATCTAAAATTTCAATTTTAAATTTGAAGTTCACGTTTATACGAACGTTGCTCGTGAATGCTTGGACGGATAACGTCGTCCAACGAACTCGTCCTGGGCATTGGAAAAATGAAAACGTCTATCAAATTTCATCAAAATCGGTCGACATTTACTTAAGTTATCGTCACACGTTTCATAATTCGCGGATACACAGACCGACAGACATACGGACACGAGACCAAAAATGTTCCCTGATGTCTGAAACGGATTTCTGTCTTGGAATTTTTAAAATCGGAGGCATAAAAGTTTTTCGTTTTGAAAAGTGAACACAATGCTTCCGTTAACTTCGGTAATCTCGGAAGCAAAATAGAATAATTTATTATTAAAATAATAAGGTTTTTTAAACTCAATTTAATATTGAATTGTATTTTTTACTGCAGGAAACGTGCAGCAGCAAATTAATATGAGTAAGATAATTAGTTAAGAATAAGAAAATGTAGAATGTATTTTAACTGGAACAGGAATACCTGGAATGGTTTAAAGTTTAAAAATGAAATATTTGCTCCCACGCATGATGCTATCTGCGAGACATTAGCACGTGGGTGTTAATATTATGCTACAGTCAATGCAGATTAGAGTGTTCCTATGTTTGGCATCCTCCATGACAAGCCATCAACCTCCAATGCTAATTCTAAAAATAAAATTATTATCTAGTCATCGGCAAGCGGATGTATTTAAGGTTAGGTCAGAAATGTCTGTAAACAAATTTAATTTTGTATGTAATTTATAAGAGGTTAATACCCTTTTATGTTTTTGTTTTTTAATAAAAAGGATGTAAATTTTGAGAAGGTCTTATAAAAGGAGATGAAATTATACTAGTGGGCGATTTTGTAGCCCAGAAAAAATTGCATTCAACCAAGAGAAAAAATTGCATACGACCGAGAGAAAAAATTGTATTTGACCGAGAGAAAAAATTGCATACGACCGAGAGAAAAAATTGCATACGACCGAGAGAAAAAAAATCATACAAGCGAGAGAAAAAAATGCATTCGACGGAGAGAAAAAATTGCATACAACCGAGAGAAAACATTGCATACGACTGAGAGGAAAAATTGCATACGTCTAAGAGGAAAAATTCCACATGACCGAGAGAAACAAAATAGTACAAATAGATGTTTTGTGAAAATGATTTAGCTACTATTATGATCAAAATTATAAACATGTGGTAGTTATCATTGAATCGACCCTCACAGCCAGAGGTAATAATAATACCAGCCCATAAAAACTAAGTTCTTATTATAAATCCTTAATACTTGTTCATTTCGGTTATGTGAGTCATCGGCAAGTTAACGTGTTCATAAATAAATTAATACAACGGTATATACGGTATAAAAAGATAATTATTTAATTTCTTTTAAGAATTTTATTATATTTAATTTTGCTTCCGAGCCTGAAGGTAACGGAAGCACTGTGTTCACTTTTTAGAACGAAAAATTTTTATGTCTCCGATTTTAAAAATTCTAAGACAGAAATCCGTTTTAGACAACAGGGAACATTTTTGGGGTCGTGTCTGTCTGTGTGACGATAACTTGAGTAAATGTTGACCGATTTTGATGAAATTTGGTGGACATGTTCATTATACCAATTATCCGTCCAAGCGTTCACGCGCAACGCTGGAATAAACGTGAACTTCAAAGTATTTAATAATTTCAATTTTGCCTCCGAGCTTACCGAAGGTAACGGAAGCTATGTGATCATTCTTAGGAGCGAAATTTGTTGATGTCTCCGATATTAAATATTTCAAGACAGAAATCCGTGTAAGACATCAGGGAACATGTTTGGTTCCGTGTCTGACTGTAGCTCAATTTTTCAGCTATATCTCAAACAGTACTCATCTTATTTTGATCAAATCTGTATGATATGTTAAAAGTAGCCAGGAGATAGCCTCAGATTGATTTCAACCGTTTGCGCTCTTTAAATATTGCTAAATAGATATTTAAATTCATGAAAAAAAATCAAAACAATTTTGGCCAAATATTTGTATAAAATAAATATTATATTGTAAACTCATCAAAATCGAATTTTCGCGCCATTACAATACTTTCCTTTTATATGGTAAGTAAAAAGAGCAAAAAAGTTACGAAAATCAAAAAAGTTGCCTGTACTTAATGATACTTTTTTACTTTAGCACTCCCCTACATCCCTTTGTGTTAATAGTTATCTAGACAAAGGAACATTATACAGAGTAGCTTATACATATTCCTTAGTCTAAATTACTGTTAAGACGAAGGAATATTTATTCTAATGTATCTTGGGACAACGGAATGTAACACTTGTATATATAATTGTGATCACATCCCTTAGTCTAATCAACTACTAAGATAAATCAATATAAATATAAATCTGCCCCAGGAGTCACAATGTCTTGGGGAGACAAACACACAAACCTTTTTGACTTTAGTACGGCAGACTATTGTTTAGAACTAAAGGGGGTGCTAAAGTAAAAAAGTGCCTAAGTAATTAATACTAAAGAATGGATTTCGAGTTTATGGCTCAAAATAAGAACACTTAATTTTAATTTTTTTTATTAGATCCATTATTTTAGCTGTTAGACTTGAGTTGAATACTCATATTTTGAAACTTTATTTCTTGAAGAAAAAATGCCGAGTAAAATGTTCTTATTTTAAGCCATAGAATCTAACTTTAGCCTTAATTTTTTTTTTTTTTTTTTTTTTTTTTTTTTTTTATAACTGGCCGAGCGGAAGTGAGGCCCCCCTTACCCCGAGGCCCGTGTGCGGCTGACCCCATGCACACGTCTAGTTCCGGCACTGCGAGGAAGCTATGTGCCACACTAATTGGCTGAGTATTTTTAAAATAATAATTAAATTAAAAAAAAATTATTGGTTTTTAAATTAATTATTTTTTAATACACATTTTATTATTTACTAATTATTAATTTAATAGAATGGTTTTGTATTGGTACAGAGTCTATATGGCAAGTTTCAGCACGATTGGATGACAGAATAGTACATTACGCGTCGAGTGCGGAAAGTAGCATTTTGCATGCGAGTGTGGAGTTTGCACCCGAGCGACAGCGAGGGTAGTAAAACCACACGAGCAATGCAAAATGCAGTTTTCACACGAGTTGCGTACCGTACTTTATCTACTATTGTTAGATTTAAATAATAAATACAGAAAAAAATAAACTTGCTGTATGTAAGTTCGTATCTCTCTCTTGATAAAGATAGCA
Organism: Gerris lacustris; assembly: GCA_951217055.1. Classification (NCBI taxonomy): domain Eukaryota; kingdom Metazoa; phylum Arthropoda; class Insecta; order Hemiptera; family Gerridae; genus Gerris; species Gerris lacustris. Next base: position 9,707,027 of record OX578281.1, read on the forward strand.
TTAATTCTTGAGTTGTATTTTTTGCCGAATTAATTATTTCTGGAAGAATATTATTCTCCACATTTTCGTCAAAGTCACTTGATTCACTCATTTTTTTTTTACTAAAATCTCGATATAAACAGTTACTTTAATAAAAGAACAGCATATTAGTTTTGTTAAATGTAAACAAACTCGCTAATCGTGCGTAAAGCTGAAGAATTCCTCTTCTTTACCGCCCTAGGTAGGTAAAGAAGAGGAATTCTTCAGAACTATGAGAAGCGCATGCGCAATGAATACAAGTACGTAAAGAATCACTTTCTACGCATCTAAATAGAGATACAATGTTTATATTTCGTATCAATCGTAGATAAAAAGATTTAATTTGCCCTCCAGAGATTTTGGAAGACAGGCACCGACAAACATAAAATGTGAAATTGAGTAGAGTTTCGCTAATCCGAATTTGATGGGACCGGGCACTGTCCGGATCCCCGATATAGTTCGGATTCAACGCGGAATCAGTTTTAAAATATCTGTAATAGTACATTACGCGTCGAGTGCGGTAAGTAGCATTTAGCATGCGAGTGTGGAGTTTGCACCCGAGCGATAGCGAGGGTAGTAAAACCACACGAGCAATGCAAAATGCAGTTTTCGCACGAGTTGCGTACCGTACTTTATCTACGATTGTTAGATTTAAATAATAAATACAGAAAAAAATAAACTTCCTGTATGTAAATTCGTATTTCTCTTTTGATAAAGATGGCACTAATTCATTAGTTGTATTTTGTGCCGAATTAATTATTTCGGGAGGCGTATTATTATTCTCATATTCGTCATAATCACTTAAATCACGCATTGATTTTCACAAAAAAAAATCGATATAAACAGTTACTTTTATTGAACAAACAGCAAATTAGTTTTGTTGAATGTAAGCAAACTCGCTAATCGTGCGTAAAGATAAAGAATTCTTCTTTTTTACCACCCTAGGGCGGTAAAAAAAGGAATTCTTCAGAATTATAAGACGCACATGCGCAATGAATACAAGTACGTAAAGAATATCTTTCTACGCATCTAAGCAGAGATAAAATGTTTTTATTTCGTAACAATCGTAGATAAAACTATTTTTATCTGGGTAAAACAATTAAAATATGTTTTATCATAAAATTACTGTTTAGTCACATCGTTGGTCCACTATTTTAACCTACCAATTGATTTAGGATAAAAAAAAAAATTAGTTTCTTATTTATATAAATTTAAAATCTATTGATTATACATTATTAAAAATGAGATCTACCTAGATTATCCGGATGTCCGGAATATCGAGGTCTGAACTAGCGAGACTACTGTAATATAAAGGACTTATAAAAGGATCATTACAGCGTTTTTGTTTTTTAAAATTATATTTTACTAAATTTTAAATAAGAAAAATAACCAAATAATAATCCTCTTATTATATCATTTATTTCCTTAATTTATTTATCCTTTGGGAAGTAACTAACACATAGACAAATCATAATTTTAAAAAAAGTTTTTGAAATTAAGCAATTGCAAAGAAATGTATGTAGTTATGTTACGGCAATGAACGCGCTTTTGGAAAAGTAATTTTTAATACCAAGTCTCCAATGAAGGTCAACAGTAATAGATCTAAGACCAGTGCCATAAATTATGACTCATTAAAAAATAAATTCTTATATCCTTTAAGTTCCTAAGTACGCATTAAGGAAGTTGAAAGAGTTTAAAATAATCGGTAGTAGTATAATATTTTATGATGCTAATTAATAGGTTTGTCGTTTAAACGGGATTTTGAATTATATATCGTAGCATTTTATTTAGTTTGAAAATGTTCCACAAAAATCAAAATGTAGAAACAAAATAAAATAGCTGATGTTCCAAAAATGTAAAAGTAGAAACAAAACAAAATAGATGGTATTCCACAAAATTTAAATGGAGAAATAAAACTAAAATAGCTGATGTTCCACAAAATCGAAATGTAGAAACCAAATAAAATAGCTGATGTTCCAAAAAAATCTAAAAAAAATAGATGGTATTCCACAAAATTTAAATAGAAAAAAAAAATAAAATAGAGGATGTTCCACAAAATCTAAATGTAGAAACAGAAAAAAATATATGATATTCCACAAAATCTAAATGTAGAAACAAAAAAAAATAAAAAATAGATGGTGTACCATAAAATCTAAATATAGAAACCAAAAAAAAAATATATGTGAGGTTCTCACGCATTAGAAGTGAAACTTAAGTTCTAGAATGCATTGCTTTTTTCATTTTTTGACGAATTTAATATTTCAGGATTAAGAAATGGTTATGGGAAATTTAATTGAAAAAAAATATTGCTACGCTAAGGCAACCACATTTATTCCAATAAAAATCAATGTTTGTTTTGATTTGCTGGTCTTTAAATAGATATAATACAATTAATCTGTAAAAATGTTACACTTGGACGAGTCTCGAATCACAAACTTCGTTAGACGATTTCACTCTATGAAAAAATTCACTCTACCAAAGAAGTTTCACTTAAAAAAAAGTAGGTGGTGTTCCCCAAAATCTAAATGAAGAATCCAAAAAATTAGATGATGTTCCACAAAATTTAAATATCGAAACAAAAAATAGCTAAACTTTTGCTTTATCATTTGAAAACAGGATGTACAAAAGTATAAAAGCAACACAAAAATATCTACAAAAAAACATCTACAAAAATATCTATATCCTGATAAATTGAAAATAATCATTACTCCCGACACCTATCGAATTAGTAATTGGTCTAGTAGTAGTAGTAGTTGTAATAAATGTGTATTTGTATATATTATAATAATCGACATGCATTAATACACATCAGAGTACTAATGAACTGTAAACCTGTCCATGTAGCTTTTTTGGATCGGATATATCTGGCGTACTGTTTCTGGGCGCCTCTATATCGAATCTAGGTTTTCGAGAAAAAGTATCCATACATTATCTAATTTTGATCAGAATAGAGAAAAACTTTAATTATATACATAATACATTATTACATGTGTTTGACAGATTATCCGTTTATATACTTGGGACCACAGATTTGCTATATCGCCCAAGTACCAGGTCATATTCAAGATACCAGGTCATATGCAAGTACCAGGTCATATGTGCAAGTACCAGGTCATATATGCAAGTACCAGGTCATATGCAAGTACCAGGTCATATGCAAGATACCAGGTCATATGCAAGTACCAGGTCATATGCAAGTACCAGGTCATATGCAAGTACCAGGTCATATATGCAAGTACCAGGTCTTATGCAAGTACCAGGTCATATGCAAGTACCAGGTCATATGCAAGTACCAGGTCATATGCAAGTACCAGGACAAATGCAAGTACTATCTTTTATGCAATTACCTGGCACATATGCATCTTTATAAATAACAGAATAAATGTTAACGACACGTATGACATTATTTCCATGTCTATAACAACAATTATAATTTACTATTATATTCTAGGAAAAGAATAAAACTTCCTCAAAACATTCCGTGAGTAAAAAAATCAATAATAAAATAATTTATTGTGAAATTTGAAAGAAAAAAAAAATGCATTTTTGTTATTATCCCGCAAGTTGATGTCCTGGAAGCTTGCGTAACATCCTTATTTTATAATACTTATACTTATTCGTGGTCATTTTACTTCATTATTATTTTCTTTTAAGTATTAAGTATTGCAACAAAAAATTGTTAGTTTCGAATGAGTCTTGAATTAGAATATAATAATTTTTTCGAATAATACGAATTCAAGAACCTAAACACGACATTTCAAAAGATATAATGAATAATAAAATATGTAATATAAAACGCATGTACGATTCACGTAACGACTGATCCTATCTTCTATCTATATTCATCTATTCCATCCATCTTTAAGAGTTCGTTAAAAATAACAAAGCCTTAAGTCTTAATGTATAAGGATAGTAGGAAGGATTTAATTTCTTTCAGCTACACTTTCTCAAAATACGAGTATTTTAGGAAGTACACAATTTTACTTGCGAGCTTACCGAAGGTAAAGAAAGCTATGTGATCGTATATCGTGAAGAACAAACCATTATTTATGTCTCCTATCTCAAAAATTCTGACATAATAAATCTAGGAAACATTTTTATGTCCAGCGTCAGTCAATCGTTTAATTTTTGCGAACCAACATAATGTGTTCAAAAACCATAACAATTATAATGAAATTTGATTTGGAGGTTAGGTCATAATTAGCCCAGTACCATTTTAGGTAGGTCCCATATAAGTGTCAACCATCTGCGTCCATATATTTCTTTTCTACATGGGCAGAAACATACATTTAACACTTAATATCTTCAAAATTTCTCATCTAATTTATAAGAAATTTGGATAGTTTGTCGATAATAGCCTTCAGATAGCCCCAGATTAATTTCAACCTCTTTTGCACATTAAATTATTCTAAATTAACACTTTTAGTCTGTAATAAAAACACAATATTTGCTTAACAAAGAGGGAAAGAATTAAATGAATCAGATCAAAATGGGTTATGATCTGATGTTGTAAAAGCATTATATCAATAAAAAGATCGTTATAGTTAAATAGGATGCGAGGAAGCTATGTGCCACACTAATTGGTAGACTATTTAGTAATTTTAAAAGTATTTTGAGGAAATGTTTTGTTAGTTCTTTTATCTTACATTTTAATAACATTTTATTTTTTCTTCAAACTTTTCTTTGAATGCGGTATGGTAGGACTTTTCATTATTATTATTAAAATTGTACTTTAAAGTTTTTTGGTTTATCAAAAGTTTTTATTTCAAATTTTAAGGATAAAGTATATTTTTTTTCAATCTAACATTTTAAATACATATATAAATATATTTATATTTTAAAATGATGGATGTAATTTAGAGATTAAAATAATTAATAATAATTTTACAACTTGAAATTTAGAAGCTGCTACACTAATTTGACGGCACTCTTTTACTTTGTTACTCACCTGTGTTATTTTGAAATTATATATACAAAAGTGTGATATTCCTTTGTCCCAAAGTACATTAGACTAAAGATCCCTTTGTCTTTATAGTTATTAACTATGTTACCCATCCTACTTTTAAGCTGATTTCTGTCTTGGAATAATTGAAATCGGAGTCATAAAAAATGATCATTATAGCTTCTCTTACCTTAGGTAAGCTCGGAAGCAAAATGCATTGTTTATATATTGTCAAAATAAAATAATAATAAAACTGCTTTGGCTTACCATAATGCGAGTGACGAAGTAAGGTGTTTTTATGTTGTGCCTCATGATGGGGTCTGTACGGGGATATACGGTTATACACGCGATACGTCGCTAGGTGATACGATGACGCCGGGTCGTTGTTTAAGTATACGGGTCAACTGTATCACGTCGAGCTGACTGAGACACACCACGGCACGAGACTGATCCAGTCAAGGGGTGAAAGCACCGGGGTCTGTCTTCCCTCCACGTTCAAGGAGGATCATCCCCACCAGGTCTTAAGACCATCTCTCGGGGGAGTAAGGTCGCAACTTGGACTGAACACAAGACTTTGGAGGTGTCGCTCGTCCAGGAGGTCTTTTTAACAACGGTCGAAGGCGACATTCATAACAAAATAATAATTGTTTAACCTTGTTTATAACGTTCAAAAGAATGTATTCAGTAGGTCTGATGCAAGGAAAGCAATACAATTTGTGCTGCACATACATTGATCGATTGTTGACATATATACGTAGTTAAGTCTCCAAGATTATTCCTATAGAGATACAGAAGGTGACGGAAACTACATGATCTTTCAGAAGAACGAACATCTATATTTCTCCGATTTCAAAAAAGAGAAGGCGGTTTCAAAATTGTTCGGTCTTATGTCTGACTGTCGGTCTGTCGGTCTGTCCACATTTAAATTCATTTTTATTATATTGCTTTCTTGTTTGTTTGTTTGTTTGTCCAGTACAAATCTTGCAATCGATTTTTAACTAACTTCCCGAGTAGCTAGACATTTGAAACTTTTAGAATAGCTCAGAACACGATGACGATGCAATATTTTAATACTTTTAGCCATCTTTCAGCAGAATTTAATTAGTTTTCATCAAATTTTGCTGTATGGAAAGTTAGTTCGGAAAAAATCAATCAGTTATTTTGTTTGTTTTGACATATCCCATAGTATTTACAATCTTCATTTTGACGTGTTTCAAATTTGTGTCTTTTTAATAAGAAATTAATATTGAATGACAACGAAAAAGGAAAAGTAAACAAAGAAATCAGGGGTATCCAACTCCAGTATTCTAGAGGTGTAAGACCACTAGCGCTGGTCGGGCAGATGGCGGTTAAAATTGTAAACTACTTATGATCTTTTGACATTCCTCGAATTCTAAGATATAAACAAATACTGGTTGTCAGACATTTGTAATATTTTGTAAATAAACGAAATAAAAAAAAAACCAGCCTCGGTGGCTGTGTGAGATGCGCGATTGCTCCGAATTCGAAAGTTTCCGCGTTCGAATCTAGTAAACTGACAAATTAATATATAAATTTATTTCTTTGAATTAAGAAACTCAAAATATTTTGAATGGTGTAAAAGATTTAGTTACAATATTAACCGGCAAATTCCCGTGGAGCGCTAGTAGTCTAAAACAGGTAGATAAAGAGGGGAGTTGGAAATCTTTCCGTTTAAGGATTCTATGATCGCTGGAAGAAATAAATTAATTGACGTGTGACAACCAGGTTTGTTTACACTTGTGTCCTAGGTATCGGTTTAATTTTTCTGCATCTGAACTTCTTTACTTGTACACATTTTTCTTTTTCTTCTCTTACTGTCCCTGTCCCTACACGGGGGCATATCAATGGCACGGTTTAGATTTGGTGTTGGGGAGATCCGTTGTACAAAGATTTGTTCTTTTATAGGTTTAAGATCAGCTCTCTAGATGGTTGTCATTTATGTGAATAAATTCGGAACTATTTTTTTTTTTTTTTCACTAGAGGTCGACCAAGAAGTCATGAACACGGGAGAAACGGAAAGCTTAACTTCGTTTAAAATCGGAACTTCCGAGTAGTGCCGAAGTCAGTACAGTCGGGTGCTAAGACAATACCCATTTCTAGTTTGTATGACATGCGCAGTTATGTCAAATCTCACGAAGAACAACAACAAGAAGGTTTCCAATCAGATTTCTTATCAGGTACAGTGTTGCCTGTTGCATAAAATATTTAAAAAATATAGAAGTTATCAAAAATAAAATTATTAATAACAAAAGAACAACACTGTGTTTTTTGACCGTGGTCTATTATATCAAAAACTGACTGTACATGACGACACTAGCGCACTCCTCACATTTCCATGACTTCTTGGTCGACCTCTAACATTATATTATAACAATGACAATTACATTATCAACATTACATATTATTCAGATTCAACAGAAAATTTAAAAACGTAGTTTATAAAAATTTCTTTTTATCTTGTAATTATTTATTCCCTAATTGGCAGGGCATTTTACCCCGTCATACCCAAATCCTAGGAGCATCAATAGTAATAAAGCATCCTAACCTTATACAAATAAAATAACCAGTTTCCACCTATATTTTGTGTTGATAGATATTGCAGGTGTATAATACACATATGTATAATACAGTGTATAATGCAGGAGTAATAATACAATTTACATTTTTTTATCGGTAACGACACAGAAAATCATTCTCCAGTATAGCTCAGTTGGTTAGAGCGCCTGTAACGGATATATAGGCGGCCCGTGGTTCAAGTCCCGGTGCTGGGGTCAATTTTTCTCTGTATGTCTCCCGTAGTTAATGATGATTATAATTTTATTTAAATTAAAATTTAATCCTTCCGTAGTATGAATACTACCTAAAACTAAAAAATGTACAACATATTGTTAAAAACGTTTTGACCCTTACTAAGATCATCTTCACTTTTTATTTTCTATAACACACCAAACATTATCAATTAACATTCCCATTGTTACATTTTATCTAAGCTTTAGTTTTACGATACTTCAATAACATCAATAGTTCTCTCAATTTTCGTCCTTTAATAAAAATAATATAAAGATAGTAAACTTAACTGTTTACTTACTTATAAAGTCATTCATCATTCATCTTGTGGTATTTAAAAAATATCTACTATGTAAGAGCGTCAAATAATTAACAGAGCTAAATTTTTAAGTAATTTTAAAAAACACTTGTTAAATGTAGCATATTTACAACATTCATACCTGAATAAAGGTTCTGTTTATTGCACTATTAGTTTTAAATAAATATAGTAAAGCATGAATAGCTAGAGCTGTTTTTTGTTCCTTTATTTCATTGATGTGGTAGTCTACGATGACGACAGACATTTTTTTTTTAAACCCACTTTTTAGTCTCAAGAGACTTCAAAACGTGTAAAAATCGAATTTTCGCGCCATCACAATTTTTTCTCTTTATATGAGAAAGTAAAAATGAGACTATGTACAAGAAAACAATGTACTTCTATATTATATAAGTGTTATTCTTTTTTCTTTCAACATAATTTATCTTTAATGATTGACAATTTAATTCAATACGAATTGACCTGGGATGAACTCTAGAATCTCGTTATAGATCAGGACAAATGAAAGGTTTATTTTCCTACTTAATGCTCCTGCACGAGGTAAAGAAATAAGTAAGTCAAATTCGATTCTACTAAAAAATAAAGTAAAAGAATGAGTCTGCGGGCCATATATGACTAGCAGACTACCTCTTCATCGACAGTCATAAATTTTTAAACGGTTTTTTGGCCAGTAGATTATAATAAAATGTAGTTTAGAAAGTGGGTTACAAGAATAGTTATAGTGGGTTAATTTATAACATTAATGTTTTATCTTAATAATACTGTATTTTTTAATACTTTTGTTTAATCATTAAGTGTATAAGTGGCGGAGGTCCCCTGTCAGGACAATAAGGGCACAGAATTTATGTATAATCACTTACGGTATCAAACAGTGACTCTCTTGATAAAAGCAATAAATGTAGCTAGAAAAATCCCTAGCTTCCAATCGCTCCCATTTCTATCTAAATTTCACAGTTTTATCTCAAATTTAGGCCTTACAGGACCCATATTTAATATTCCCCAGGGTCCAATAAAAAGGGATCTCTATAGTCAGAATCGAAGATATTTCTAAATGGTATTAAATAGTGCATTTGACGTTTTTGAGACGTAATACGTTTTTAACGACGCTTATAGATCTCAGATATTTTATGACAGTGATTGTATTAGTAGAATAATAATTATATAATTATTATGTTTTTTTTTTATAGAAGAAAAAAATTGTAAAAGGTTAAATTATGGGAGCGTTAGAGTTTTAAATCTTATTTAAAATCTTTTAGTGTTTTAAATCTTATAGTGTTGGCAACATTAGTTTCACTTTCATTCAGTATTTATATGAAATTACAGTCATGGGTTCAATTAACCGTAGTTCATCTCGGCTCAAAATTAATTTAATTTGTTTTCTTTGTTCGTCCAAGTGTGAATATCTCTATACGAAATCATCGACTACTGGCACGGAATACCAATATACTTGATTTAATCAAAAAACCGCTTAAAACAGTCGGCTTCTGGCGTTTTGACAAATTTCCACAGAGAAGCTGAAAACCAACTTTTGACTTACTTCTGTAAGAATCGCTATCAGATCTTTTCTTTATACTACATTAATTCTGTATAACGCCTCAATGCATTTGTTGTACCCAGTCCGCTTTGATTTTAACCAACATCCGTACTAAAAGCTACATAAGAAAAGGTGTCGCCGTCCTCGCTCCAGAAACCAAAAAAGTACCCTCGCTTACAGCTTACAATTCTCAGTAAGCTAGAATTATTAATTAACAACCTACAATTCGTAGAAATTGCAAGTAAGCCATCCTTATAATATATATATATATATATATATATATATATATATATATATATATATATATATATATATATATATATATATATTATATGTATAAACATTTCAATTAATAAATAATTTGAAAAATATAAGTACTCGGTAGCTGTATTATAAATTATTTTTTTGAAACAACTCTTTTTAATAATTGGATCTTTCAACATTCGTACATTTCAATTAAAATTTATTCAACTTTAATAGGATTAATCTTCGTTGATTATTTGAACGTTTTATTCAATTTAAATCTAAGATAAAATTATTAATGTTAGAAGAAAAGTAAATAAGCAATAAATATTTAATTTTATAAGTTCATTAATAATTCCGCGCTTAAGAAACAAATAATGGTGAATTCCAACTTTGTAAAAGATATTTGCTTCCTAGATTACTGAAGGTACCGGCAGATATGTGATCGTTTTGAAGAACGAAACATTTTTATGTCTCCGATTTCAAAAATTCCAATACAGAAATCCGTTTACACGAATAAAAGGGTGATTTTAGCAAACTCTAACGGGCGCAGATGGTTGAAAATATTATAGGACCCGTTGTGGGCTATATTCGTCAAACCATCCAAATTTCTTAAAAATCAAATGAATACTCATGAAGATACATATAAGTATAAAAAATGTATGTTTGTGTGCATGTGGAAGAGACTCTAATGGGCGCAGAAGGTTGAAACTTATATGGGACCAACAATGAGCTAATTATGACCTACCATACAAATTTCATTAAAACAGGACGAGTAGTATTTAAGATAATGATAGTTCGCAAAAATTGAGCGAAAGACAGACACGGAACCAAAAATGTTCCCTGAGGCGTGAAACGAATTTTTGTCTTGGAAATTTTGAAGTCGGAAACATTTTTTTTTTAAGAAATAGATAAAAAAAAGTTATTACAAATACAAATTAATTTAAAATAGAAGTGTTATATTTATAGTAAAAGATAATCGATCAGCCATTTATTCCACCTTTTATTTTAATTTATTTATAACAAATTTATTTATTTTTTAAAAAATGTTTTCAATTAACTGCTTATTTTAAGCCTGAGTTACCCTGTGACACCTCATTAAAGGTACAGTGGACTCTTTTAGGCAATATTGGAAAAATCACTTTATCTTAACTTTCTTCATACATAACATCAAATTTTCGCAGATTATTAAATTAATATAAGACAATCTGTAGGATTCTCTTGACGTACTATCCAGTGGCGCACCCAGGGGGGGGGCACGGGGGGCACGTGCCCCCCCCCCCCCCCCCCAAAGCCGGACCTAAAACTTAAGTATGCAATTCCGCAGCACTTGTTAAAGTAATAGTGTTGTGATAGTCAAATAAGTAAATAAGTAATTATATACCTTGTTTAACCCGACATTTTTTTTTTTTTTTTTTTGGCGTTTAAAAGACGTGCCCCCCCCCCCCTCCTCCAAAGCCATAGACTTAAAATTTAAGTATGCAAATAAGTCAGTATCACTTAATAAATAAGTAAAAATCTACCTAGTTTTGCCCAACAATTTTTTTTTTTGGTGTTTAAAAAGAAGATGAAGAAAAAGAATAGAAGTAAGTTAAGTTATCAACCCGTTTAGGTTAAGGATCTATAAAATAGGGATGGAGCTCCTGGGTAAAAAAGTGTCGTCTATTGACCTTGGAAAAATCTGCATAAAATTTCGACTGCGCATGGTCAGAACTTATTAGTGGGACGAATTTCTTTCCGACTATTATCCATTGTTTATTTTGAATGAAAGGTTACAATATAACATTTTTAAATCAAGTTTTAAATTAAATTTTTCTTGTTTTAAGGGTTTTTATTTTAATCTAAAGTTTTACTTTAATATATTAATTAAATTTAATTAAAATAGTTAGTATCAGTCATTATTATAGTTTTTAATTATCGAATAATTAATGAATTTGGAAACGGGTTCAATTGTAGAATAAGATTTTAAAAATTGCAGATACCCAAACTTTCGCAAGGAAGACTATTTTTGTACTTATTGACTGGACTATTATATACCCTACTATGTTTATTTTTAACCTAATACTATCAGCTAATTTCTGTTATACTCAAAACATTTGGCGTACCTACGTATTTTTTTTTTTTTTTTTTTTTTTGTTAATTCACATAACTAAAATATTTTTAAAATGTACCAATTTATTTTTCTGGCTACTAAAATGAAACATTAATCTATTATATAATGTACAACTTTTAATAATAAAATATTATTAGTATGTATGTAATTTTGTTTAAATAAAATACCTCTTATTGGTAAGTAGGGTCTAAAAGGAAAAAATACCTCGGTTTTCCTGTCCCGTTCATAAAAAACTTAAATTTATTTGTATATAATAACATTTTAGATGCTCTTAGAATAGGCTAAAAAGACGTTTTCAAGTAACGTTAAACTATAAAAAATTTCCCGGACCCCCCTAAAAGAGAGCCCAGCCCCCCTTCAAATTTGGCTGGATCCGCCCTTGATATGAAGCAATTTAAGAACAAAAAAAAACCAGACTGGTTAATTGTCTGTGATTATGCTAAGCCCACATTACATCCCATCCCCCCCCCCTTATTGTTTTTAATCTGTGCCCCTCCCAAAAATAAATCCTGGGTGCGCCACTGGTACTATCCACATTGCTTCAAAATTGTATGATTACATTTAAAAATATAGCAGTTAATAAAACAAAATTTAAATTCATTAGAAAGAAGAAGAAATTGGGGGGGCAGAAAGATAAATAAATATTGGACCAATAAATGGGCATATAATGACATTATCTAAATTTCATTAAATTCAGATGAGTACTTTTTAAGACATGGTAGTTCGTATCAGGGAGACATGGCACACATGTTAGTTTGTCAATTGATAGGTGACAACTTTGTTTTGAAGTAACATTTGAATAAAAAACGTATTAACCCTAGAATACTAATCATTCGTAAAAATTACGACGATTGCCATTTAAGAGTGAGCTATCTTGGTTCTGTAAAACACAGACTCCCCACTCTTCACCAGTGCTTTAACTACATTCTTCTAATGCCTACAAGCTTGCTTTAATTGCGCCCGAAAATTCTTAGTATTATTTTTTAGGCCGTTTTTATTTTGAGCTACAACCTATTTCTCTGTTTGCGACGTCCCCATTTGTGGAGAACTTTCTAAAAAAAAATGTTTATCTACGATTGATAAGAAATATAAACATTATATCTTTGTTTAGATGCGTAGAAAGTGATAATTTACGTACTTGCATTCATTGCGCATGCGCGTCTCATAGAACTGAACAATTCCTCTTCTTTACCACACAGTGTGCGGTAAAGAAGAGGAATTCTTCAGCTTTACGCACGATTAGCAAGTTTGTTTACATTTAACAAAACTAATTTGCAGTTCTTTTATTAAAATAACTGTTTATATCGAGTTTTTAGTGAAAAACAATAAGTGAATCAAGTGACTTTGACGAAAATGTGGAGAATAATACTCCTCCAGAAATAATTAATTCGGCAAAAAATACAACTCAAGAATGAATGCCATCTTTATCAAGAGAGAGATACGAACTTACATACAGCAAGTTTATTTTTTTCTGTATTTATAATTTAAATCTAACAATCGTAGATAAAGTACGGTACGCAACTCGTGCGAAAACGGCATTTTGCATTGCTCGTGTGGTTTTACAACCCTCGCTGTCGCTCGGGTGCAAACTCCACACTCGCATGCAAAATGCTACTTTCCGCACTCGACGCGTAATGTACTATTAAATTATTAACTAACATTTTTTTCAATAGTATATTGTATAAAAATAATAATACCAATTTTAAATATATTACTTAAATTAATAAATCTAACAATACTCGAATGTTGTATTAAAATTCTCACACTTAGTTGACACTCAAACTATACTAGTTGATTTTGTAGTCTTCATATTATGTGATATTATTTTTATGGCATAATGCTATGCTATCATTAATAAATAAATTAGAATTAAAATTGAAACATAAGACATGTAGAAAGTAATAACAAAACGTTCTAATGCAATCCTCGTAAAAATAACGAAGGTTAGTGTTAAGCGCCATCAAAGTATGGTTAGTATTCTAGGGTTAAGGGACAAACCGACATGAAGTTGATTATCGGTCTACTAATTAATTTTGTATTCAGGACCATAAAAATCATATTGTCCATCATAATAGGAGGGACGTAACCACCCTCCACCATTTTTTTTTTTTTTTTTTTTCGAACGCCTATTGCCAAGCTATGTCCCGCAGAAGAACTTAGCCGACCACATATTCTTAAAAGGCGCTAAAAGATTGACTTTTATACACAAAATTCTAGCTTGATGTTAGTCTGATATTTTTTTGCACGCTATCTTCTGGACTATTAGTTCGGAAGTTGTATATGTGAATATATTTCCCTGCCTACCATCACCATCCGAAATTCTTTAAAATCATAAAATCACAATTAAATATCAATATTACATATTTATGAAAAAAAGTAAAAAAGAAAATGTACTTTACAATTAAATACTCTTAAAATTAAGTTGTGTTTAAAATTAATATAACACATTTCTAATCCTTCTTTTTTTTAATCAATAATGTTTAGAATTTTTATTAATATGTAATTATCGTTTTATTACTCTTCAGATAATATGAGCAAGTACTGTCTTTGAAATATAAAAAAGGATTCTCCACTCTGGGAAAAAAAAAAAAAAAATTCATCCTTTCATAAAGGATAAATGTAATAGCCTTCTGTAACACTTTCCGCGTGACTTTACCCATTAAACCGTAATGCAAAGAAATCAAAAACACGGAAGACATAAAACTTTGAACATTCTAAGTAAATTAAACCAAATATACAAAGCAATAAGAGTAATATTTACTTTTTGGAAGGAAAAAAAAAGCATAAAAAAATTAAATAAAAACTCTTCTACAAATGTAGAAACTAAAAAAAAAGAAGAAATACAGAAAGGAACATTATATAATCCTGACAATATAAAAATAGTTGTCGTAAACATGAAGTAATGTCATTCATATAGAAATAATAATGTTGTATTGCCCATTACATGTTTCTTTCCACTATAAATATAATGGAGGGATTTAGAAACAAAACTAAAAATTACATTTTTAAATCAAACCAGCCCATTTTCTTTTAAAGTTATGAAGAACTTAAGAATTACAAATTTTCATTATTAATTATTCAATTATATTATTAGCCATTAATTTAAAAAAAATTGTCTGACTTACATCAAGCTAGAATTTTGTGTATAAGTAAATATTTTGGTGCCATTTAAGAATATCGGCTAAGTTCGTCTGCAGGACATAGCTTGCCAATAGGCATTTGAAAAAAACAAAAAAAAACGATGGAGAGCGTCCATGTCCCTCCCTCTTTGGTGGACAAAGCGATTTTCATGATCCTGAGTACGAAATTATTTAGTAGACCAAAAATTAAGTTGATGGTAGTTTTTCACTTAATAGGTTAGTCAGTCAAATATTACTCCAAATCAAAGAGGTCACCTATTAAGTGACAGAATACCATCAACTTAATTTTTGGTCTACTAAATAAGTTCGTATAGGATCATAAAAATCACATTGTCCACGAAAAAGGGCAGCTCTCCACCGTTTTCAACATGCCCCCCCCCCCCCCCCCCAGACCCATACAGTAAAAAAAAAAGTCATTTTTTTTAATATATATTTTTTACATTCACCTCATATTCAATTTCACCTCAGAAATGGATAAAAACGCTGTTTTGAGAGGTCATATTTTCAAAAAATTTCCGTTCTAACACTAGTTGTTGTTACTTGGGCGCGGAGATTTTTTTGTTTATTAGTTGTATTTTTTTTGGGGGGGGGGGGCAGCGGCTTTGTTGAATAGTAGTACCCTTTTCTTGTTACCACTACGAATACCCCCCCCCCCCCCCCCGATCTAAACTGAATTAGAATGTGCTCCTCCCATACTAGCTGCTGGATAAGCCACTGAAACAATTCCGGCTAAAATGTTTCAAACATCTAGGAAATACAAATGTTCACTACTTGTTGAAAGAAAAAAAAACGCTGTAATTATAAAATATAAGTTTATTGGTTTATAGTAAATCAGATCGGTTTCAGCCTCTAAAATACTAAGATATAACAATTTATAAAAGTATGGCTATCTTCAGTGACTTATATTTCTAGACTGACGAGAAGGTTTTAGAACATAAGGTCGGGAGGGGAGTGGAATTCGTGGAATACCGAGAATGAGGAGTTTGCAATCGGATTAAGAGATAGGGCAGCCAAACTCTAGGTCTAGGAGTGTACGGGAAGTATGTACTGAAAATTACAGGTATGAATAATGACTGCACTTATACAAGTTTACAAGAATCTAAGAAAAGGAGAGACTCACATATCACAAAATAATAAATAATAAAAAATAAGAAGAAATTAATAGACTATTAAACATAATTAAACGTATTTGACATAATTGTACGCATAGAAAACCTTAGAAGGAGTAGTTATTGTAATAAATATGAGCTATGAGTTAATGAAGATTGAATATTGTTATTTAATAATAATTAAGGATGTATGTGTTCATATTAAGAAGGGGGGGGGGAGTGAGTGAAGTATTTATAATAGGGCTTTGACTAGTATTGAAGTGTATAAAATTGGTTTTTTCATTAAAGCAATCGAAAAAATTGTGTAGAAGGTCTACAGCAGTGATGACTACATCAAAATTAGTGAAGTTCAATGTCCTTGAATGAAATACATCAACATTACAACACAGACAAGGAAAAAACACATGGTTTTACCCACAGTTTTAGGAAAACTGGTTTGTCTGAGACAAGGTTGGCTCAGGATTTTGGAATTCCCAATGATAACCCAAAGAATGCCTTGAATGGCTCAAAACATTCAGGTTGAGTTGGCGTCATTATTATTATTGATGTTACAAAATGCGGTAACTTATATCAATAACGATTAAAAAAATTTCAAGATAAAAAGAACTTTTTATATACTACGTTTTCAAATTTTCTGTTGAATCATATGTAATGTTGATAATATAATTGTTATTGTTATATAATATATAATGTTAGTAAAAAAAAATAGTTCCGAATTTATTTATTTCACATAAATGACAACCATCCAGAGAGCTGATCTTAAACCTATATAAGGACAAATCTTTGTACAACGGATCTCCCCAACACCAAATCTAAAGCATGCCATCGATATATTTGAAATAATATTAATAATATAATCGTTAAATAATGTAATCGATATTTCCTGTTTTGCTGTCATTCAATGTTTATCTATCACAAATTTGAGACCCGTCAAAATGAAGATAGCGTAAATATTGGATATGGCAAAACAAATAAAATAACTGGCGGATTTTTTCCGAACTAACTTTCCACACAGCAAAATTTGCTGAAAACTAATTAAATTCTGCTGAAAGATGGCTAAAAGTATTAAAATAATGCATTTTCATCGTGTTCTGAGCTATGCTAAAAGTTTCAAATGTCTAGCTATTCGGGAAGTTAGTTAGAAATCGATTGCCAGATTTGTACCGGACAAACAAACAAACAAACAAATAAGAATGCAAGCTAATAAAAACGTAGTAATAACAACTTACTACCATCTAAAACAGAAATTATTGGTGAACAAAATTGAGAAATATACGGTATTTTTTTTTTTTTTTTTTCATCTGGAATGACTATTAATAATCTATGAGATAGAGTTCATAAAAGTGACCAATCAACACCAAGCTATAAATTTGTCCAAGAGTTATTTTTGCTTCCAAGCTTATAGACGGTAATGGAAACTATGCGATCGTCTTGAAGAATAAAAATATTTTGTATATATCCGATTTCAAAAATTCCAAGACAGAAATCTACTTCAGACATATGGGAACATTATTGGTTCCGTGTCTGTCTGTCGGTCTGTCACTCAGTTTTTGCGAACCAACATAACTTAAAAACTACTCGTCTGATTGTATTGATATTTGGATGGTAGGTCATAATTAGCCCATTGTTAGTCCCATATTAGTTTCAACCTTATCCGCCCATTTGCTTCTCTTCCACATGCACACAAACATACATTAATTAACACCTATATCATCAAAAGCACTTATCTGATTTTTTATGAAATTTAGATGATTTGTCGAAAGTAGCCTGCAGGTAGCCCCACATTAATTTACTGTCTGCGCTCCTTAAATTTTTTCTAAAGTGATACTTTAATTAATGTAAATAGACTGCTAATTGGTGTGGCACATAGCTTCCTCGCATCCTATCACGTACTTCATTGATTTTATGCTTTTACTAGCCATTATTGTCTAATTTGTTTAATTGATTCCCCCATGTTTATAAGTCAAAATTGTTTTAATTTTTTACAAGAATTAAACTATCAATTTAGCAAAAGTTAAAGAGCGTAGACGGTTCAAATTAATCTGGGGCTATCTGCGGGTTCCTGTCGATAAACTATAAGGGGGGTGACACACTTCGCCACCCAGGAAGCGCCACCTGGGTGGCGCTACCCGGTCGTCTATGAGAATAGACGGAACCTGTCACACGAGGTGGCGCCACCTGCCGGGTGGCACTACACGGTCGACCGTCCGACGGTCTAGCCACCACCCACAGGTGGCGCCACCCGGTCAACCCATTGTTTTAAATTGAGCCTGTCACACGTCGCCACCTAAGTCACGCCACTCAGCCCCTACTCCTTCAATCAAATATAGGGGAAATCAAATCTGGGACTGACTGCATCCATCATATAAGGGTGGCGCAAGTCAGGTGGCCGGAGCAAGTGGCATCAACCAGGGGGGCACCACCCAGGTGATGGTGCTACCCGGGTGGCGAAGTGTGTCACTAGCCTAAAAGATTCATACAAATAAGATAAGTACTTTTGAAGCTATAGGTGTAAATAAATGTATGTTTGTGCGCATGTGGAAGAGAAACAAATAGTCGCAGAATGTTGAAACTTATATGGGACCAACAATGAGCTAATTATGACCTACCATCCAAATTTCATTGAAATTGCACGTGTAGTTTTTTAGATATGTTCGCAAAAATTGAACGACAGACCGACAGACACGGAACCAAAAATATTCCCTGATGTCTGAAACGGATTTCTGTCTTGGAATATTTGAAATCAAAGACATAAAATAGTTTCGTTCTTCAGAATGATCCCATAGCTTCCGTTACCTTCGGTAAGCTCGGAAGCAAACAAAAAAATAATTTTGACAATATTAAAAAACGGGGGAAAATTAAATCAATTTGGCAATTGGTTTTAATAGTATAAAATCATTAAAGAACATAAAATAAAACGCGAGGAAGTATTTTTGGTGTCCTCCAAGAATATGCAGTCGGCAAAGTCTGTCCGAAGGAAATAGCTTGGCCATAAGCAGTAAAAAAAAATCAGATCACTGAAGAGCGACCATGTCGCCCAATATGGCGGATAAGGTGATTTTCATAACACACATTTTCTGAGGTGATCGAAATGCTAAAAGTTAATTGTCACTTGATAATTTTGCTAGTCAAATATTTCTTTAAATAAAAATGGTCATCAATTAAATGACAAACTAATTATGATTTCAGAATCATGAATATCACATTGTACGTCAAAACCGCTCTCCATCGGTATGTTTTATTTAACAGCTTATGCCCAACCTATGACACGAACTTTGCCGACGACATGTTCTTGGACACCAAAAAAATGAACTCATACACAAAATTCTTGCTTGACATCCAGTCACGCTATCTCCTGAACTATTAATACAATTACATAGTTATAACTATTAAAAATCTTGAAACTATAAATAGAAATTAACCCGGATAGCAACGAAGTTCCTTACGCTTTTCATTAAATATAAATTATAAAATCACACTACTAAGTATACAATCTTAACTACTTATAAAAGGTTGGAGATTGAAAAGAGACAAAATTAAAATTAACTACCTAACTATTTTTTTTTTTTTTTTCTTTTTTTTTAGTCCCGTTCGACAGCTTAGGTCATTAACTCCGTCCTGTAATGACCTTAAACTGTCGAATGGGACTAAAACTACAAAAAAATTAACAATTTATACTTAGCGGAGTTAAGGCAAAATTAAAACAAAAGCTTTTTTTTATCATTGAAGCGGGCATCTTGCACTAAATATGTATTAAATATTGAGAAAATAGTTAGTTAATCATAATGAGTTGATAGTTAAAGAGTATGATTGTAGTATAGAACCGAGTATTTAGGGAAAAAAGATTGTTCTCTTAGACACCCCCGGCCAGACATAATTTAAAATATTATAAAATGCATAACTTCACTACACAAAAATAAGGCATGTATCAGGTTGCAATTTTACATGCCTGTTTCAACAGTACTTTACCCAATGTGAATAAAGTTCTATTAAAACCCGTACGTTAGAACATGAGATATCGGTAAAAGCGTTGTTGGTCCGCATTAATGTTTTTAGCGATCTTTGACACATTCTAGCGGTGTCGGTGTTTTATTAAAAAAAATATATGTATATATTTAAAAAGTTTTTTTGTCTCAATGAATAGATGAAGTTAGAATTTTCCCCTCATAAAATTCTAAATTTATATTTGAAGCTTACGTTTACGCGAACGTTATGGCAGATAACGTTGTCCAACGAACTCGTCCTGGGCATTGGTAAAAATGAACATGTGTACCAAATTTCAACTAAATCGATCAACTTTTACTTAAGTTATCGTCATCGGTCAGCTCTTACTAGGTTATCGTCATCGATCAACTTTTACTTAAGTTATCGTCATCGGTCAGCTTTTACTAGGTTATCGTCATCGATCAACTTTTACTTAAGTTATCGTCATCGGTCAGTTTTTACTAGGTTATCGTCATCGATCAACTTTTACTTAAGTTATCGTCATCGGTCAGCTTTTACTAGGTTATCGTCATCGATCAACTTTTACTTAAGTTATCGTCATCGGTCAGCTTTTACTAGGTTATCGTCATCGATCAACTTTTACTTAAGTTATCGTCATCGGTCAGCTTTTACTAAGTTATCGTCATCGGTCAGCTTTTACTAAGTTATCGTCATCGGTCAGCTTTTACTAGGTTATCGTCATCGGTCAGCTTTTACTAGGTTATCGTCATCGGTCAGCTTTTACTAGGTTATCGTCATCGGTCAGCTTTTACTAGGTTATCGTCATCGGTCAGCTTTTACTAGGTTATCGTCATCGGTCAGCTTTTACTAGGTTATCGTCATCGGTCAGCTTTTACTAAGTTATCGTCATCGGTCAGCTTTTACTAAGTTATCGTCATCGGTCAGCTTTTACTAAGTTATCGTCATCGGTCTGCTTTTACTAAGTTCGTCATCGGTCAGCTTTTACTAACTTATCGTCATCGGTCAGCTTTTACTAAGTTATCGTCATCGCTCAGCTTTTACTAACTTATCGTCATCGGTCAGCTTTTACTAACTTATCGTCATCGGTCAGCTTTTACTAACTTATCGTCATCGGTCAGCTTTTACTAAGTTATCGTCATCGGTCAGCTTTTACTAAGTTATCGTCATCGGTCAGCTTTTACTAAGTTATCGTCATCGGTCGATTTCGTGGCGTTCGGTTTTGTGACGGTCATTATTTTCGAATTTACTCCCGGGCTCCTGAGGAGACGCTGTAACGTGTCATAAGGAACTTAATTCCAAAAAAAAACACGAACTGAGTTCCAATCACGTAGGGAATTTTCGGCAAATCAATTTAAAAATACAAACAGGAAGACTTTTATATTTTCTTTCATATGATTTATTTCCGATAGTTTTGACGGTAATGTGAGAAATCATTAAATATATATTTTTGTTTTTTCTATATAACTTCAAAGGCTCCAAGGTTAATAATGATGCATCTTTTATAACGTACAGAAAAGGTCATCTTATACTTTAAGAGGTGAAAGGGGTCAATTGTAAGCAATCCTGTGTGCGAATCACATTCGAACGATGAACGATTCGTTCCGTCATAAAACTTTATGACATTACAACAGTCCGTAACTATAATGGGGATAAAGACAGTTTATCCCCACTCCAAAGTTGTTGCTGATGTTACAACGAAAGGCGAAATAAAAGTGATTTTTTTTTTTTTTTTAGCAACAATGATTAATCTATTGAGTTAACAGAAGATAAAAATAAAAGTTGTTTTAAAACCCGGTTGAAACGATTCGACGGTTTTGATAAATATACAGGAATCAATCATTGAACTCGTAGAAAAACCATAACAATACAATCAGGAACAAGATTACGACGGAAGATTTAAATCACTATTCCCATTCGTACGAACATTTTCACTTCTATATTAAGTCCATTTATTATTCCATTGAGATAGATAAGTTTACAGGAAATCAGCAGAGCGATAAACTCCGTTCTTCTTTCTCTAAAGATGCGATGAGTTGAAAAGATTGAAATCTCATCTTTTTGTAAAAAGGGGGGGGGGGGGGGGGGAGAAAAAAACATACAGAAAAATGATAAGAAAGTTAATATATAACTTAAGTTGAGCATGGTCGAAATTTTTTTTTTAAAAAATCGGTCCGAGACAACTCAGAATTCATAATTACTTAGCCCAGTGTTTTCCATTCATTATATTTCGAGTTTTCGTATTTAAATTTAATTATTATTGAACATTTCATCAAAATTTATCATAAAACTAACTTTTTACTACGTTTTTATTAGCTTGCTTTCTTGTTTGTTTGTTTGTCCAGTAACAAATCTTGCAATCGATTATTAACTAACTTCCCGAGTAGATAGACATTTGAAACTTTTAGAATAGCTCAGAGCACGATGACAATGCATTATTATTATTTTAATACTTTTAGCCATCTTTCAGCAAATTTTACCGCATAAAAAGTTAGTTCGGAAAAAATCCGCAAGTTATTTTATTTGTTAACATTTACAATCATTATTTTGACGGGTTTCAAATTTGTGATTTTATATTAAGAGATAAACATTGAATGACATCGAAAAAGAAAAAGTAAACAAAGAAATAAATTAATTGACGTGTGACAACCAGGTTTGTTTACACTTGTGTCCTAGGTATCGGTTTAATTTTTCTGCATCAATACTTTTTTACTTGTACACATTTTTATCTTTTTCTTCTCTTATACTGTCCCTACATTTTCACCCATCCAAATTCTTAACCAACATTTGCCTATGTTATCATAAGCCAATCATACGCAGATTTCTTTGAAAATTCTCTCATTAAGTCATAGTGCATAAATGGACTTTTTAGTTTTTGGGAGGTAGCGCCCGCAAAATTGGAGCTAAACTTCATTTCTCAATTTTGCCTCAGAATATGATTTTTCTGAACATGTATGCCAAATTTCGTCAAATTGGTCTAGTAGTTTAGGCTCCACGCGTCAGCAAAGACAAACATTTTTGTACTCAGGAAACCTCAAAAACGTGTAAATCCATCAAATTTCCAAATCGAATTTTGGTGCCATCACAATACTTTCTCTTTATATGACAAATAAAAAATCCAAAGACCTCAAATTTGATCACAATAAACGGAACATTTTTAATGCATTGCGTGGGAACATTAACCGTGATTTTTACGTTAAGCGGCGTCCACTTTTAAATGGCTTTGAATCAATAAAGCGTTCACTATTTGTGTTGATCTGAATATAGTTTAAGAGCCTGTTATGGACATTTATTCAAGACGACAGACAGACATTTTTTAAAAACCATTTTTATGTTATCAGAGGACCTCAAAACGTGTAAATGCATTGAAATCTCAAAATTCGAATTTTCGTGCAATCACAATACTTTCTCATTTGATGAGAAAGTAAAAAAGATATTTATTTTCTATTACATTAAAAGTAGAGTGCGGTTTAAATGTTTTTTTTTTTTGTTTTTTTTAAAGTGGGCGGCATCGTTTTCCCTATAATGTTTCTCATTACTGTAATATTTATTCTTTTATAATGATAATTGACATGATATAGTCGAAATGGAGCGCATGAAAGAGGTATAAGGTCATTCGGATCAGATTAATATCCAGTGGTGTCCGCAACGTTTCACAAATATTTCTTCATTCACAGCTATAAGTTTATTTTTATGCGGTACGATACTCTTTTATAAAAAGGTTCAAATAAATGGTACAACTTGTTTTCTATTATTTCTTTCTTTAACAATTGACATTTTGTATATAATAGGTAATCTAAAAGAGACAAATTATAATTTTTAATGTTAAAATAAAGTGAGCGATTCTTTTAATTCTTCTATTGCAAACATTAGATTTCTCTGGTTGTTGACCAAGCTTGAGAGAATAGAAACGCTAGATAGACAATGTCAGAGGTCGATAATCATAGTGACCTAACTTGACCATCTCTTCCGGTTATTGGTTATTGCTTTCTGAACCATACACAACTACTAACCATACCTAAGCTACTCATTTTTAAAAGAAAAGAACAGCTTATAAGTATGGTTAATGCTTAGAAAAAGAGTAGCCTTAAATTAGGGATGACCAATACAGATTCGATTACTTGATTAATTGATTATAATAGTTTGCCTTGAATCGATTATTAAATTCGATTAGTATTGACCCAATGAATCTATTAAATCGATTCTTTCCATTTGATTTTTCCCTTTAGATTTTGAGATGATGATATTACTTTCTTTTCTTTTATGGAACGAAGTTCCTTATTACAGCGGGTTACAGCGTCTGGAGCCCGGGAGTGAATCCGAAACAAACCACCGTCACAAAACCGACCGATGACGATAACTTAAGTAAAAGATGACCGATTTAGTTGAAATTTAGTACACATGTTCATTACACCAATGCCCAAGACAACTTCTTTGGACAACGTTATCCGTCGATGCGTTCGCGCGCAACACTCGCGTAAAAGTAAGCATAAAATATAAATTTAGAATTTTATGAGGGGAAAATTCTAACTTCATCTATTCAATGAGACAAAAAAACTTTTTTAAATATATATATTTTTTTAATAAAACACCAAACCCGCTATAAAGTGTCAAAGATCGCTAAAAACATTAATGAGGACCAACAACGCTTTTACCGATATCTTACGTTCTAACGTACGGATTTTAATAGAACTTTATTCACATTGTCTAAAGTACAGTTGAAGCAGGCATGTAAAATTTCAACCTGATACATGCCTTACTTTTGTGTAGTAAAGTGATATGTTTTATTAATATTTTAAATGGAGTCTGGCCGGGGGTGTCTAAGGGAAGTCCTTTTCCCTCAGTCCTTTCCTGGAATTTTAGGACGGGACAAATTTTTAACTTCTACTCAATGAGACAAACAACTTTTTTAAATAATTTGTTTTAGTAAAACCAACCCCAACACCACTATGAAGTGTTAAAGATCCGCTAAATTTATTAAAGCCGATCTAAACGTCGACAAACAACTTTTTTATCGATATCTTACGTTCTAATGTAACGATGTTAATAAAACTTTATACACATCTTCTAATGTAAAATTGAAACAGGCATGTAAAATTTCAACCTGATACAAACAGAAGTTTTTTTGTAATGAAGTGAAATATTTTATAATATTTTAACCACACGTAGTCGCTTAAAGCTGCTTTGAATTTTATTAAATATATTTTACGTGGAGATACTTTTTTCTTTTAACACTTCACACTTCATAAACAGTGTTGTTCTTAAATAAACTCCTCTTAAGCCTTAAGCCTCGTCCAGACTGCCGAACCGTACAGAGGAAACGAGCAAAGCATTAGTATCTGCGCATGCCCACTCTAAAGTGCGCCTGCGCAACTCATATCAGGCATGCGAAAGACCAATGCTCTTCTCGTTTCCTCTGTTCGGTTGAGCAGTCTGGACAAGGCTTTAATTAATGACAAGAAATTTATTTATTTTCATATCTTACTTATTAAATTGGCAATAATTAAGAAGCAAATTAAATGAAAACTTATCAATATTAATTTTGATTTCACAACTTCATTTAAGTTTTTAAGCTTTGATACTGCAAAACTTTGTAGTTGGATAGTTGTAACTTACTTTATTACAGCAAAAATTTGTTGTTGGATAGTTATAACATACTTTATTACTTTATTATCCCCCCCCCCCCCCCTCTCTTTATATTACCTAATGATCAAATTATTTGGATCATTACAGCACTGAAATACCAATTACTTAATATTAATTGTAAGTGAATCAGTTGTAACAACCATTCCTTATTCCTTGAGGAATCAAACGTTGAGACATTTTAGAAAATTGTAAAGTTATTAATGACAGGCTATATATTTAGCACAATTAGACACATCAAGTTGTTGACGAAAGGAAGACAAATAGTGGATCATTATTCTGCTGTGTCCAACGCAACACAATATTAATTGACACTTTTCCAAGTCAATATTTTGATTCTTTTCCTTTCTTTGACAATCAATGTTAAAACAAAAATATTACATCTGAAAATATTTTTCACATTGTTTCACCGAGTTTTAGGGAGACAGCGCCTCCCAATTTAAGCTGGTTTATATTAGTATTTTTGGTAGGGTAATAAATGGTAGAATAAACTAGCTTAAAGGAGCTAGGATGGTCGTTCCGGTATGGTCGGACCGTGTATCCCCGGCCATACTTTTCATTAAAATGAACTACAGAGTAGAATAGTGTGCTATTTTTAAGTTGTCGTTGGTAAAACAAAAAAAAAAAAAAACATAATATAGTTTCGTTCCGGTGTCTGTGTTCACTTTGTACGGTTCCAATAACTTTTGAATAAAAAGAGATAAAAATATTAAACTTTCCATTATTAAAGATCGTCTTGACACGCACACAGGAAAAAAAATAATGCACTCAAAAATATCAGCTGTTCAAATCCCAAATGGCGGATGATTAATGTCCCGTAATTTTTTTTTTTTTTTAATTTTAAGTGGGGGTATCAAATTAAAAGTATTGAAGAGTAGATTACAAACAAAAATATATGTTTATTTTTAATGTCACATTTTGTAAAAAAAAAAACCATCAAATTTTTGCTTGACCGTCCTAGGGCGGTAAAGAAGAAGAATTCTTCAGCTTTACGCACGATCAGCGAGTTTGTTTACATTTAACAAGACTAATTTGCTGTTTGTTTAATAAAAGTAACTGTTTATATCGAGTTTTTTGTGAAAATCAATGAGTGATTTAAATGATTAGGACGAATATGAGGAGAATAATACGCCTCCCGAAATAATTAATTCGGCACAAAATACAACTAATGAAATAATGTCATCTTTATCAAAAGAGAAATACGAACTTGCATACAGGAAGTTTATTTTTTTCTGTATTTATTATTTAAATCTAACAATCGCAGATAAAGTACGGTACGCAACGCGTGCGAAAACGGCATTTTGTATTGTTCGTGTGGTTTTACTACCCTCGCTGTCGCTCGGGTGCAAACTCCACACTCTCATGCAAAATGCTACTTTTCGCACTCGACGCGTAATGTACTATTACGTGAGACTCTACACACAACCAATTACTTTGTTAGTGTGTCTCTAAAGTCGTCCACGTAAAGTAAAGTACACGTGCTCGCAAAAGTAGTCTCGGTAAAGCAGGAGCATCACTGAAAGATTGATGTGTTTTTAGTTATAAAAATGTCACAATCTTGCTATGAATGCAGACAGTTATAAAATGCTCTGCAAATTAGTGTGGCACATAGCATCCTCGCGTCCAATTTCGTTAAAAATAGGCTAATTATGAACTACCATCTAATAAATTTCAATAAAATCAGATGAGTATGTTTTAAGATTGTTCGCAAAAACTGAGCGACAGAAAGACAGACACTGGACCAAAAATGTTCTCTAATGTCTGAAATTGATTTCTTTTTAGAATTTTTTATATCGATACATAAAAAATGATGATATACTTCAGAACGACCACATAGCTTCTGTTACTTTCGGAAAGCTCGGAACCAAAAAATTTGGTAAATATGTAATATGTAATGGAAAAATTGACAAGAAATTATTGTCAGTAAGAAGGAAATAAAAAGTACTCTGTATAAATCAAGATTTTAAAGTGATGCAACAAACAATATCGACCAAAAATTATACGTTCATATATTAAATTATAAACTATAATAGATACATATTTTATTAGACGTAAAAGAAACCAATTTTTTATTTATGTAATAAATCAAGAAAACACAAATAATTGAAAGAGTTTGAGAGAGAGACATGTAGAGCACGCGATATCGAGGTATACTCCAACATACATACTGTGAGATCAAACGATTTCACGCAGTAATGTACACGCATCATTTTACGTCGATTTAAACAAATCAATACGGTTTCAAAACCAATTTACTCTCGTATATTACTAGTATGACGAAAAACTGGATCAACGATGTATATTTCTTATAGGAATCACATATATTACTAAACAAAATAAAATATTATTTTTTTATTTATTTATTTATTTATTTATTTATTTAATACAAATTACAAAAGATATCCATACATAAAAATAAATGTTAATATAATTTACAATTCCCATGGCAGAATATATATTTAATTTGTTTAGCTGGCCGCAAAAGCAGTAGCTTGAGCGCGACTCAGCTATTTAAGACTAATTTATACGAGGTGCTTTTTATATATTATACAAGTTGGTAGAAATTATTTAGTTTTTAGTAGTATTTTTATAAAATATGCTTTTATACAATACTGATACATATTATAAACTAATAACTATAGTTAATAACTATATATAGATATAATTTTGAATATTTATTTAATTTATTTAATTTATATTATATATTTAATTTATTTAATTTATTTGATTTATTTGATTTATTTTATTTATTTTATTTATTCTATTTATTCTATTTATTCTATTTATTCTATTTATTCTATTTATTCTATTTATTCTATTTATTCTATTTATTCTATTTATTTTATTTTATTTATTTATTCTATTTATTCTATTTATTCTATTTATTCTATTTATTCTATTTATTTTATTTTATTTATTTTATTTATTTTATTTATTTTATTTATTTTATTTATTTTATTTATTTTATTTATTTTATTTATTTTATTTATTTTATTTATTTTATTTATTTTATTTATTTTATTTATTTTATTTATTTTATTTATTTTATTTATTTTATTTATTTTATTTATTTTATTTATTTTATTTATTTTATTTATTTTATTTATTTTATTTATTTTATTTATTTTATTTATTTATTATTACAATTTATTATATACATAACAATAAGGATAAGAATAAAAGTTCAGACATCTATACTAAATACACATACATATATACAATATTTTCTTAAGTATTATTTTTATTCGCATTCGATGAGAGCCATTTTACTACTTCTTTTTTATACTTTTCATACTCATGTAAGTCTCTGGCTCGTTTTGGTAGTTGGTTAAAATATTTATAGGCTACTGTGCTAGCGTGGTTTTGAAGTAGATTAGAGTGGTAGGATTGGTTTTTAATTTGTTTACTTGTTTTGTATCGTGTCTGGTATGGGTGATTTGTAACAGGTTTAGTGATTTTAAAAAAGTATAGTAATACATGTTTTTTGTATAGTTGCGATATTGTTAGTACAGGGAAGTCTTGGAAAAGTTTTCTAGTGGAATACAGTATAGGTTTTTTTAGTATAGTTTTTATAATTGCTTTTTGTGATTGTTCTAGAGGAGCTAAGCTAAGGTGGATTATGTAAGAAGGATTTTGTTATTGAATAAAATACATTCAACAACCCAAAAAAAAACATTCGTTTTACACTTTTAAGAGAAAATTACAATGGATTTTTGAGAAAATAAATAAATTGTTTGCATTAAATTTAAGTATAGTTAGTGACGACCTGACATAATATATAGAAAACAGTGAATAGCGAACGACAAACAGACACAGAACCAAAAATGTTCCCTGATGTCTGAAACGGATTTCTGTCTTGGAATTTTTGAAATCGGAGACCTACAATTTTTTCGTTCTTCAGAACCCAGGTGGTTGGGCCAACCACCCACTTTGCCCCCAGGCCACCCAATTTCAAATTGGATTGTATATTTTTGATAGCATATTTGGATTCTACAGTGAAAAATAATAAACTTTTACTTGAAATTTTTTTTCTATTCCCAATATTTTGCCCCCTGCAGGGGGGCAAAGATAGCAAAATAACTCTTCCGAAATAGTAAAAAAATAACACTAAGATCGTTATAAAATCTAAACGGTTTGAATTAAAGAAATAAAACTTGGGGGATCTGTACCATGTAAAGGGAAGTGTGTAATTATCCACTTGAGTACTAGGGGCAACCACCATTTTGCCCCCAGGCACTGAAATCTACCCTTTTTATACCTTTGCCCCCCTATAGGGGGCAAAATATTGGAGATAGAAAAAAACGTTTGAAGTAAAATATTTTTCTTTTTTGCCGTAGAATCTAAATCTGCTATCAAAAATATACATTCAAGGTTAAAATTTTGATGTAAGGTGTTCTGGGGGCAAAATGGGAGGTTGCCCCTACTGCGCGATTGCATGAAAACAAACTTCCCTTTACATGGTACGGATCCCCTAAGTTTCATTAATTTATCTCTAACCGTTTAGATTTTACAACGTATTATAGGGTTATTTTGCTATCTTTCCCCCCCTCTAGGGGGCAAAATATTGGAAATAGAAAAAAAAGTTTCAAGTAAAAGTTTATCATTTTTCACTGCAGACTCCAAATATGCTATCAAAAATATACACTCCAATTTGAAATTATGAAGTTGGGTGGCCTGGGGACAAAGTGGGTGGTTGCCCCTAGTGGGTGATCGCATGAAAACAAACTTCCCTTTGCATGGTAGAGATCCCCCAAGTTTCATTAATTTATCTCAAACCGTTCAAAAGTTAAGAGGGGGGGGGGGAGACTTTTGGACCACCCTGTATATAAAAAGAAGAGTATCTATATGAGAGAATGTCTTTTATACAAATCTACAGTTTTATCCCAATTTTATGAATTTTTACACTCTTTTTCTTCCAAACAAGGTGAAGGTCACTGCCTACATGATTTTCCGAAAATAAATTTTGGTACACAGAGGTACGGGGTACAAATTTCAAAGTAATGGATACCCTTCATGATGCATATCGTTGGAAAGCTCTTTAAGAGTACATTAATTGTTGTTAAGTACGTTTTTGTCATATTTTCATTTAGGAGGGGGGTAAAATGGAAATGTATATCTATATCTATAAAAGTCAACGTATGTGTGAATGTGTTTATGTTCTTTATACAAATCAACAGTTTTAATTCGATCTCGATGAAAATTTGCTCACTTGACCTTCAAAGCAAGGGGAAGATCTCTGTCTACATGAATGTTTGAAATTTAAATTTTGGTACCAAGGGTGTAAAAATGTCAAAGTAATGGATTCCCTTCATATCATGCATATCGTTGAAAAGCACTTTAAGAGAAAAGTAATTGTTATTATGTACAATTGTATTTAGGAGGGGGTAAAATAGAAATTTATAGCTATATATATAAAAATCGACGCATGTGGGTGTATGTTCTTTATACAAATCTACAGTTTTAGTTCGATGTCGATAAAAATTTGCCCACTTGAACTTCAAAGCAAGGGGAAAATGACAGCCTACATGAATTTTGGAAATTTAAATTTGGTACAAGTAATGAATACGGGGTCAATGTAATGAATACCATTGATGATGAAAAAGCTCTTTAAGAGTAGAGTAATAGTTTTTATTGTTTTGTCATATTTTACTTTAAGGGGGGGGGGAATTTAGGATCTTTAAAATTAGCTTATCAAAGAGGAGGGGGTATAGAAATAGGTGGGAGTGATAGAATCTAGATATTCTTGCATAGTAAAATAATTTATATGTTTCATTATGGTTGTTTATAAACTTATCTAATTATAATAACACTCCGTAGCGAAGCACGGGTACCCAGCTAGTATATAATAAGATCTTTATTTATAATTCAATCCTTAAACCTATTTGGACCAATGGAAGGAACACCAAGCGCTCTAATCCTATAGACTCCAATCCCTTCAATCAAAGACCCTTCGTAAAATCACCAATTCCCAATCATGCATTTCTAACCTTACAATTCAACGCGACCTTAAAATTCCTTTTGTACATGACCTCGCTTCTCTCCGCTATATAAAATTCCATAAAACCTTAAATCACCATCCTAATCCTTTAGACAAATCCATGGCATCCCTTCATATCCCTGATCAACCACCCCGTCGGCTGAAGAGGCATTAGCCTCCAGACCTGCAAATATAATTCACAACCTCAACCAATGTACTAAATAAATGTAATGGACGACAGGAGTACTACCACTGGGAATACTCTCCTCTCATGATAATCCATGTTACTCAATCAAAATTGTTATCTTTATTACTAACAGCAAAATTAAATTACAAGCAATATATATGTAAAATAATTTCAAGATAAAAAGAACTTGTTATATACTACGTTTTTAAATTTTCTGTTGAATCGTAATGTTGATAATATAATTGTTATTGTTATATAATATATAATGTTAGTTAAAAAAAAAAAGATCCGAATTTATTTACTTCACATAAATGACAACCATCTAGAGAGCTGATATTAACCTATAAAAGGACAAATCTTTGTACAACGGATCTCCCCAACACCAAATCTAAACCGTGCCATCAATATATTTGAAATAATATAAATAATATAATCGACATATTTCCTGTTTTGCTGTCATTCAATGTTTATATCTTATTTATAAAGAACACAAATTTGAAACCCGTCAAAATGAAGATTGTAAAAATGGGATATGGCAAAACACATAAAATAACTTGCGGATTTTTTCCGAACTAACTTTTCATACAGAAAAATTTGCTGAAAACCAATTAAATTCTGCTCAAAGATGGCTAAAAGTATTAAAATAATGCATTGTCATCGTGTTCTGAGCTATGCTAAAATTTTCAAATGTCTAGCTATTCGGGAAGTTAGTTAGAAATCGATTGCCAGATTTGTACCAGACAAACAAACAAACAAACAAGCAAGCTAAACAAAGAAAGCAAGCTAATAAAAACGTCGTAAAAGAGAGAAAAGTCAAATGTTATAATAGTAAAAAATGAAAAATCAATAAGTAGTAAAACTATAAACAATATATTTTAAAGTATAATTATTAGATCGTGAGACAGGTCGACTAAGATCTGGAGAGTTAAGCCGTCACGGAATAGCCGTGACTACAACAGCTTTCTTAGTACACGAAAAGAGAAACTGATCCCACCAATTATTTCCTATTAATAAATATTAGTTCGAAAAACTACAGTTTTATCAAAAATGTATAATAGGGTTACAAAAGAGGTATATTTTATGATTCAATCAATAAAGTGATTCAACCTAAAAACCTATAAAGTCTTACATAAATGTGTCTTGACAACCTAGACGAACTTTCTCATATTATAGGAGCACATAACTACTTGTTTTAGTGATTTTCATTTATTAAGTTGTTTCGAATTTTCGTTGTTACATTCAATTGTCCAGGAGATGCCGAGCAAAAGAGTGTTTGACTAACATCAAGCTAGAATTTCGTACTAAGAGTTAATTTTTTGAGGCTTTCAAGAATGTATGGTCAGTTAATTTCATCTGCGGGATATAGCTAGGCAATAGGCATTTGATAAAAAACAAATATAGCTAGGCAATAGGCATTTGATAAAAACAAACAGGTGGAGAGCGGATATGTCCCGCCTATTTTGGTGGACAATGTCAGTGGCGTATCCAGGGGGGCACTGGGGGTAAGTGCCCCCCCCCCCCAGACTGGCACAGACCCAATAGAGTTAAAAAAAAAATAATAATATACATAAATCCCCCCCCTAAAATTACGACGACGCCCATGACTTACAGTAAGATATTGTACTGCATATAAGCATCAACATTTTCTAACGTATACGTTCTAAAACCGTTTTTGTTACTTAGGCGCGGAGATTTTTTTTTTCGGGGGGGGGGGGGGGGGGGAGTTGCTTTGTTGAATAAGTAGTTCCCTTTTCTTGTTACCACTACGACCCCCCCCCCCCCCCCCTCCCAATCTAAACTAACTTAGAATGTGCCCCCTCCAGAGC
The DNA here is from genome assembly GCA_951217055.1 of Gerris lacustris. Classification (NCBI taxonomy): domain Eukaryota; kingdom Metazoa; phylum Arthropoda; class Insecta; order Hemiptera; family Gerridae; genus Gerris; species Gerris lacustris. The sequence goes on from OX578281.1 coordinate 9,740,846, forward strand.
CAGCCGCTGGATACGCCACTGGACAATGTGATTTTCATGATCCAGAGTACAAAATTAGTTAGTTCACCAAAATTCAAGTTGATAATAGTTTGTCACTTCATAGGTTACCATTTTGATGTGGTGTAATATTTGAATAACTAAAATATTCAAATAAAAAGAAAACAAATCCTATATAGCTTTCGCCGTACGCGTGCTAAAAAGAATTTCCTCAGCTACTAGATTTTCCCCAGGAAAACAACTTAAAAGTTATTTCATTATGTAAATGGACTAAATTTTAGAATTTTTAAGTGGAAGAGCCTCCATATTTAGAGCTAAAATTAATTACTCAATTTCACCTTTAAGCCAAATTTTATCAAATTACCTCTATCTCAAACTACATACGCGAACATATTTTAAAACAACAAAAATTAATAATAATAAAAAAATAATAATAATATTTATTTCCACCAAAAGACATTTTACTGAATTACAAGAAATAAATAAATAAAGTACATGGTGAGGGCGCTCAGTAGGTGTTGTATTTACCTAGAGAGAGGACCCTGTCAATTGCTCACTAGTATTTGATCAAAAAGAAGTGTATTAGTCTCATATGTTTTATTCTCACTGAATAAATTTTAAACAACTAACAGTTTAAATAAGTCAATTTAATAAAATTATAAAACATGTTTTTTTATCACAAAGGTTGAACGAAGTTTTAAAATATGAATGCATATATATATATATATATATATATATATATATATATATATATATATATATATATATATATATATATATATATATTTATGTATGTATAACTATTAATTTGCATGTTTGCAAAATTTAATCCAAGTTATAGTTTTTTAATGGACTAATTACTTAAGACTTGACTGGATCAAGTTTTTCGTCAGTGAATATTAAGTTGAAAAAAAAAATGTAATAAAGAACCCAATTAAATATTTTGTCTACTCGAAGCTGCAAAAAACAGGAACGAAAACTGTATATTAAGTAAGTTAAAATAAGGGGTAAAACGAGTTAAAAATTATAATTTAAAATCAGGAGTCAGAGACTAATTTAATAACATTATGAACACGTGATCAACAATCACATGTACTGTACATCACATTTATAAGGAAATTAAAAAATGGCGCCTTTCTTTAATTTCATTGGATTTTTGGTTTTGTTTTCATGTTGGCAGCGCTGGGATTTGAACCACAGGCCTCTATATTTCCGGTATAGCGCTCTATATGTATTAGGGTGGGTCGAAAAAACAAAATTTTTGAAAATTCAAAAAACGCCCCTCCAGAAACTTGCCATATTGGAAGAAAGTCCCGAGGAAAAAATTTGAGCCAAATCGGACTTCACTTAGGTCTCCCGAGGGGGGGTTGAAGTTTAGGAATTTTCGAAATTTGGAAAAATCGCAGCTTTAACAGGGTTTTTCGACATTTTTGCGTGCTAAACTACTTTTAATATACATTTAATGTATATTTTCGTAATCTACAATGCTTATTGTATAATAAAAACCCTTAACATATTACGCAACTTCAATATTTTTTATTATAACATATGACATATATAAATGACAGCTTGAAAACTATAAAATTTAAACATTTTTTCCAGCTTAAATAAGCTCTTAGCTTATTTTTTTATTTTAACCAGTATAGAATCAAAAATAATTAGCAGAGCTCACCACGTGGATGTGGCTGCATTCTAGCTCCTATAGTCCCCCTCTCCCCCCTTTTTTAAATTTTGAAAATTTGACACTTGTCATATATAAATATCATTTAATTTAAAAAATAACCTAACTATTATATACTGTACAAAACTATTAACAAACATATTATATTTTTATATTCAATTTATCTATGCGTTAAAATCTTTTTTACTTTCGAATCTTGGTATTTTATTTCTATTTATTTGGGTTTGAATAATTTAAAAATGACGATCCTCTGCTTTATGAACTGGAGTGGAGGGGCCTGTGACTAATTTCACACAGCGTTCAACGGCCTGAGTATGACAGGGATATTTTAAGTCAATTTGACGCTTCCAACCATCTGAAACTGCTGCCATGATCTCTGCTGTGGAAATCAGTTTTGTTAGTGGAGGTTCCGTCACTTTTATTGAGCTCCAGTCTATTATTTCAACATAACTCGTAGCGTCAAAATTAATTTTTGGAACTGTAAAAGCTTTTGCTTCTTTATTTTCAACTCGGTTACTTCTCGCAGTGAAGATTCTCTTCCATCCGTCCTTTCGTATTTCAATATTCTCATCAGTCGACTGCCTCAAAGTCGACTACTTCCATGGTTTCGCATTGCAAAAGTTCTGATCCAATAGATCCTGAAAAGGAGTATGGACCTTTACCTTTAGTTTTGCCATCTAAATGTTCCACTAGATGACGTGGTGGTAATTCATTGGCATGTAACTACCATATAGACCACTGAAGAGGTCGTCCAAGTCGGCACTCGACAAGTTTTATCACTCCTCTTCTAATGCCTGTGTTCAAGTTGGTCCCATTACAGCCCAGTACAATTGTATTAGAGGTATCTATATTTTTTTCTTTGAGGCAGGTAAAAATTGAGGAATCCAAACTTTCAGCATTTCCGCTTATAGGTGAAACAAAATCCAAGTAGCTCGAGCCTGGTTCTCGTATGAGCACGACATGTTTTCCTTTCACTTTATATAGCTTTCCGCCTTATTTGATTCACACTTTAACCATGTCATCCCTCCTACCATCAAAGTATAAACCTGATAACACAATATCATTTGTTTCTTCTAGTTTCTTAATTTCTTTACACTTCAGTTGTTTCTCTCTACGAATTTTGCTGTGATCAATGACACTACAAGAACTGTCTGGTTGTAAAACTCCAGCGTCATTTAGGGCCCCAGAGGTTATCACTGCTGCCGCTCTTTTTGAAACTCCTGTTCTTACGGCTACTTCTGCTGAAGTTGGAAGAAATATCCTCATTTGAGAAGTAGGTGTCTTAGAAAAAATCCTTTGTAGCGAGCAACTGATCTCAAACTCAGAATCAGTGGTACTGGCTGGAGTATCAGACGAAGAAGATAGTGTTTCGGCGTCAGTAATATTATTTTTAGTCTCTCTCTCTTGTGGCTGAGTGATCTCTTTTATTTCGCAAGGCTCTTCTCCTTAATTGATCTGAAATCTTAACGTCAATTTTTCCAATCACCATATTTCTTGTTGTTCTTTAATCAATCAAAAAATCACGCTCGTTTTGTGGAACTTTTTTTTATCTAGCACACGTGCAAAGGGAAAAATCCTTACATTCGCAGGCACTTATACAGAATAATTTTTGCGAATCTTTTGTTCGCGTTTTTGCGAAACAAATTGTTTTATTTTATTAGTATTGGAACTTGGTATATTTGTTTTTTTCAATGCACTTTTCTTTAAATCTTCATATTTTTTGTGGTATTTCAAAAGGCGGTTGATCACTCTTGTCTGTGAATTGTTGGGCATGGAAGCTTTTAACCAAATTTGAATGATTTTTTCCAAAAACTTTTTTTTTGTAATAATAGATTTTTTGTATATATGTCATGTGTTATAATAAAAAATAATGAAGTTAAGTAACATTTTAGGGGTTTTTATTATACAATAAGCATAGTAGATTACGAAAATATAGATTAAATATATATTAAAGTAGTTTAGCACACAAAAATGTCGAAAAACCCTGTTAAAGTTGCGATTTTTCCAAATTTCGAAAATTCCTAAACTTCAACCCCCCCTCGGGAGACCTAAGTGAAGTCCGATTTGGCTCAAATTTTTTCCTCGGAACTTTCTTCCAATATGGCAAGTTTCTGGAGGGGCGTTTTTTGAATTTTCAAAAATTTTGTTTTTTCGACCCACCCTAATATGTATGTCATTAATGTTGACTTGTCAGATTTGTGGAAAATTGAAAGCTTAAATTCGGGACAAGCTATCATTAACGTCAGAGGAAATCATTCTCCTGCGTAGCTTAGATGGTAGAGCGCTATACCGGAAATATAGAGGCCTGTGGTTCAAATCCCAGCGCTGGAGTGTATTTTTCTCTGTCTGTTTCCCGTAGTTAATAATAATTATAATTTGATTTAAAATAAAACTTAATCTTTCCGTAGTATGAATACTACCAAAATCGTAAAATATGAATATCTAAATTTAATTAAAATCGGACCTGTCGAAACCATATGTTGGTCCGCAAACCATTAGCTACATAGATAGACGCGTAGTCAAAATATTCCCTAATGTCTGAAACGAATTTCTGTCTTAGATTTTTTTAAATCGAACACCTTAAGATTTTTCGTAAAAATAAAATATTTTTGTTCTTCAGAATGATCACATAGCTTCCGTTTATACCTTCGGTAAGCTCGGAAGCAAAATTGAAATAAATGGAATTCAAAATACCTAGTGCTTACGTTTGTTGAAAAGAAACAAATGGGCGCATACGTGTCAAACTTATATGGGACCAACAATGAGCAAATTATGACCTACTATCCAAATTTCAATGAAATCGGACGAGTAGTTTTTAAGATATGTTAGTTCGCAATAATTGAGCGACAGATAGACAGGCATACACGGAAACAAAAATGTTCCCTGATGTCCGAAACAGAGAGAGACAGACTCGGAACCAAAAATCTGAAACACATTTCTGTCTTGGAATTTTTGAAATCGGAGAACTTAAAATTGTTCGTTCTTCAGAACGATCACATAGCTGCCGTTAACTCCGGTAAGCTCGTAATCATAATTAAAACAAAATTTAGGTAAAGATCATTGCCTGCTAAAAAGGTAACATACCCGGTTTACTTAAGACTAAAATCAAATTATAATTATCATTAACTACGGGAGACATACAGAGAAAAATAGACCCCCAGCACCGGGACTTGAACCACGGGCCTCCTATTAATCCGTTACAGGCGCTCTTACCAACTATGAGCTATACTGGAGAATGATTTTTCTCTGTCGTTATAAAGTCGATACGAAGTCCCGAATCCAAGCTTTCAATCTTTTCTGCAAATCTAGCAAGCCAAATATTCACGGCAATAGAACTAGACCGAGAATTAACGCTTATAATTATAAAGTACTCAATTAGTACCTAGTACAATCAATTAGAAATTCAAATTTTTAAATCAAATTATAATTTATTTCAATTATAATTTGATTTAAAGTAAAATTTAATCTTTCCGTAGTATTAATACTACCTAAAACTTCAAAATTTGAATTAAGACTAAAAATGAAATCTTTAACACAACAAAAATACACAAACTAATAAAGACAATTGAGAAATAAACTGAATTATTATTATTGCTTATACTATTTAATTAATATATCTTAAAGCTTATTATAGGTTTCTATTTGAAAGTTGTAGAGGAGCTAATGACTGATGGTTAAGCACCTCAAAAAAAAAAAAAATAAAAAAAAAATAGACTCAATAATAAAACTAATTGACATACAATTGCAAATTCAAAAATGTGAATAAAAGAATAGTCATAAGAGTACATAAGTTTTATGCCTCAAGTGTTTTATACACAAATGTTTCGGGACAGGCTGACAGCTTTTGGCTACATCATCAATTTGTACACCTGTTTGAAACAAGTTGAAATCAGTCTAATCAAATTTAATCAGTAGAACAAAACAATTTGCCATTAATAAAATGTTATTAAGAATAGTAATATTTTTTAATAACTTCGTCCCTAAAGACCAACAAATTTAAGAAAAGTAGAACAGCCCTTAATCGTAAAATAAGGCAATCAAATATAAAGAAAGAACTTAATATGGTTCTAATGTTAATTATATACAAGAAATTTATATTCATAGTTCTTGGAATTATAGAAATGTATTTATTAAAAGTTACATTTACTTTTTTTAGGCAGACATTGATTTATCTATACTGTATTTCATACGCGATAATAAATCATAAAAAAAATATAGAAAGGATTTTAAATAGTGAGTAAGATTAAATGAATAAAGGAAATGTGGGTTCATTAAGTTTATGTTATTAGAAATAAAACTAATTATGGTATGTTTAAAGTTTAATAGAATCAAGATAAAAATTATACACGCTACACGCTAATCAATTTAATATATTCTATTTAGTTAGCCAAGGTAGGAAGAATTACAGTCGTAATTCCTAGAAAATTTATTTAGGTAACTATAACTCCAATTAGCATTTTTGGATCTCTATTATTCTAGAAACAGAATCAGTTAAAGGTCGACCAAGAAGTCATGAACACGGGAGAAACTGAAAGCTTAGCTTCGTTTAAAGTCGGAACTTCCGAGTATTGCCGAAGTCAGTACAGTCGGGTGCTAAGATAGTACCCATTTCAAGTTTATATGACATGCGCAATTATGTCAAATTTCACGAATAACAACCAAGGATATTATATAAAGGGGATGGAATGTTAAGCAGAGGTTTAGGGCATAAAAGTGACCCCATGGAGGTAAGAGAAATTTTAGGGAAAAATTATACTGCGCATGCTCCATACGACCTTTGAACTGGGACAAATTACCTTCTTCAACAGGTTATATAAACAAATTCTTGGTCCCATTGGAGCTCCTATTTTACATATCTTCATGGGGTCACTTTTTTTCCACAACCCTCCATCCCCTTTATTTAACATCCTTGATAACAACAGGAAGGTTTCCAATCTGTTAGGTTTCCTGTTTTGTTTGTTTTTATACAGTACGAATTATAGTCACAACTGTCCTAAACAACCCTTGTACGATCCACAAATCCACAAGATGATGCAAATGCAAAGGACGCTGCAAATAATGGGGTTGGAACAAACCTAATATCTATTTGTTATTATAAAAATGATTGCTCTCCATGAAAATTAATCAAAATAATACTAGCAAATTTCTAGTTTGCTTTTCCCCATTATATTTTTAGGGTTTCGTTGGTAAAACCAAAAAAAGAAACCCTTATAGTTTCGTTCATGTGTCTGTCTGTCTGTCTGTCTGTCTGTCTGTCTGTCACTCTGTACGGTTCCAATAACTTTTGAATAAAAAGAGATAGAAACGTGAAACTTTTCAATATTAAAGATCGTTTTGACGCGCACACAGGAAAAATATAGCGAACTCAAAATTATCAGCTGTTCAAATCCAAAATGGCGGATAACTCACGTCATGCGAATTTTTTTTTTTTTAAATTTTAAGTGGGGTATCAAATGAAAGGTATTAAAGAGTAGATTACAAATATATATATCACTTAGGGAAAGTGTTCAATTTTCGGCGCCATTTTGTCAAAAAACATCGAAATTTTGCGTGTCCCCCCCCCCCTAAAATCGTATGTCCGCTCATACTAAAAATATAGAAAAATATGCAAATGTGTGGTCTGGTGGGCCATAGAAAAAATAAGATTAGCAATTTGATCTGATTTACTGGGAATCCAAGATGGCGGATAATTCATGTCACACGAAAATAAATATTTTTTTTAAATTTTGGGTGGGGTAATTCAAATGAAAGGTATTGAAGAGTAGATTACAAATATATATATTTTACTTAGGGAAAGTGTTCAATTTTCGGCGCCATTTTGTCAAAAAACATCGAAATTTAGCTTGTCCCTCCCCTAAAACTATATTTCCGCTTTTACTAAAAATATAAAAAAATATGCAAAATGTGCAGTCTGATGGGCCAAAGAAAAATTAAGAATAGCAACTTGGTCGGATTAACTGGGAATCCAAGATGGCGGCTAATTGCTGTCACGGGGAAACAAATATTTTTTTCAAAATTTTGAGTGGGGTATCAAGTGAAAGGTATTGAAGAGTAGATTACAAAAATATATAACACTTGTGGAAAGCGTATAATTTTCTACGCGATTTTGTCAAAAACATCCAAATCCCCCCCCCCTCCCCAACTACTAATTTCATGTTTACAACATCAACGAAACCCTTTTTACCCCCCCCCCCCCCCCCCACGTAACCCTTTTTACGTGAGACTTCACGCACTACCAATTTTTTATAAATAAAATAGATTAAGAAAGAAGAAAATAGATTTAGATTTAAAGAATATTATTATGAATAATCAATAAATAATAATATAAAGATGTTAACGATAAGAAATCACTAATAATATACGAATATTATTAGTGATTTCTTATCAGGTACAGTGTTGCCTGTTGCGAAAAATGTTAAAAAAATATAGAAGTTATCAAAAATAAAATTATTAATAACAAAAGGAGAACACTGTGTTTTTTGACTGTGGTCTATTTTATTAAAAACTGACTATACATGACACCAAAACAAAGACACTAGCGCACTCCTCAGATTTCCATGACTTCTTGTCTTGGTCGACCTTTAGCAGATCTTTAAGTTACAGTTTGTTCGGGCTCCATTTGAAGTTCATGGAAAAAGTTGATACTTTAAGACTAGATGGTAGATAAGCAGAAAAAAGTATATGAATTTAAATAAGACTAATTTAGTAGATATACATGCTGTTAAAAAATGTTCAATGTACTTTCACTCATGAGATAGGGCTTAAGATCGATCTTTGTCGTGATTTTAATTTTGATTTTGTTCCGGGGTTCACGATATTACAAGGCGGGATGATTTAGATTGGGTCAGGTGTGGGAGAGGGCTAAGACAGTGCGAAGACGTGACAGTAGCAGAGGCCCTGACTCCGTTCAAAACGGAATAAGACCTCCCTGCTTGCAATAGGGATTAAAGAAGAAGGGTATTACGGAAGACAAGAACTTCTTTCAACCTATTAAGCCTCGTCCAGACTGATGAGCGGAACAGAGGAAAGAAGCTGAGCATTGTTTCTCTGCGCATACCCAGTCTGAGATGCACATGCGCAGTTTAGAGTGGGCATGCGCACTTTAGAGGGGGCATGCGCAGAGACTAATAGCTGGTTTCCTCTATTCGGTTCGGCAGTCTGGACGAATTAAGATCATACTTCCCATCTATATATTCACCTCACCTATGAGGATATCAGATTCTTCAATACTTCTGACACGAGTCCAACATTTTGAACGAACATTAACCGCACGAGTTTATTTAGAAGTTACCTCATTCTTCAATTGCTACGTGCTCGAGATTCGGGCATTCTTTAAACTACACATAAAGGATACATCTCATCCAGATATAATCGTATTAAAGCTTCACATTCACTAAAATATAACTTCTTTTTTCAATTACATCACTACCAGCAAATAGACACAATAACTTTTAAAGCATTCCTTTCTCAGACTATCCAAAGACATTAATCACTTAACAGCTTCTTTCCAATGATGTATTATAATGGAATTCCATACGAAGCTAAAGATAAAAAAAAAAAAACAACCGACAGCAATAGAAGAATTATCTATTGAAGATACATTTACATACAAATAATACATTATGCTCACAAGAAAAGGGGAGTCGTAAATTTCGTAAGACCATATCTTGGGAATACACCCACCGAAGTCTAAAATAACACATAGTTTCCAAACGAAATCGCACGATCGAAAGGTCAAAGTGAAGAGCCTATCTAATGTAAAGAATGCTTACAATTGTACTCATAATACGAGAGGACAAATAGCGTTAATCTTAACACAAATTATTTTATATAAAATTTTATATATTAAGGTTAAGTAAACCTTGATATAAACACACCATGACTTCATTAACATAAACCTTTGGTGCAACAGAAAATAAATGATTTTAATTATTCATATTATATTATTATTGTTAAAAAATATTCTTTATAATTTTCTGCGCAAGGTTACCTCCTCAAAACATCATATTTGTTTAGTTAAGGATTGTTTCTAAGCATGTTATTTTATTTTCTATAGTTTTAATTACAGAGCTATATTTATTCAATATTCAAGTGCAGACATTATTAGAGAAGTTAAATAGTGCAAGATATAATTTTATCTTAAAAACACAGGAGCCCGTGGAAACCGAATATTACTTTAAAAAAGTCGGTCCGAGACAACTTAGACAATTTTTCTCATGTAAGAGCTCATATACTTAGCCTTATTGATAGTAGGGTCTAAAAAAAAAAAATTAGAAGCTCACTTTTGCAATATTTCGACCCCTCTTTGGGTCATCTTCAGGCTGACTAGAAGATTACTATCCCATTCTGTTCCTTTTCTTCTAACATAAATGGTTACTGTCGATTGTTTAGGATATAGTCTAGGGAAAATACCATTTGACCTGCGCAAAATTGCTTCACGAGCGATTCCAGTGGTATTTAACTAAACTAACCCTGCTTTGTAACATATTCAAAATCAGACAAAATCCGATCATGGGAAAGCACCTTAAAAATCGAATTCAAAATGGCGTTTTTTAATATTAAGGGTAATGAAAGCCCAGCCATCCAATAAATGTTGGTTTATATATTTCAAACAATGTAGAAAAATAAATTATGAATGTGGTTATAAGTTTAAATTAATTTACTTTTATTATAGTTATAGGCTAGTCAAAATATGCATAAAAAATATCGAAATTCGCAAAGCGTGATGTAGTTTTGATTTTTTCATATGTCGTTCGGACCGGTTAGGGTAGTGTGATCCTAAGTTTGCAGCTTCGAAAAACCTTTGCTAGCTGCGTAATACGCGAAAAACTTGAAAAAATTCGGACTTATTTCAGTTTTTGCCATAAAGCTCGTACACTATGGGTTGTTCTGTATTAGTTGTTATGACAATTTTAAAAGTACAGTAAATTTCCAGCAGCATAAGCTCAACCGGAGTACTTTTCAACCAATAGGTTCCGAGATATGGCACTTCGAAAATTGAAATTTTTTTCCCCAAAAAACTATTGCTCTCCTTCGGGGCGAATATCGGCGTATAACTGTTAACCTACGAGAAAAGTCATAAGGAATGAAGTTGAAGTAAATATAATTGGCTTCCTTTAAAGACCATTGGCAACTCTCTACGTCTAAAAGTTACCGAGATATGACACTTCAAAAATTACTATAATTTTCCCAAAAAATGGAATTTTAAGTATTGCTCTCGTTTCGGGTCGAATATCGGCCAGAAAACTCTCCCCTACGAGAAAAGTCAAAAGAAAAGAACTTGCAGTAAATTTAATTGGCTTTTATGCAAGCACAAAATGAAGCATGTAGACATAACAGTTCTGTTATGTCCTGAACCAAAAAAGTTAAATTGTAATTTTTAAGTAATGAATATAAATCACTTTTTTTTAACAATTTATTGGGCAATAGGCAAAAATAGCTTTTGTGGATACTACCAGATCAGTGTTTGGAAATCAAAAGAAACAATTTTAACTAATAATGTATGTAATGTAATCTAATGAATGTTTTGACTAGCCTATAACTATAAGAAAAATAAATGAATTTAAACTTATAACCAAACTAAACATTTATTTTTCTACATTGTTTGAATTATATAAACTAACATTTATTGGATGGCTGGGCTTTCATTAACCTTAATAAAAACAGACGCCATTTTGAATTCGATTTTTAGGTACTTTCCCATGATCGGATTTTGTCTGATTTTGGATATGTTATAAAGCAAGGTTAGTTTAGTTGAGAACCACTTCAATCGCTCGTGAAGCAATTTTGCGCAGGTTGAAGGGTATTTTTTCTTAGTTTTCCTAGACTAATGTGTTTTCTTAAATTCCATAATTAATCAATGAGTGTCACTATTGGTTAATAAAGCTTATTTTATTTATTTATTTTTTTATAAAATATATAGTAAACATTTTAAGATAGTCATTATTTATCCATTTTTTACTAACATTTTATAATTTTTTTTGTGACCCTACCTATTTTTCCTATTACGTACCTAAATATAAAACAAATTGTTGAACTCGATGTTGTTTATTGTTTTTAACCCAAAGCAATTGAAGTTCTTGAAATCATATTACTTGACTCTAAAATACATAAAAAGGTGTTCGAATGAGGTACTTGATAAATACATGATATTTGGAACGTCCATAAATATGTAATTTATAACAGCGCTCAACACGCAAGTTCCTTTACCAATATAACTGTAACAACTTACTCCAATACCTGTAACAACTTACCCCATAGCGAGGTAGGTTGTTACAATTTTAATATCTGAGACTATAAGTCCCTACGATAAGAGACATGAATATTGTGAGCCGAAAAAAATAATTGAGGTAGCCAACAGTTTCTTTTAAAGAGCTAACGTTAAATTACTTTCAGAAAACTTAAGGCTTGACCAAATAAAAATATATAAAAAAAGTGTAACAACCAGCCCCGGTCTCTCCTACGCAAAAAACAGATTCCTGCATTTACTTTCCTGCTCACCAGTACTCCAACTTACGAATATAAATATTATGCCTTTACTAGCCAGGTATCATCGTATAAAAATAGTTATTTATGCACCAAGGGAGTAAAGTAAGCCATTATTCCCTGAGCGAAAAAGTTGGTTCTTGAGGGGAAGCCGAAGAAACCATAGTCCCTAAATCCCGAGGCGATGCCGAGGGAATTGGACCTTTTAATTCCCGAGGCGCAGCCGAAGGAATAACTCTAATTAGCTCCCGAGGCGCAGCCGGGTGAGATAATTTATTATCGCGACGGGAATAATGGCACTTTACTCACGAGGTACATACAATATTTTATCTCCAGTAGGAAGAAAATACACATTTTCGTCCATTGCAAAGTTTTTATTTATTATTTTAATAAATAAAAATAATTATTAGCACTTTTAAAAGCAGATATAGGAGATTCAATATTAAAAACAAATAAGAATTAGAATTAAACTCAAATAGAAGGCTATTTAGATGCAGGTTATAAACAAAGATAAATATGGTCGAAAAAGCAGTGTCGCCAACCTGATTTCAACAATTTCATTACAATAGCCATTCATTTTCTACTATTTATAACATAATTAAGTTGCAATCTTTACTTTTTTTCCCTACTTTACTTTTTCGCCCTACATTTACTTTTTCTCCCTACTTTTGGAGTTCAGGGATGATAAGACTTACTTTAGTCCCTCTAAACTAATTCAAAATCATAACTTTTTCTCCCTACTGGAGATACATTTTTTTTTTTTTTTTTTGCCACCACTGGCTACAAACAGAACAGCTGATGTAATTGTTATTGTTGTCGAATATCATTAGTTGTTGATTGTACTTTTATATTTTATTTACAGATTAAAAACTAACCGTAGGACAAATTGAATGTGCAACTCGAGTTTAAAGTGTCTTTGCTGCACTCGGGAAACATTTCTCTCGAGAGCAGCAAAGTATCACTTAGCGTACTAGTTGCATAAATAACTATTACACTATAGCACTGTCTTTGCACCTCAGGAATGTTAACAATATAGTAACAATGTTTCTGACTAGAATGAAGCAATTAGGTATTAAGTTGTAATTCCTAATTTATATTTCTATCGTGTATCCAAAGAGAAGTAAATCTTTGAATTCAAGTTTATGTTTTCGTTTTGCTCGTTTAATAAGAAATTCCTTAAGATTACTCTCTGGTTTATCGCAACAAATCCATTTAACAGATGTTTTTAGTTATTTCGTGTTGCAAAAATGCGTGAGAAAAATTAATCCTTTTGCTAGATTGTACAATGTTTAGGTACATTAAGACTCTCTGTTGTTATAAATTGAAAAGGCTACATTTTTGAAGTTAAAAATTTTATTTTAAAATGGTAACTACATGTTGTAGGTATTTACTAGTATTATTTCAAAATGTTGCATACATACCTACGTTATATTAAGTCATTTTACAAAATTATATCGCTAAACTATTTCCTAATAAATGGATGGATGATGGGTTTATAGATAGTTCCAAATAGTTTATGTTGAATTTTAGTGTTTTGAATAGAAACATTGTCTCTTAAATTAGTCATAGTTTTATTAAATTGGTATATTTTAAATATTTTCATAATTGTGACAAAATTAATTTGTTTGGAAAAAAAAATGCTGATCTTATCAGTTTTATAAGTAAACAAACGAAGAAGTTTCGAAAAGAAAAACAAGTTAGCAAAGAGTTCGAAATCAATTCATTTTAAATTTGTCTGATTTATTAACCTGTTAAAAACAGAGATAATATATATATATATATATATATATATATATATATATAGCAGCTACCGGATCGTCCTAGTATTGGAATCAAGAGAAAAAAAAAAGTATGTTATTTAGAAGGAGTTATCAGAAGAATTAATATATTGCTTGTAGTGCCTCATAAAAAGTGGTACAATCCAGTATACGACAAGCTACCATTTAAAACTTTACGACGCTACCCTTTTCTTTCAGTCAATACTTTAATTATGGCCCGGACATTTTGAACCGACTCAAGAAAAATTAATTATTACGCTTATTCTTCAGCTTTAGTTTTATATCCCTATTAGTACCGAGATTTTTATTATACAACGGATTTAATCGAATCATTTAAATAGTATATTATGTTACTAGGCTGTGAAGTGAGTGATTTTCATGATCCTGAGTACGAACTTAGTTACATGAAGATGTTCAATTACCATCAACTTGATTTTTGGTCTACTAACTAATTTCGTACTCAGGAAAATCACATTGTCCACCATAAAGGGCAGGACATAGCCGCTCTCCACCTTTTTTTTTTATTTATTTATTAGATAACTGCAACTACATAATTTTACATGTTATAAGCAATTTTGATGAAAGTTTTTACAATGACTTGAGAGACTTGAAGTGAGGAACTGTCCATTAACAGTACTCACAGATACTAGCTTGAATTAATACAAATGATACAACATATATTTAGACTTTACACGTTAAGCATTGTTCAATAGATCACGTGGCCACTGCCTCTTTAGACGTCGAGGAGGATTTCCAGGAATGAATGGTAATGACAGGTTGTGAATTAAAGGATTGGAATGTTGGGATATGGAGTCATGGAAGGATTTATATCGGGTTATGGCTAGGTCATGGACGAAAGGGACTTTAAGGTCGTTGTGAAGGGTGAAGTTAGAAACATAGAAAGGAGCGTTTAAGTTTTGTGTGGTGAGCCTGCTCTCCACCGGGTTTTTTTTTTTTTTCAAATGCCTATTGCCAAGCTATGTCCCGCAGACGAACTTAGCCGACCATATATTCATAAAAGCACCAAAACATTTACTTATACACGCAATTCTAGCTTGATATTAGTCAGACCCTTTTTTTCACGCTATCTCCTGGACTTTTGTTTAATTTAATAATTTAAAATTAAAATTAAAAGGCACCAAAACATTTACTTTACATGCAATTCTAGCTTGATATTAGTCAGACACTTTTTTTCACGCTATCTCCTGGACTTTTGTTGAATAAAATAATTTAAAATTAAAATCTTTCCATATTTTTTTCTCCCTTCTGAAGGTAAAATATTGTACGTACCTCGGGAGTAAAAATCACTAGCACCCTCGTGACAATTAACTCTCTCGGCGCTCCGCCTCGGGAGTGAACGTTATGTTCGCCTCAGGAACCAACTTCATTGCTTAGGGTGCAATCACTTACTTTACACCCTTGGTGCGTAAATAACTATTTCTGCTAACCCAACAATTTTTCAGGCAGTGTCAAGCCAATCAGGCTAACCAACTAATAAAAAATATTGGCAACTACAATATCAATAATCTAAGAAATAGATACAAAAAATACCAACATAAGAAAATCAAACTGCATTTCTAGATAGCATAATATAATATGTGCTAATTACAATATTATTTATTTTAATATAAGATGTATTTAATCATTATTATACTTTAGTTTAATTATGTTCTATTAACCTTAACCATAGTTATCATTAAGTTAGAGGGTTTTTGTTAATCCCTTCCCCTTTTTTACTTTTCCTCACTACTAATAGTAGGAAAAGTATTGTTTTCACCAAACATTTTTTTTTCGAGATTTCAACGGAATTATCCGTTTTAGGTGTTTTTAAGACCTCCTGAGTGGTTTTCAGCATGACGTATGTATGTGTGTGTGTATGTATGTGTGTTATCATCGTAGCGCCCAAGGTATTTAACCTAGAGAGTTGAAACTTGGCAGAAAAATCAGTCCTAACCTGCAGTTGTGCCGCCCGGAAAATCAACTTTTTCTGCCATCTTGAACCCAGATTGCTGAGTCAGCAAAAATTTAAAAAAATCGTAATAAATCGAAAATGGTCCTGATCGAATTGAAATTTGGCTCGAATGTACCTCTCTGTTTGACAAACAAGCCCACTAAATTTCATATTGATGTTGGCCGCCATTTTGAAGTTATAAATTTTTGAATTTTTAAACTTTGACGGTTAATAATACTGAAAGTATAAATAGGTTTTTGACTTATAGCATATCGTTGGAACCGGAAAAAATTAAGGAACAAATATAAAAAAAACCGATGTAATTCCATTAATTAGTTTAAAAGTTATAAGCGAATATAATTATTTATTAGTGCGATAATTTTGATGACGTCAAAGTTTGTTTACATGTCAAAATACCACCAAACTTCAAATAATTAAATATAAAATGTAAGTGTTAATAATTTCAAGATAAAAATAACTTTTTATATACTACGTTTTTAAATTTTCTGTTGAATCGTATGTAATGTTGATAATATAATTGTTATTGTTATATAATATATAATGTTAGTAAAAAAAAAAATAGTTCCGAATTTATTTACTTCACATAAGCTGATCTTAAATCTATAAAAGGACAAATCTTTGTACAACGGATCTCCCCAACACCAAATCTAAAGCATGCCATCGATATATTTTAAATAATATTAATAATATTATCGATAAATATATTATCGATATTTCCTGTTTTGCTGTCATTCAATGTTTATCTATCACAAATTTGAGACCCGTCACAATGAAGATAGCGTAAATATTGGATATGGCAAAACAAATAAAATAACTGGTGGATTTTTTCCGAACTAACTTTCCGCACAGCAAAATTTGCTGAAAACTAATTAAATTCTGCTGAAAGATGGCTAAAAGTATTAAAATAATGCATTGTAATCGTGTTCTGAGCTATGCTAAAAGTTTCAAATGTCTAGCTATTCGGGAAGTTAGTTAGAAATCGATTGCCAGATTTGTACCGGACAAACAAACAAACAAACAAGAATGCAAGCTAATAAAAACGTAGTAAAAATAAGGTTTTTTTTTTAAGAAAGATAATAAATCAGTTAGTTCAGAACGGTCACCCATCCAAGTACTGACCACGTCCAATGCTGCTTCCTCCTGCTGCGAAGCAGCAGGAGAGGCCACTTTAGTGGCCTCTGAAGTGAGGAAAAGTTCCGAGGCACCCTGTACCCGATTTTTTGTTACTATTGTTGTTATTGTTATCTAAAGTATTATTGCATCTTCTATTTAAACCTTGTAGGCCGAGGAAAAAACAAATACTATGTTTGATACTGGCTCTGATAAAATCGAAACAAAAAATGTTCATTGTAAATATCTTTTAATAATAGTTATTTATGTAACTAGGCAGCAAAATGGAATTTTACTGACGAGTGATTAGATTAGCCTCCGAGCCGAAGGCGAGGACAGGCTATGATAATTAACTGCCGAGGCGAAGCCGAGGCAGGTAATTTACCTATTTGACCTATTTAACCAATAATTCATAATTCTTCTAAATCGATTAATAAATAAATGATTACTAAAGAATTCTATTATTTGAGCGTAGGAGTTAATGCATAAGCATAAACAAATTACTTAGACGAGCCTCTCGCCTTTATGACAAAAACAGACTCGATGCAATAACCACTAACTTAAGTAGATCCTTTTTCGTCCAGTCACTGACTGATTTTGAAGTATTTTCCTTTATTAAAATGTCATCACAATACCTGCTTATATTATTTGCAGTTCAAAGATTAGCTATAAATCTATACAAGATTGGTGCACTGTCCATTACGTAACATATTGGACTTAAAGTTTACCGGTACCATGTTTAGCGTTTCTCATTTAAAAGATCAATCCATCAAGAAATGTCATAAAAATATACAAATGGCTGTGCAACCAGAACTGCGTTGAGTGCTGATTCGTATAAATATTATTTCTGTGAGGTTAAACAAGCTAAAGGTCTAATATCAAATATCATACTTTCTCTACCGTAGTATTTCCTTGTAGTCAATCAAGTCGGGCTTTTAGACTACCGCAAACTTTTCATAACTTGATAATTAAGCAAGCCAGGGCTTACTCAGTATGCAAGTAAAGTTCAAAGTAAGTTTATAAATAGGCATCACGTGGCTCTATTATTGAAGTGAGCGAATTGCAATAAAATATTGAATATTAAGGAATTTATTAATCATGATGAATGTCATAGTTAAAGATAAGAGGGTATAGTGTGGGGCATGGGCGCCCATAGCTCTCAGGAAAAGAGAAGAAATTATATAATATTACCGTAGTCAAGTCAGTGTTTTGCTTTCAAGAAGCCTACTCCCCCCCCCCCCCCCCCCCCCTGGAAACATTAATATGGGTGATCATGGTGTGGTACATAGCTCACCTTCCTAGATAAACCTATTATTATAAATATATCACTTCACAACACAAAAACCTCCGCTTGTACCAGGTTGAAATTTTACATAGGGGAAGGCAGGGCAAAGTGGCCAGGGGGGTTAAGTGGCCATCCTCAGTTTTATGGTTGTAAAGTGCTGCTGTTAATCGGAGATTACAGCAACCTTTCATAGACAACTATATCAGTCTTCAAACATCGTTTAAACTTTTAACCACTTGTTTTTTGTGAAGTTATCCGTTTTCTACTTTCACACCTCTCTGATGTATGCTAAGTGCTTATTTATATTATTTATTATTATTATAGTAATAAACTTTATGATTTCAAAAAAAAAGTGTTAAAATGTAGTGATAACTTGTCTACAAAACCATGTTTAAAAGGTCACATAGTTCCGTCTGGTTAATGAGTTATGACAACTTATATAATATCATGGCGTCAAACGGGGCAAAGTGGCCAGGCATGGCAACTTTGCCATGCCTTATGGTTTCTTTAAATAATTTTAAATTAAATGAAAAAAATACATGATATGGGAGGATAGTTGAAGTATACAATCACTAAGTTTTAAAGCTCTAGGCCGATTATAAGTTCGCTTAAAAAATCAGCAAACCTTAGCATGGCTACTTTGCCCATGTCCGCCGTGTGTGTTTCCCCTACATGTTTTTCAATATTTCATTATACTCTTCTTACAATTAGAATTGTTTTTTGACACGGGAAAATAGACAAGACGCCAATGAGAGCGCTGGATTTTGAATTCTAGAAGGTCGGGCCAACCTGGCAAATAAAAATGTCCCTAGTGTAGGGGCGCGGACCTAAGGGTAACCGTTCGAAGAGACTTCGAAGAGACCTCCACCGCTTGAATCTTTACACTTACACAAAATAACTACAACTTTTTCACACTTAACATGAATTCAAAAATTGATAGATTAAAATGTAAACCTCGACTGAATTAACAAAGGTTCTATCACTTCATTTCATTACAATTCAACATCTGTTAGATAAATTAATTCTTCATCTAAGTAGTTTTAAGCCTACACTTTTCATAAATTTATATTACCGACATTAAATTTCACGATTCTATAAAGGAAATGAACTGTTACATTAAATTTCAAAACATATTCGTGAATAGGAAGTGAAAATCTAAGTGGCAAAATCAGGTAAAAAGATCACGATTTGTTGAAGTAGCAAAATAACCTTCTTTTTTTGACAAACAAATGATGCTCTCTCACCCCTCCTGCAGGCCTAGTGGCTTTATTTCTTCCCCCACATAGGTTGGTCAACCTGAGTCTCAAAAAACCATTCTAATTGTAAGAAGAGTATAGATTCTAGTGAAGTTTTATTAAAATCGATGAGAGGGTTTTCTCAATATTAAACGTTTAGATCCATTTTAATAGCTTTAGCAATCATTTAACACTTCATAACGGTGTCGCTGTTGGTTTTATTAAAACATTTTATTTGGAAAAAAATGTTTGTCTCATCGAATTGATAAAGTTAAAAGTTTTCCCGTCCTAAAATTCAAATTTAAAATGCTCGCGCGATCGTTGCGCTCGAACGCTTGGGCAAATAACGTTGTCTAACAAACTCGTCGTGGGTTTGGTAAAATGAACATGTGATCTGAATTTCACCACAATCAGTCAACTTTTACTCAAGTTATCGTCATAAGTTTCCGACACACACACTGACTGAATGCACTGTTTGTTGAATGACAGAAGCTCGCTAATATGCTAGCGTCGAAAAAACAAAAGGATTTGGAAATTTAAGTAAAAGACCTTCGTATTGAAGAGTAACACCACAGTTATTTTAACTTTGCGTCGATAGGCAATAAACATAACTAAGATGTCTTCAAAACTATAACTCAACCTATTTTTTTTTAAAAAAAAAGAATAAACAAAAGCTGGATAACTAAGTTGATTTTTAGTACTATAACAATATTTTTCAAAATGTCAAAGAAGTAATATATAAACATATACATACAAGTATAAACAAAGTCACAAAAAACTGAATTTTTTTCCCATAATAAAGAATTTAAAACAAGAGATAAGCAATGTACATGCCACGCTAAATTCATCGGAGTGTGAATTCTCTGGAGGTCACCGGAAGTTAAGTAGAATTCAGTGTACTTAGGATCGGATGGGGGGGGGGGGGGGTAAGAAAAATCTAATGGCCTTGGCACATTCCTTATTAAAGGCTCACAAAGGATTCCCTAAGATTTTAAAATAACTTATCCCGGTTTTGATTCATAAAAAAATTTTAAAAAAAGAAAAGAAAAACGTGAGAAACAATATTATTTATATACTTTGAGCTTTTAATTAAATTAAATTCTCTCAAAGATTCTGAATTCTGAGTGAATATTTATTGCTTCCGAGCTTACAGAAGGTATTTAATATATCTGAAGAACGAACTTTTTTCTCCGATTTCAAAAATTCCAAGACAGAAATCCATTTCAAGCATCAGGGAACATTTTTTGTTCTCTGTCTGTCAGTTGGTATGTCACTCAATTTTTGCGAACCAAGATATCTTAACAACTACACGTCCGATTTTGAATGAAATTTGTATGGTAGGTCATAATTCAAGGTTCAATTTCAACCTTCTGCGCTCATTTGTTTCTCTTCCACATGTGCACAATCATACATTTATTTATACCTAAAGCTTCAAAAGGACTTATCTAATTTGTATAAAACTTTTATAGTTTATCGAAAGTAACTCGCAGATAGCCCCAAATTAATATTAACCGTCTGCGCTCTTAAACCTTTTGCTAAATTTATACTTTAATTCATGTAAAAAATCAAAACAATTTTGACAGATTAAAAAAACAGGAAACAGTTAAAGAAATTAGACATTAGTGGCTTGATAAAACATAAAATCTATAAAGTTCGTGATAGGATGCGAGGAAGCTATGTGCCACACTAATTGGAAGTCTATTTTTTTTTTTTTTTTTTATTAACACCTATATCAAGTGCTCATATGATTATCAAAAAAATTAGTTATTTTGTCGAAAATAGCTCACATATAATTATGTTGTGAATTTCAACCATCTGTACTTAAAAAAATAAATGAGATAAACAAGGGTCGTAGAAGACAAATTTCATTAAAGTACGCGATATCCAGCGAGAAAACGTTCTACCACACTAATTAGCTGACTATTTTTAACTGTTTTGATAATTAAAAGAAACAATTATCTTGTTTTATAGCATTTCGACAGTTTCATCTAGTATTTTAAAGCCTTGTCCAGACTGCCGAACCGAACAGAGGAAACGAGCCGGGCATTGGTCTCTGCGCATGCCCAGTGATAAGTGCGCCTGCGCATCTCAGACTGGGCATGCGTATCTCAGACTGGGCAGAGACCAAATCCTCGACTCGTTTCCTCTAATCGGTTCCGGCAGTCTGGACGAGGCTTAAGAGGTGTTATTGTAATAATTATATGCAGAAGAGAAAAAAATATCTTGTTTTGTAACATTTTAAGTTTGCATTTTAAGAGTTATTATTGTAATAGATATGCTGAATAGAAAATAGACTGTCAATTGATGTGGCACATAGCTTCCTCGCATCCTATCCACGTACTGTATTGGTTTTATGCTTTTTTTACAAGCCATTATTGTCTAATTTGTTTAATTGTTTCCCCCGTTTTTTTAAATCTGTCAAATTTGTTTTTTATATTTTGCATGAATTAAAGTATCGATTAAGCAAAAGTTAAAGAGCGCAGACGGTTCAAATTAATCAAGGGCTATCTGCGGGTTACATTTGACAAACCATAAACGTTTCATACAAATCAGATAAGTATTTTTGAAGCTATAGGTGAAAATTAATCTTTGTGCGCATGTGGAAGGGAGAAAAAAAATTAGCGCATGAGGTTGAAAGTTATATGGAACCAACAATGAGCTAATTATGACCTACCATATAAATTTCATTAAAATCAGACGTGTAGTTTTTAAGATTATGATGGTTCGCAAAAATTGAGCGACAGACCGACAGACAGAACACGAAACCAAAAATGTTCCCTGATGTCTGAAACGGATTACTGTCTTGGAATTTTTGAAATCGGAGATATAAAATATTTTCGTTCTTCAGAACCATCGCATACCTTCCGTTACCTTAGGTAAGCTTGAAAGCAAAACATAAGGAAACATTAAATAAATGAGACAAACAAGGGTCATAGAAGCCAAATATCATTAAAGTACGCAATATGCAGCAAGAAAGCGTTGTGCCAATCTAATTGGCAGATTATTTTTAACAGTTTAAATAATTAAGAGAAAAAAATTATCTTATTTTATAGCATTTTCTAGAGTTTTATCAAGCATTGTAAGAGTTAATGTAATAGTTATGCAGAAGAGATAAAAATCATTTTAAGAGATTTATTTAACAATTTAAGAGTTATTTGTGCACTCTACTCTTCCATTTGTGCTATTTGAAAGATTATAATAATTATTAGTGAATCGTAAATTAAAAATAGTGCAATACTTAATAACAGTATAGTTAATATTCTGCATTGACTCTATCTTTTCACAGCTAATGATTCTCTCCTAACTTTACGACCACTTGTTTATTGCGCATATATTTTTTCACACTATTTTAATGTCTGATCATTCCGTTTTTTTTTTCTTTTTTCTTTTGCAGAAGATAATACCTTTTAAGTGTCATGATTGAATGAAAACACCTTGAACCGTTTTTACTACACAAGAAACGATCCATTGGAGAATTTATTATCAGAATCTTGTTCCTCGGATCTATTTCAATTCTATCTTCTTTTCAAGTTAAGTTCCGAAGCTGTTATTCTTGTCACTGCGTTCACGAGATTACGCCAGAGCTACGGGTCATCCTAGGGTCATCTCGTCCCACGCAGAACCTTCATTAGAACGGATAGCTTCAGGACCGAAACCTTCAAGGCATTGTTAAAGATACATTTCACATAATCTTCCCCAGTATTAGATTGGTTGTTTGTACACATCCGCGATGGACCGAGGACAAGATATAAATAATAATTATACATCCGAATAAAATTACCTCTGAAAAGACCCTGCATTCCAGGATAAAAGGAGTAATTTTTAAAACCTTTATAAAATAGAATAAATTATACAGCACATTTAAATAATTTGCGTACTATTTTTTAAGCTAATAATCTGACAAAATAACAAAAAAAATAAGTTAAAGAAATACATCAAAATTAAGGGTTTTTTTTGTTGTTAGACACATTTTTAGTTAAGCTTTTATAAATTTCCTCAATATATAGGTAATCAAGTTTATCCTTAAACATATTTACTGTTTTTATTTATATAATATATATATATATTACTTCTTGGACACAATGAAAAATGTTGTTACGTATATACTAAAAAGCAACTATATTATCCAGTTTTTCTTCTTCTTTTTTAAAAAAAAAAAAAAGTTGAGTTATGGTTGTGCAGAAATCTTAGTTAAGTTATTTTTAACATTTTATTTCTATTGCCTATCAACGCAAAGTTAAAATAACCTTGGTGTTACTCTTAAATACGAAATGGTCTTTTACTTAAATTTCAAAATCCTTTTGTTTTATTGACGCTTCTTACATTCAACAAACTATGCATTCAATCTGTGTGTGTGTCGGAAACGTATGACGATAGCTTGAGTAAAAGTATATATAATATATATACTTTGTACATATACTACTCTGTAAATATACTATATTACACAGCGTCACAAAAAAGCTTAGCGGGCTATTCAGGACAGGGTTGGTTCTACAAGTTAAAATAAGTCGAAAATACTCAGTCATTTTTTTTATCTACTCACGGCAGCAAAATTAAGCGTTGTTGTACTGTTTTCAATCAGCAAAATGTCATTTTTCTTTAATCATTTGTAACATGTCAAAAACGAAGCAAAATAAAAAATATGTGTGAGGCTCTCACGCATTAGAAGTGAAACTTAAGTTCTAGAATGCATTGCTTTCTCGAATTTATTATTTCAGGATTAAGAAATGGTTGAGGGAAATTTAATTGACAAAAAAAAATATTGCTACGCTGAGGCAACCACATTTATTCCAATAAAAATAAATGTTTGTTTTGATTTGCTGGTCTTTAAATAGATATACAATTAATCTGTAAAAATGTTACACTTGGAAGAGTCTTCGAATCGCAAACTTCGTTACACGATGACACTATATGAAAAAATTCACTCTACCGCCGCCAATGAAGTTTCACTTCAATAAAGTGTCAGCAAAATATCAAAATGTCAGCAAAATAACAAACAGGCTGAAAAATTATAAGCAAATTTTACTACACAAAGGTTACTACATCGCAGGTTATGAACTCTCCCACATTGTTTATTATATATGTAATATTCTGCTACATATTTATATATTATTTGAAAATAACTTAAATAATTATAGTAATAAAACAAATTTTATTATTTTACAGTGATTATTATTTTTAAAAAATCGCTAAAAATTGAGATTAAAAACAGCTGTTAAACGTGGCAACACTGAATTCATTTTGCCTTTGTTTTGTTTTCTTGATGGCTTTCGTTTTTTTACAACTTTCATTTCGTTAAATCTTTTATATATTAAAAAGGTAATATAAGGTTTGTTCCAACCACACCTCAAACTAGTTTCAAACTGTACTACGCATGTGCATTAGCAAAAAACGTTCAAATGTGGTCCGATGCGCATGCGTCGGACAGTTCCAAACCAGTTTGAAGTGTGGTTGGAACAAACCTATAATAATTAAGAGTAATCTTTCTGCCGTTAGTAGATAACATTCCTGACTCGTTTAAAGACCAACTTCGGTTACACCTTAGCAGGCAATTAACATTTTCCTGCCTCGGCTTCCCCTCGTCAGTCAACATGAAATTTTCCTGACTCGGCTTCGCCTTATCAGTAAAATAGTAAATTTCCTGCCTCGGCTTCACCTCTGCAGTAAATTTGTTTAGCCTATCCTCCCCTTCCGGCTAGGAAGTAAAACTTAAAAACTTGTCAGCAAAACTCCATTTTGCTGACATGCAAACTCTGAATGAGTTTGCCTATAGAAATATAAATAATTATTTTGTTTTCGGCTTATCTTAGCAGCCATTTTGTAATTCTTTGAAAAAAAATTATATTTTATAAACCATTCAAGATAGTTTAATGAAACTTACTAACTCCGATATCTAAAACTTCCAAAAACATTAGTTTTCAAATTTATCAAATTTCAAAATATACAACAAACTTTAATTAAACACCAAACTTTTACTACATTACTTTGATAAAAGTTATAAATAATTTTGTAACCTTCACTTTTTATAACCAGGTTTGTTATGTTTGTTTACAGGGCCGGATTTTCAATTTTTGGGCCCCCCCGCGAAAAACTCCAATGGGCCCCCAACCTACCCAGGCCAGGTCCTATTCGGAAGGGGAGGGGGGAGGGAGTTTACTGGTTAGTGCACCGTAGAATGGGAGTCCTACACTATCGGTGAGCCTCGTGATGGCCAAAGAAAGTAAGAAAACTACACACCACAACCTAATTACACGCACCGCATTCATTCTTCATCTCAAATTTGCTTTTGAACTACCTCGCCGAAATAAGAAAGAGGTAACGCCCCCAAAAAAGCTTATTCCTAATTAGGTCTTCAGGGTATTAATTATTTCAAAGTCAGCCTATTTTTGGCTATATTTCACCTCATTTGAGGCATCTTCAGGCCTAAAAGAAGAATTTAAAATTTTTATTTTTTATATCTAGATTAACTTACATTATCTTTATATAACATGTTGACATAACTTTTAACAATTTCCCCTTAAACATTACTTGATTTATTTTCTTAGTTTTTTCTTTCATGACAATTCTCTTGCAAGAAAAGAAAATAACTAAGAAAATAAATTAAGTTGTGTGTTAGGAGATTTTGTTAAAGGTTAGTCTACTGATATATGTTAATTTTTCATATTTATTGGAACTAAGATCCTTAAGGCACGTTACAGCGCCTGGAACCCGGCAATGAATCCGAAAATAACACCCTCACAAAACTGAAATCGACCCATGACGATAACTTGAGCCAAAGTTGACCGATATGGAAGACATGTTTATTTTAGCAACGCTCGCGTAAACATTCAAATATAAAATTGAAATTTTTGGACGGCAAAAATTCTAACTTATCGACATACAATGAGACATACAACTTTTTTAAATTATATTTTTTTTAGTTAACTCAACACCGATACTGCTATGAAGTGTTAAAGATCGCTAAAGTATTAAAGCGGACCTAAACGTTTAAAATAGAGAAAACTACGTTTTAACCGATATCGTACGTTCTAACGTAACAATTTTTATAAAACGTCATACACAAAGTAAAGTCAAATTGAAACAGGCAAGTAAAGTTTCAACCTGATACAAGCAGACGTTTTTGAGGAGGTAAGAGATATATTTTAAATTAGTAGGCCGGGTAGGGGAAAACACTCCTGTTTCCCACCTACTACCACCTTCCTTTTTAACTATATCAACTCATCATGATTAATTTTTTTCTCAATATTCAATAAATAAATGTTTATTGCAAGACACTCGCATCAATGATATAAACAATGTTTTTCTCCCCTTCCATATTATTTTTTGTAATATTTCAAATAAAAAATTGTTCAAGCTTATCCGAAAATGGGGTCTTAAATTTTTTCGTTAGTCCTTTTCGAAGATACCTATTTTATCGTTTAGGTAAAATAAAAACTGAGCTGATTTAGTTATTATGTATAATGAACAGATATATGTATTATATATCAGGGCTGCTGAGAAGATTTCCGGGCCCCAGGGCAAGTTAGCATCTGGACCCCTTTGAACAAACAACGGCTGGGGGTCCGGGAGTCATCCCCCTGAGAATTTTTTAAAATTTAAGTGCAAAAAGATGAGTTTTAAGGATTTCTGAGAGAAGCCAAGTTTGTCCTTACAGGAAAAGAGGTTTGGCGCGGGGACGAATTTTGAAGTTTAACAAAGGTGGGCTAAAAAACACAAATAATTAAGTTGTTTTGTAGCTGGAAAGCTTAAAAATTGCATTGCAAGTAATAAATGTAAAATGTATTAATATCAGTTAATATATTGTTGATTTGTCAGTCAGTTTCTCTCCTGTAAATTAGCATTGTCCATATTGATATTAATGTATTAATATCAGTTAATATGATTTGTCAGTCAGTTTCTCTCCTGTAAATTAGCATTAACCATATTGAATAAGGTGAAAACATCACAAAAATCTAAGTAACCAAATAAAACAAAAAAATTCAAACTTCCGTACTCATGACACGTTAGGAAGAATTTTAAGTTCATCACAATCAGTGGCGTACCTAGGGCAGTGGGCCCCTCACCAAAAATGATAATTGAAACATTTGCGTTCAGCACTGAATGGGGCCCCCTGACAAAGGTATATGATTATAATTCCAGTTTAGATTTAATTATACTCTAAGGGGGCCCCCATCGACATTGCGGTACAAAGATAGTAGTTTCATGTTTTGTTTTTTTATTT
This sequence comes from Gerris lacustris, assembly GCA_951217055.1. Taxonomy (NCBI): domain Eukaryota; kingdom Metazoa; phylum Arthropoda; class Insecta; order Hemiptera; family Gerridae; genus Gerris; species Gerris lacustris. The sequence continues at coordinate 9,768,610 of OX578281.1, forward strand.
GTAGGCCCCTGGCACCGGGGACGTGACCGCAATTCGGGCCCATAGCTACGCCACTGATCACAATATCCTTCTTGCATTTTTTGTTGTAAAAAACCTTTTCAACATATCTGAATGGGCCCCCCCGCACCGCGGGGGCTGGCGGTAGCTATATCCGGCCCTGTTTGTTTATAAAAACAAAACTAAAAATTACAAATAAAGGTTATCTTTTTTGGTTGATATGAGTGTTGTTTTGACAGATTTGACTTGTTTCACCAGAAAACCCGCTAGGAGCACTGAGCACAACCACACTCTGCGCATGTCAGGATCGAGTTCAGGTGTTTCCATGAAACTCAATCCAGATGATATCCCAGAATTTAGTGTATCGTATATGGATCTAAATCGTATTCAATCCCTATCGAATCTAGGATTCCATGGACAATTTTGCATCCAAAAACAGTAATTCAATCCGTATTGGAACATCATGGAAACGTAGTAAATGCATCACTGCGCCAATGTGTTCTTAGAAATATTCGTTTTTCATTACCCCACTATTTATTCAACAAATTTACAAATAGACTGCCAATTGGTGCTGCACATAGCTTCCTCGCATCCTATCCACGTACTTTATTGATTTTATGCTTTTACGAGCCATTATTATTTAATTGGTTTAATTGTTTCCCCCGTTTTTTTGTTTTTAATCTGTCAAAATTGTTTTGATTTATTACACGAATTAAAGTATAATTGATTTTGCTAAATCAATTTAGCAAAAGTAAATGAGCGCAGTCGGTTCAAATTAATCTGGGGCTATCTGCTGGCTTACTACTAGCTATCTGCTGGGGCTATCTGCTGGGTTACTTTCGATAAACTATAAAAGTTTCATTCTAATCAGATAAGTACTTTTGAAGCTATAGGTGTAAATAAATGTATGTTTGTGCGCATGTGGATGAGAAACAAATAGGCGCAGAAGGTTGAAACTTATATGGGACCAACAATCGGCTAATTATGACCTACCACCTAAAATTCATTAAAATTGGACGTGTAGTTTTTAAGATATGTTGGTTCGCAAAAATTAAACGACAGACCGACAGACAGACACGAAACCAAAAATGTTCCCTGGTGTCTGAAACGGATTTATGTCTTGGGATTTTTGAAATCGGAGACCTAAAACTTTTTCGTTCTTCAGAACGATCACATAGCTTCTGTTACCTTCGGTAAGCTCGGAAGCAAAAATTAGTTATTCATAGTAAAAGAAAAGTTTTTAAGGAATTTTGCCTACGTCGCAAAAAGTGTCTAATAAGTTTAAAAGAATAAAATTCGTTGATTTTTTTATAAAGTTACGACCCCAGTTAAATTACGTCCTTTGCATATCATTGAAAAGCATTATAATATTCATTGTATAAATATAAAAACAGCTAACGCTGTCAGGATTGAACAATGTAAGGAAATAGTCTTTTAATATTGCAGTTTGCGCAGTCTATTTAATTTTTTTCACTGAACACATAAGTTCTCAGAAGCTGACAGAACTACTTCGTATCATATTAATATTCTTGCAATATATTTAACAGTTTCACCCGAAGGGCAAAGTATAGATTAAAAAAATATTAAATAAACGATTTAAATCAGATCTGACAATGAGATGTGATTGTAACACTCATTTGATCAAAGGAGATAATAAGGTGTGAAATATTCTGTCAGCACTTCTATCATAAGCATAACCAGAAAAAATAGTTTAAAAAAGTAATATATACCTTGTGTCATAATTGGCTGTCATCGTTTAAGCAGGTTATGATGAAATCCACTATTTGCAAGCGCAAGCAGCATTGATGAATAGCCACGTTTTTCCTGAGGCAAAAGACAGATTTATATTAGTACAAGCATTCGCCCCGCGCTTCGCGCGGGGTTCATGCTTGCAATCAGTGGCTGTATATTATTACTATTTTATATCTATTACTATCATATTGGTTAATCGAGTAGGCCATTTCATTAAATATAATACTTTATACTTAATTACTTGTTTAGCTTGATATAGAAAAAATGAAAATTGCTTAACATTAAATTAAAATAAATTACTTGATATTGGGTCCTCCCACAATAACACAGGACATCTTCCAAAATAATTATAAAATGAGGATAAAATTTAACTCCACCTCCCTTAATAGGAATTTGGAATTTCCTCGCCATCCGGAGGAAACATATAGCTAGGCCACTCCTAAAACTAAAACATTATCCTTAAAACAAACACTACATTACACAAAATACTATTAACTATGTAATAATGGATCGCAAACAATATTCCGTGAATAAGCAATTCCATCTGTAACCCTCTCAGATGGTACCAAAACTTGTATTTACTATGATGTAAATTGGCCGTGGCTTAAGACATGTTTCTGAGATCCACGCACCAACAAAAGATATATGTTTGACCCTGGGATTTATTTCTAATTAACTCTGATAATATTATATATATATATATATATATATATATATATATATATATATATATATATATATATATATATATATATATATATATATATATATATATATATATATATATATATATAACTAAGATGGTTTTTCTAACTTGAATGAAATATTTAGATACTTATTTCAGATATGCCTTAAAATATCAGAGATATTGCTCGCTATTAAAAATTACGGTAAATATCGGCAATAGCGTACCCCTTCTCACTCCAACGTATTTTTTGACAAAGGGATATCAACTCTCCTATGAACAAACCATACATATATTATTGTATACTAATGGAAGGGATGAATTGATATATCGAAGCCAACTGTACGACTTCGAAAGACATCGATTACACGGAAGGGGTACACTCTTGCCGAGTTTAGCCAAAATGACTTCAGGAGGATACACAAAATCATGAAGGTCATTTAAATCTGTTACATATGCAACTCCATTAAGAGATATTATTACGTATACTACGTCATACAATTTCTTACTCTTTCTAAAGATTGAGGAACCATCTTTAATTTTTAATCAGTGGCTGTATTACTACTATTGTATACCTATTACTATCATAATGTTTAATTGAGCAGGCCATTTCATCAAATATGATACTTTATAATTTGAGATTCACACAAACAAAAAATTATATTTTACTTTGGGATTTATTTATTGTCATCGAGTAAGCTAATTATAGGGGGAACTTTCTATGCATAATTTCCACACCTCTATTTCTTCCGACTTCAAATTTAAAGTTATTATTGGAATTAATATTGTTTCCTCCGAAGATGGTTTTTTCTAACTTGAATAAAATATTTAGATATCTTAACTATGATTAATTTAGTTCCATTAACTAATGAATTGATTAATTAAATTTAAATTTCTCATTTATATACCCTTAGAACGAACTTTATAATCAATATTTGTTTATGTTTCTTTATACTTGTTTTGAACTATACAATATAACTATATAATAATAATAAATATATCTATGTATTATAAGCTTATAAAAATAATTATTTGTTAAAAAGTCAATATGAAGTTATTTATGAAATTTTAAATTTGTTTGTCCTTTATAAATACTAATTTTTCTCAGAAAAAACGACAAATTAATAGAATAATTATAATAATAAATACCCGATTTAATAGCATTAGTGTGAGGTTCAAGCACTCGAATCGAAAATTAAATCGGACAAAATTTGCTCACGCCATGAGAGCCCCAAGTCAAAAATTTAACAAACATTGATCAAATTTACTTTATTTCAGGTAGAATCGATGGTCGTAACCGTAAGGTTCATGCTAGGAATCGCTGGCTGTGTCACAGTGTTAATATATGAGAGTAAATTGTAGGCCCTGTCATGAAATAAATTTCATTATATTTGATTAGTTTTATTGCAGAATAATAAAAATAAAGATAGAACCTTTATCAATTTATTTTATTATTTATTAGTACTCGAGATTAATTGAAACATAAGTAGTTAAAGTCATGGAGAAATAATAATTGTATATATAAATTTAGCTGCATTATATAAAAAAGAAAACAATGTCGTCGAAATAATGTGCCATATACACAACTAAACTATAAATTGCCCTAAATAAACTTAAACATTCATTTAAATATAGTAAAACATTCATTTAAATAAACTGAAATAATAACTTAATATAGAATTTAACAAACTATAAATCAGTTCATTCTAGTAATAATAAGATGATAATAAAACTATTTAAAAAAAAGTAAAACATTTATTTAAATAAAGTAAAAAAATCATTTAAATAAACAAACATTAATTTAAATAAAATAAAACATACATTTAAATAAAGTAAAATATTCATTTAAATGAAGTAAAATTATCATTAAAATAAAGTAAACAATTCATTTAAATAAACTAAAATATTCATTTAAATAAACTAAAATATTTATTTAAATAAACTAAAACATTTTCTTAATATAGATTTTAACAACCTATTAAAAATAATTCTAGTAACAATAATATGTTAATAAAAACAATTAAATAAATAAGAATAAAATTATACCTTAATAAATGTCGGTAGTATAACAAAATATGTGGGGAGAAGAGGTGCCCGTCACGGCTGGACACGTAAGACTGATGTCAGGGAGACTGACGGAGAAAAAGAGGGGGCATTTGTTTACAAAGTGTGTTTATGCGGTAACTAATGTATTTATTATCTTTTACCTATCGAACAACATACTTTATTATTCAATATTTGTTTATATTTATTTATTCTTGTTTTTAACTATAACATGATAATAAATATGAGCTTATTAAAATGTTTATTTGTTAAAAACGTAAACATGACGTTATTTACGGTATTTTAAATTCGTTTTTTCTCTATATATATTCATTTGTCTCGGCAAAAAAGACAGATAATTTGAAAAATAAATACTCGTTTTAAAGAGCATTAGTGTGGGGTTTAAATACCCCAATCGAAAATTAAATCGGCCAATAATCGTTAACGCTAGGGGAGGTCAAAGTAAAAAAAAATACTAAAAATTAACAAATATACTCGATTTAAGGTAGAACCGTTGGTCGTACGAAAAAAAGCCATCAGACCAAAGTTGTAGATCTTTTAAAATAAGTTACCGCTGGTGCTATCCGCTTTTCGATACGACTTACCGTTTAGCCACAATTGCCCTTCGAAGAAACCCTTCAATTCGCGTCCACCGTTTTTATTTTTTTAAGGGGGGTAAAAACAATTTTATTCGACTTTTCAGATTTTTCTAGTTGGTTTGGGCTGATTCGGGACCAAACGCAAAAAACCGCGAGTCTCTAGGTGGTCTGGAAGTGCCGAAACATTTTGATAACCCGATCAGCTGATTAGCCACTTTATATATATAATAATAATGCAATTTGAATAGTTTTTACTAGGATCTAGATTTACTAAGTAATCTAGGATTTTTCTAATTAATAAGTAAATATATAGGTTTACTCATATATAAATAACATATTGTACAAGTAAAAAGTCTGTCTTAGGTAGAACCCAATAGGTGATGGTGATGAGTGATGTAACAATGATAAGTGAATGAAAGAAACAAAAAAATTATATATATTTTTAAACGAATGTGACAGGTCTTTGACAAGTTAACAATAGATGATGTAATAATGATAAGAGAATAAAAGAAACAAAAGAAAGGTAATTATATTTTCAACAATTGCGACAGGTCTTTGACAAGTTTAACAATAGATGATGTAATAATGATATGAGAATAAAAGAAACAAAAGAAAGGTAATTATATTTTCAACAATTGTGACAGGTCTTTGAAAAGTTAACAATACATGATGTAATAATGATAAGAGAATAAAAGAAACAAAAGAAAGGTAATTATATTTTCAACAATTGTGACAGGTCTTTGACAAGTTAAAAGTTGGATGATGTAATAATGATAAGAGAATAAAAGAAACAATAGAAAGGTAATTATATTTTCAACAATTGTGACAGGTCTTTGACAAGTTAACAATAGATGATGTAATAATGATAAGAGAATAAAAGAAACAAAAGAAAGGTAATTATATTTTCAGCAATTATGACAGGTCTTTGACAAGTTAAAAAGATAAAGAAAGTAAAAAAGAGAAACAAAAGAAAGGTAATTATATTTCTTAACAATTGTGACAGGTCTTTGACAGCCTTGTCAGGTCTTGTCTCTAACAATGAGTGGATGTAATAATGAAAGTGAATAAAAGAATGTTAAAAGATAAGCAAAAGAAAAGTACTTTATCAGTCGCGTGTAAACTTAATTAATGGGCTGATTTTTACGAAAATTTGCATACATCTTCAGAAAAATCATACCCCCAGGCAAAGTCAAAAAATTAATTTAGCTCTAAAGTTTGGGGCGCTACCCCCCAAAAACTCTAAAAAACGTAAAATAAATATATATCTCGAAAACGGTTCTGACGAATTTGAAAAAAAAATCTAAACTGTAGTCCATTTAAATACAAATCTAACGCGATAAGCCAATTTCCCGAGAAGAATCTAGTTCCTGAGAAAATCAATTAAAATTTGGATGTAGAGATGTCGGGTTCGATTCCCTGCCGAGATGAAGTTATTTTTACGATACATTTTTATAAAATATTCATTAATAATTAAATGCAACTAGGAAAACTAATAAATGGAAATCACTTGGCTAAGTAATTATGAACTCGTATATCAGAAAGTTTGTCTCGCACCGTTTTTTTATTTTTTTTTTTTTTTTAAATTTCATAATGTTTGATTTTATTGTTTTATTATTATTAAACAATTAAGGGACAACTTCAAATCATTTAAGATAAAACCATCCAATCCGACCTAAAAATATTCCAGTGAAGAATTGGAATTTCCGATAGATATTTACAAACAATTATCCTGTAAGGACAAGGTCAGAAAAGAAAATTACTAAGTTTACCTTGTATTTAAAAAATCCGGCATTGATTAAAGACAATATTTAAATTATATAACACTAAATTAGAGATTAAATTAATTTTTATTACAAAATTTCTTAATGAATAATAACAAGATGTCATTGATTTCGTATTTGAGTATTTTACAAAGAGAAAGAAATCAATTTTAAATTGTATTATAAATGATATGAGTCAGATCTAAGGAATTTTATTTGCAGTTCCGGTCTAAATAGGTTGTGATAAAACCCCAGGATATTCCTGTCAAGTAAGTATCCGATGCCCTCAAGCATTAAAATTTAAATATATTTTTTTTTTTAGTTGGTAATCCTGACTTGTATAAATGTCAGGGTCCTGATTACACCACTCTAAGTATACTAAGCCTACCTTCTCGTCTTCAGGCTTGAGTACTGTTAAGATCCTACCCTGCGGCAAAAAATCTTTAAACGTCGGGAATATCAAAGTACCTCAAACTTTAAAACAACTGTTAAAGCTTCCTTTTATATATATATATATATATATATATATATATATATATATATATATATATATATATATATATATATATATATATATATATATATATAAGAAATGCTTTGAACAGTTTAAAATAGAGTCAACTAATTTATAAAATGTTTAAAAGCATTAGCTTGTCGGAAAGTGAAAATGATTCTACTCAATTATATGAATCTATCTTGTTTAGATAAACATTCTTATTTATTTTTCCGTTACATAATTTACTGTTAAATAAGAAACTGATTAAAGAATCTAAATAGTATTCAAAGAATAGTTAACAATGGAGTTGTCATTTTAGATTAGGAATAATCTTTTAAGAATACCCACCATGAGTTTTGTTAAGCTATTAAATGGCTTCATTTAAAAGAATAAAACAAACTATTGCATTATAAAGTGTTTAATATGAAGTATATAATTCCTACAAAAAGTCAAAAAGTTTCATCTGATAGCTTTATTCAAATAAAGTTGAAAAGACTCATCAATTAACTGTTACTGTCATAAATAATTGGTTGTTTTGACTAAGATTTTGTGATACCACTTCATAATTAGGTTTGTTCCAACCACCAGTTCCGAATCAGTTTCGGATTAGTCCCGTGATTGACGTAATGCGCATGCGCGATCATTGCTTAGTTGGGAATTGATTTGTGATTTTGTTTTGTTGGAACGCTCCGGGACTCGGACCAAACTGTTTGATGTGGTAGGTTTTAGCACTGTTATCAAATCAACTTGTTAAGTTGATCGTTTATGTGATTTTGCGTTCCTGTGCTATCAAAAATACCTGAACTTATTAATATTAAAGATATGGATGAGTCAATAGTTGATGAAGATAATAAGGGCCTGATTTAGGCCAAGGCGGCCGCCTATGGGGCTCGCACAACAAGGGGGGCCACACCAAAAACAAAATTTCATATTCTAATGCTAATTAAGCTCGAAAGTTGGAAGTAAAACCTACATACTCATAGAGGATACGACGAAAATACATGCACACATTTTAGAAATGTTTATTTAATACATGAATTCACGATTTCATTTCAATTCACGCAATTCACAATTTTCGGGCTTACTGTGGTGAGCCAGTTTTAGTAGACTCATGGCACGAACTTATTTTTATTGATATAATCCTAAATGCTCTTCTGCTTAAAAAAAAAAAATAATCTTAGTCCAGTTAACGAGAGAAATATTGCGGAAATTAATTGGATTCTTTCGATACCTATTTGTTTGAAAATGGAATAAGTATCAAAAGTCCATCTTGGAAAATAGGTCCAATTTATTTTTATTTTTTTTTTCAGAAATGTCATTATATACACAAATATTCATCGTCGTATTCGTACAAAAACATTTTAAAAAGAAGAGTTGAATCGCAAGAAAGGAGAATAATAGGCGAGCGAAATCAAAACAAAAACAATGAAGAGGAAGGTTACGTTTCTGTTCACCCAAACTCAAACTACTAGTCCCTGCCACCGATCGCTGACTGCTCTGACTGGTTCCAAACCAATCCGTGATTCAATCAGAGTGTGGTTAGTGGTTGGAACAACTGACTAACAGTCAGAGTTTGAGTTTGGCTACGTTGGAACGCCCTGTTGCTAATGCGCATGCGTCGGACAGTTTCAAACTAGTTTGAAGTGTGGTTGGAATAAACCCATTATAACTAGAGAGGTTAATAGAAAAAAATAGTGATTTATGTAACTAGGCAGCAAAATGGAATTTTACTGACGAGGCAGGCAATTTACCTATTTGACTGGAGAGGCGAAGCCGATGCAGGCAATGATAAACGAGGCAGAAATGTTTTCTTTGCTGCCTTGTTGCAAACAATATTTTATCTACGGGCGGCAGAAAAATGAATCTGCTACGATACCATCTTTATTATAAAAAATAGTTAATTACTATGTTATACTAGGCATCGCGTGGCTCTATCATTGAAGCGGGCGTATTGCAATGAAATACTGAATATTGAAATTTATTAATCATGATGAATGTCATAGTTGAAGATAAGGATAGATAAGTTGAAGGGTAGTGTAGGGAAGAGTGGGGGTACTCGGTACAAAGCTTTACTTCCTAAACAAACCATACACTATACGACTATAACAATCTTCACCACCCGCGGTAGCTTTTAAACAATTATTATAAATGTATCTCGTCACTACGCAAAGAATTTTGCTTGTATCAAGTTGAAATTTTGCATACTTGTTTCAATTGTGCATTAGATGGTGTATATGAAGTTTTATTAAAATCGTTTCGTTAGAACGTAAGATATCGGTAAAAAGGTTGTTTTCTCTATTATAAACGTTTAGGTCCGCTTTAATAGTTTTAGCGATCTTTATTAAGTCATAGCGGTGTCGCTGTTGGTTTTAGTAAAAAATGTTATTTGAAAAAAATGTTCGTCTCATCGAGTAGATGATGATAGAATCTTTTCCCGTCCTGAAATTCCAATTTAATTTTTGTACCTCTAGTTTACGCGAGCGTTGCGCGCGAACTCATGGACGGATCACGCTGTCCAACGAACTTAGCCTGAGTATTAGTAAGAGGAACATGTATACCAAATTTCAACTAAATCGGTCAACTTTTACTCAAGTTATCGTCACACGCGTAAACGTTACTGACAGACAGACAGACAGACAGACAGACAGACAGACACGGAGCATATTTCGTTGAATGTAGGAAGCTCGCTACGCTCGCTTCAATTAATAAGATAATAAATAACATATGTATTATCTTTAATTAATGTTCATAAAGAAATCAAATATGAAGCTTAGAAATAATAATAATAATAAGTGAATAGCAAACTGAATACAAACACAAAATACAAAACACACGTTTATAACACACAAAATTTCTGAATGAATAATGCACGCAATATAAAATATTTATTTATATTTTTACTAACAAATTACTAAAAGTATTAAAGATATCTTCTATTTCTTAGAAGAAAAGAAGTAACTAGGATAAATCAAGAAAAGTCGCTAGTATATTCTGGAATGACTTCAACAATAATAATAATAATATGGATATTGAATGTTTACATGAAGCTGCAGTGTGGCCAGTGATTCCGCTATTTTTTTAATTAAAGATCTACTATTCATTGACCTTATTTAACAGAATTAACAAATATAAACAAATTACTTAAATATTAAAACGTTTATTTATTAAATTTTAATTATTTAACTATAATATATAATGTTATAAGATAGAGATAATAGTATAAACTGTTATTGCCATCATTATAACAATAAAAATTTTGCTGTCTAGGCATCAACATTTTTTCTCATTTTACCGCCTAGGCAGTAAAATCATATTTCTCTGCCCGAAATCAGTCCAACAATGCCTCAGATTGCTGCCGCAAGTAGATAAACAATATTGTCAGCACAATTTTATATTACCTAATTCAGTTGAGTCTCTGCAGTCGAACACTCCGCCAGTCCGGTAAATCCAGTAATCCGGCACTGAGGGTGTACGAATTCCCATATTTTAATATATAATATGTCTATCCAATCTAGACATATTGATGTTACAATTTTGCTGTTTAAGTTTGAAACTACTAATTTCTTACTGATATTTATACTTCATAAAATTATCAGCATGTGTTTAAAATAAATGCTAACATAATAATATTTACCTATAATAATAATAATTGTTTTATAAAGTTCAGTTTATAAAGTTTTGCTTCCTTACACTTGGTAAGTGAACAAAGTGCGGAAGAGAACTTAATTAACCCCAGTTTACAGTTCACTACATTATTCCTACTAAAACATGGCATGTGTACTAATTTAAATTGATTTATAAGGTAAACAATACCGTAAACATATTATATATATATATATATATATATATATATATATATATATATATATATATATATATATATATATATATATATATATATATATATATAAAATAACATTGTCTCTTATGTTTTGTAAAAAGTAGTTACGAAAATTAAATAAGAGAGAATGTCTACAAGGAAGGAAATAACTACAACGGCCTTACTACAAATTACAACTTTATACCGTTTACCTCCGGTATTGCATAGTGCCACAATAGTTGGTTCCAACACCCCTATTTGTACCGTACTTTGTATTTTCCCGCGGATCGTATAGGACTTGTTTTATTCGCATACGCTAAAATTGCACTGTAGTAAAATCATGTCAGGTTGGAACGGGGTTTAGGACTATAATTTGCACTGTATTAAAAACATTCAAGGAAACCTAGCAGTTAGGGCACCTTCCTGTTGATATGTGTGATGATAATTATTGATATAATTGCGTCCAGGAGGGCACAGGGGGCACCCCCCCTCCCCAGGCCGGGCACAGGGGGCACCCCCCCCTCCCCAGGCCGGGCACAGGGGGCACCCCCCCCCCCTCCCCAGGCCGGGCACAGGGGGCACCCCCCCCCCAGGCCCATATAGTAAAAAAAAAATAAAATACCGTCGACATTTTTTTTTTTAATACATATTTTTTACATTCACCTCATATTCAATTTCACCTCAGAAATGCATAAAAGCGCTGTTTTGAGAGGCCATATTTTCCGGGGGAGGGCCCCAGGCCCGTCGAGAGCCGTAGCGGGCCCCACGGCTAGACCTATATGGGCCCCCTATTTTTACTCGTTTTTATTCGTCATTTTGAGACTTTACACTAATAACGTGTGTAGTGAATTTTTTAACTCTTATAATAAGTTCTATTTTATATTTATTGTAAGTACAACTAATAAACTCCTATTGCTGATAACTGCAGACATACTACTGATAAACCAAAGTAAAACAAACTCATTTCGAAGAATACAACTATTTTACCGCAATAATGTTAAAAAACCAATTATGACTTAAATTAATATCGGTATATGAGTCATAATTATGACCTAAAATTAGACAAAATTGTTTGAAAACATTTATAATTTCTTAGTCCTCAACTAAAACACAATCTGGACTAAAAAAAGTCCTATAACTGTAAAATGTTGTTTACGTTCATTTACGTTTTATACAATTTTATTTAATATATTACAAGGGGGCTCTGCTCCCTACAAATCCCCGAAAAGCGGCCGCAGCGCGGCCGCTGCCTAGAATAGAGTACAGTAGAATCCCTTGTTTTTTTTAGGAGGGGGCTAAATTTAGGATATATGCAAATTATCCTATCAAAGAAGAGGGGGTATAGAAATCAGTGGAAGGGATAAAATCTAGATATCTCATAGTAAAATAATTTAAATGTTTTTTGATGGTAGTTTACAGACTTATCAAATTAAAATAACACTCTTTAGCAAAGAACGGGTATCCAGCTAGTAAAACATAAAATAATGATTTCGAAGAAAAAGTAAAACAAACAAAGAATATAAAAGAAAATAAGCGAGAAGGAAGATTAAGGGGGTGGGAATGTTACGTAGTCTATAAGATAATTCCCTCCTACATTAAAAAAAAAAAAAAAAAAAAAAAAAAAAAAAAAAAAAAAAAAAAAAAAAATCTTCACTTTTTGAATAGCTTTTAATTCTAAGGAAATAACTAAAAAAACAACAACAATAGTTTGATTAAGAATTTAAATAAAATTATCTCTTACCATAATCGTTTTGTAATAAGATTGTTTATTATAACTAAACATAAATTATTCAATTTAACTTAATAGGTAAATAGAAAGAATCAATCTACCTTTATAGCTTCGCTTCGTTCTTTCAATCCATCCTATGTATATCTTCATATTCCATTATGTTCTTTAAATGCTGTTATAATTATACGTAGAATTAACTTTGAAAGATATTACCGTCGATATTACACTGAATAACAAATCGATCTATCTCCAAAAACAAGATTTCAACACAGAACAACGAACAACGAATAAAATATAAACTACATACATGAAAGATGTACTTTTCGAAAGAAAAACGTATAGAAATCAAAAAGAAACATTTGAATTATAACACACTGTACAAATATAAAGACCCGCTACCCGATTTAAAATACTTTTCCTCGATTAAGAAGTGAATTTAAAGTAAGATTCGACTAAAATTACTGTTGACCTAATTAGAGAAGTAAAAACAATATGGCCGACGCACTAAAACTATATGGGAAACCGCCTAGCCTCGTCGAAGTGACTCGCCTCTTTCAGGGCTACCACACTACCATCGTTTCAAAATTAAATACTCTAAAATTTATTATAAAAAATTATTTAAAATAAAAATATTATAAATAATAATTATTCTTCATGGTAATATTATATTTTAAATTTGATTTTAGTTTAACCGAAACCAAATATGTCTGTTATTTTATTTTTTAATAATTTTGTTCGCATTATTGGTTTAACCTCTTTGAACTGTAAGTGAAAAAATATTTTGTTTATATAAGTTTAAATTAATAAATGTTTAATAAAAAGACTGTTTGTTAAAACAAGTTAAATCAAATGGTATTTTAAGTTGAAAGTAGAACTACAGTATATGGAGCCCCCCCCCCCCCCCCCCCCCTACTGTACATCGCAAATCGCTACTACCGATTGGTTATATTGACGCCATATTTCAATATATCCAAATAATGTGTGATTTGCGTAATGTTACACGTTTTAACGAATATGTGTTTGTTTTGGGTTTAAATTTAATTTTGTTAACCTTAATTTTTTGCCCTAGAATTTTGAATCGCCGCTCCACACCGCTTCGCGGAGCGCTCATTTCTAAAAAAAAAAAAGAAGCCCTCCTGCATATAGACCAGGTAGAGTTTCAAATCGAAATATAAAAGAGTTTAACAGACAAGATATATCGATATATTAAGTCTTGAAAGTGGTTTATAGTGAGATAACGTGTTATCAGAAAGAGCCCCATAAACTGTAGTTCAGCCGTCAAGGTATATGTGTATGTTCTATATACAAATCTACAGTTTTGGTCCGATCTCGATGAAAATTTGCATATTTGATCATCAAAGCAAGGAGAAACTCACTGTCTACATAGAATTTAGAAATTTAAATTTTGGCACTCAGGGGTACGGGGTACAACTCAAGTGATGAATATGGGGTCAAAGTAATGAACTTCATGATGCATATCGTTAAAAAGCTCTTTAAGAGTACAGTAATTGTTGTTATCTACAGTTTTGTCATATTGTCATTTAGGAGGGGGGTAAATTTGGGATATTTGCAAATTATCTTATCAAAGAGGAGGGGATATAAAAATAAGTGGGAGGTGGGAGGGATAGAATCTAGATATTCTCGCATAGTAAAATAGTCTCTCTTGACGGTAGTTTGTAAACTTATCAAATTAAAATAAACTTCGTAGCGAAGCACGGGTATCCAGCTAGTATTGTAGGAAGTAGGAAAAAGTGGTGGCAATAAGGGGCCCGCAGACCCCGCCGCGCGGGGGCCCTTGGAAGGGAAATTGAGGGGCCCCTAAAAGTTTTCTGGGGGCCTCTAAAACCTACTAGTAGGAAATATGAATTTTTATGACTGAAGAAACCATTGTAGTGTCTTTCAGGCTAACATGCCGGATTTTTCAACCATATACATGGTTGAAAATGATTATGGTTGAGATGAATAGGGTATTTAATATTTTTTCAACTTTGGATATGTCCAAATAAAACTGAACAAATCATTAATCATTGATTTTGTTGACTGCTTGGTATGGATCACTCAAGTTTCCAATCACACTGTCAATTAAAACATAAAAAACTTCAACTTTGAAGCGATTTTCTGGGTTCTCTGTGGATTTTTCTTGAAACCCTTCGGGATAAGGTTTAGTAATTTTTCGCTTCTCAGTCTCGGTACCGGGAAATTCTCTCGCAAACTTAATCACCACACTTGGCTGACAACTTTAATATTAACTAATATTATTTTAAATTATTATTACGAATATAATTATTTAATATTTCAATTATAAATATTGGCGTGATTGGGTGTTACCTGCCGCCCCCTCTCGACGGGCCTGGAGGGCCCCCGGACCCCCCGTCATAAATCCTCCCCTAATAATTAACTACAGACGACGCCCATGACTTACAGTAAGATATTGAAGGTAAATTCGGATTGTACGTGCCACCACTTTGAGGACCTTAATTTTGTGTACCCTTGACTTTTCAATAGCAGCTCCGCGCTGGAGGTCCAACTCGAAGAAATTTCGATGGCACGTACAATCCGAATTAGCCGATATTGTACTGCAGTAAGCATCAGCATAACATTTTCTAATGAATACGTTCTAACAGTTGTTACTTGGGCGCGGAGATCTTTTATTTATTTATTTATTAAACATTTTTTTTCCAGAGTCCTCAAACAGCTGAAGCCACAAGTGAGGCACTCTAATACATAAAAACCATACCGTAATTATGGCTAAAAAAAGTAACAAAAAATTTAAAACCTGCTAATCAGGTGAGAGTTTACATGATTAAAGTAATAAAATCAAGATAGAGAAAAAAAAAACAAAAAAACAATAACAAATAATTAAGTAACAATTAAACATTTTTACAAAAATAATTATATAAAAAAAAAAAAAAAAAAAAACGACTAGCTAAAGAAGTAGACTAGAAAAAAAAGATAAAAATAAAAAAATTTCAGATCACTCCAGAAAGGACAACACGGAACGGAGATTAGACAAACACAGCAAATCAGAACAGTTAACGAGGGAGTTGCATGACGAAACACATCTGACTAAGGGACAACAGTCTGACAGTTCCTTAATATAAAGAGGGCGACCAGCTCTCCTACCAGGGGGTAGAATAACAATTTGGTCCTGAACTTGAGAACAGAAAGTCTTACCAGACAAGCAGTTCACCAAGAACAGAACCTCATGGGCCTTGCGCCTCTTATACAAGGGGTCCAGCTTGAGCCGATCACTCAAAGATTCATACTTGTAAAATACACGCCGATACATATACCTGAAATAACATGCGCGGACGAATCTGCGCTGAATATTCTCAATGATTCTGGACTTAGTTACACCATAGACATTCCACACAGGAGTTACATATTCAAGGAGAGGCCGTACGAGGGATTTGTAGAGAAGAAGAAAACACTCAAGAGAGAGATTATGAGTGATCCTACGAATTAAACCAAGGCGTTGGTTCGCCTTACTAATCAAGGCGTCGAGCTGACCATCAAATCTTAGCCTACTGTCAAGGATAAAACCCAGATCTCTTACTGAAGAAACTCGAGGAAGAGTAATACCATTTAAGGAGTAGGGAAAGGATATAGGAGACAAGGAGCGAGAGAAAGAAATAACCTGACTTTTTCCAACATGAATCTCCATATTATTATCGGAACACCATTGAAGAACAAGGTTGATTGAAGATTGAAGTTCAAGGCAGGAGTAGAAATTATCTATAGCTCGCAAAATTTTCAGGTCATCGGCGTATAATTCAAACAGACAGTTATGCAGAACATTACCGAGATCATCAACAAATATACTGAAAAGAAGAGGACCCAAGATAGAGCCCTGGTGGACTCCAGAGGAAGCGGAATAATAAGATGAGGTATGTGGACCGAGACGCACAGAACAGGTACGGGAAGAAAGGTAAGATTGGAACCAATGAATAAGGACTGGACTAAAATTCAAAGAGGTAAGTTTGGAAAGGAGTATACCATGGTCAACTCTATCAAAGGCCTTAACGAAGTCAAAATAGACAGCATCCACCTGAGTCCCACGAGATACAGACGAACCAACACAACTAAGGAAGGAAACCAGGTTAGTAGCAGTTGAACGGGAAGGACGGAAACCATGTTGGTGAGGATTCAGTAGGGGATCTATCTGAGGAGAAAGGTAAGAATGCACAATACGCTCAAACACTTTACAAAACACATTACACAATGAGATGGGACGGTAATTACTAACAGACAAGCGATCACCAGACTTATAGATGGGAACAATGAGAGCTGAATTCCACAGAGAAGGAAAAATGTGGGAATCTAGGCTCAGGTTAAAAATATATTCTAAAACAGGTGCCAAGTAGCTAGAACAACCCTTAACAAAGAAAGCAGGAATGTTGTCATTACCTGAACTCTTGGTAGGTTTTAAACGACGAATAGCGTTGATAATATCACTGGTAGATACGCGAGGAACGTTAATTACATTGAGAGGTAAAGGAGAAAACGGGGACACATGATTAAAGGGAGACGAGTTCACAAACACAGAACTGAAGTGATCTGCAAACACCTCTACTAAAACTTTTGGATCTGACTCCACAGACTGGGAGACAGTAAGTTTAGGTGATTCATTATTAATACCGCGAACATTGTTAACATGCTTCCAAAAGCAATTTACATTAGCTTTAATAGAATTTTCTATTTTACACTTATAACGGGTAAAATCAGATTTAAATTGAGCTTTGGTCATTCTTCTGTAAATTCGAAATAAATTATAATGTATGCGATAACCGGAGACCGAGAATTTACGACAATGGTAGTTTTTCTTTTTAATAAATGAACACAGTGAAGAGGAATACCACTTCGGAAAACGGGATTTCTTTGTAGAAAAACACGGTATAAAGTAATCCAACAGAGATTGTAGTCGGGTCGTCAAAGTATCCACACAATGGTTAACATCAGAGGTTTCATAAACATCCGACCAGTCAAGCGTTGCGAGTGCAGCAGTAAGCCCAGTGTAGTCACCGGCAGCATAATTGCGACGAACAGATGTCACAGATGAAGCCTCTCGTGGACATCTGACGGAGGTGAGGTGAATATGAAGACTAGGGTGGTAAGTGTCTTCTTTAACCAAAAAATCCGGACTACGAGAAACCTGTACGTTCCGATTAGATAGGACTAAATCAAGAATTTTGTTAAAAGAGTTCTTAATGCAATTAAACTGGGATAGATTTAACTCGTGAGTTAAATTGAAAAGAACACGGGCTCGATCTTTCTTGTCTTGCCGACAGCCTGAGTAAATGAGATTGTTCCAATCAATATCAGGGGTATTGAAATCGCCAAGGAGAAATATAGAAGAAGAAGCAGGAAAAAAATCGGATAGAGTTTCAAAATAATTAGATAAAATGGATATTTGAAGATGATCAGGGAGATAAGCGCAGCCGATAAAAACAGAGTTATGTTGAAGTATTAACTCAACCCACACAGACTCAACATCACCTTCGAGATCTTTTCTTCTTATGTATTTCAGGTGTGTAGAAATAGCCAGAGCAACACCACCACCTCTAGCCCCACCAAAAGCATCGTAATTTCTATAATTTCGTTCAACTGAAAAGCGAACAGGAAAAAACATAGTATCTGAGCATGTCGAATCAAACCAGGTTTCAGTAAGGGCAATTATATCACTAGAGCAAGCAGAGGAAGAAAGAAAAAACTCATTGGCTTTAGTACGAAGCCCACGAACATTCTGATAAAAAACTGATAAGGCCATAAAAAAGTTATTTAGATCTCTCCTCCAGGATCACACCTGTGCCAATCATAGATTTTTCAAGCCGGCCACGAAAAGGCTTAACTAAAGAGCCAGCCGGCCAGATATCGGCGTTGTGAATAGCGTTAAAATCAGGTTCAGGCACATCTATGTGGAAAGACGCATACTTGTCAGACCGTGTAAGCAACCTCGTGACCAAAATATCAGATATGTTGGCCTCCTCTTTCAATACTGATTCAACATCCTCAGCTGACGTACTAGGATCGAGTCTTGTAACAAATAGAGCAGAGCGACGTTTTACAACTGCTAATTTAGATCCGTTTTTAGAACCTACAATAACAGGCGGACGAGGTCGTTTTTTGCTGCCATTAGAGCGGCTACTCACCACTGTAAAGGGTCGTTCAACATCAGGTGCATTATTTTCAATGAGCTTATATGTGCGCACATCAGCTGTGCCAGATGAAAGGCTGGGAGAGGCTGCGCGCTCGGTGGGAGAAGGTTGAGCTTGGTTCGTAGGAACGGTACGAACGTCAGATCGAGTGTTTAAGGAGGGAGATCTGGAGAGTGGGGACGCCCTTTGGTCTCGAGCGTTAGGAGGTGGAGGTGGAGGCGGAACAGCTGGAGCAGTGGGAGCAACGCCACTGCGTTGCGTAGATCGAGGAAGGGTTATATTCACTTGTTTAGTGACATCTACATAACTACGACTATTATTGCGTAGCTCGGGTAAAGTGAACATTTTTCGCAGTTCAGCATTTTCAGCCATTAAAAAATCTATTTTACTTTCTAGAGATGTCACGTGAGCTGAGAGATTTTTCACAAGATCTATAGTAGCGGCTGAATTTCTGAGGATTTCAATAATCGCTTCATTCTCAAAGGAAACGGCTTTGGGTGACTTAATTGCATTATTTTTTAATTTAAAAGAATCACTTACCTTAGAAGGTGTCACTACAGTGTCGTCATTCTTAGAAGACTTACAAAAGGTGCAAGAATAGCTGTCTCTCATAAATTCATACTCATTTTCAGTTATTTTAAGACATTCGGCATGAGCAAATTTATTACATATTTTACAAGCTAATGCATTACTTGTAGAAAATATTTGTTTCGAGCACAATAGACAAATTGAAGCAGTAACCGGATTATTTCTGGTGCTAATAGTTCTTTCATTTTTAGAACCCATTGCAATGGGAGAAAACAGATTTACGAATGACTACGAACAGATAACAGAAAACAACAAGCGATAAGGATTGGAACTGCACAAGACCGTGTCCAGTCTACGACTGACACTCGAGAGAGATAAACAAAGACTTTTGTTTATTAGTTGTACTTTTATTGGGGGGGGGGGGGCAGCGGCTTTGTTGAATAGTAGTACCCTTTTGTTGTTACCACTACTCATAACCCCCCCCCCCCCCCCCCCCAATCTATACTGACTTAGAATGTGCTACCCCGAGACCTAGCCGCTGGATACGCCACTGACTGCGTCAATGTCATACAAACCAGAACTTATTATTGTCAGAGGATCGTACGGACCCCGTACACCTACAGTAAACGGTTTGCAAAATATCCCTGTGCGGGTCGGAACAGTTTGGAAGACGGTACGAAACATTGTCACGAGTTGGGTCGAAACGGATTTTATCCATTGCGCATGCTCGTGATGATCCTGCTGACGGTACACTGCTTTATTGAAACAAACTTAATGATTAAGATTGATATTTAAATCATAATTATTCATAAATTTAGCTATGTGCCACACTAATTTGCAGACTCTTTTTTATTAACTATGCTAGTTGTAACAATGTATTCAAATGTAGTTAGGTTTATAATTTAAATAAATTAATAGTTCGGGATAACACGGAACACTTTAGTCTGGCATAGCTACAGGCAACGTGTTAAATACCATTTACTATGTTCACACATCGTTTTGAAAGCGTTTCGGATCCAATTCGTTTTCAAAACGATTCCCGTTCACACAACAAAAAATACAGGTGATCGAAATATTTGTTTTCGAAATCTCACGAGTAAAACCTTCTTTCATGTTACCTAATGTTTCCGCGAATTTTTACATTTCATTTACAAGTTATTAAACGTTTTTACAGTTTCTTTATAGTATTAATTGCAGTTTTAAAATAATTAATATAAAAATACCATTTTTGAAAACTGGTCATATTTTCTTTTTTTCCTTTCTGTATTCTTTACCTTAGTTCTTTCCATGTGCAAAATTTGGGGAAGATTGAGAGACGGAAAGTGGTTCAAAATTGGGGTAATAGGTGTGCGATGAAACTTAAAAAACAAAGAAATATAACGCTATTTTTGGTTTGGTTTCTGTATTCTTCACTTCAGTTGTTTCCATGTGCAAAATTTGGGGAAGATTGAAAGACGGGAAGAGGTTCAAAATTGGGGTAATAGGTGTGCGATGAAACTTAAAATGCAAAGAAATATAACGCCATTTTTGTTTTGGTTTCTGTATTCTTCACTTCAGTTGTTTCCATGTGCAAAATTTGGGGAACATTGAAAGACGGGAAGTGGTTCAAAATTGGGGTAACAGTTGTGCGATGAAACTTAAAAAGGAAAGAAATATGACGCCATTTTTGTTTTGGTTTCTGTATTCTTGACCTTAGTTCTTTCCATGTGCAAAATTTGGGGAAGATTGAAATACGGGAAGTAGTTCAAAATCGGGGTAACGGAAACGTGCGATGAAACTTACAAAGCGAAGTAATATAAGATCAGTAAAAAGAAACGGAGGCTGAAGAAAACAAAGAACTTAAAAAGTGGAAAAGAGTAAAATAACCTGATATCTCGATCCCCTCCACGACCTGTTCATACGAGCGTTTTAATTCGATCCCCCGTTCCGATCACGTATTTTTGGTGGAGCGGATTTAAACCGATCCGTCGTTCTCCGTTCGTACAGCGTTTTGAACTAGCGGATCGTTTTCAAAACCCTTTTGAAAACGATGTGTGTAGTAATTGTGTAACTTCATAAGTGTTAGACCAAATACATAAATACGTTGAATTTCACATAAAAAAAATAGGTTGGGGTTTTATGTTATTTATTATATTGTAAGTTCTATTGATGGTCCAAGAAGTTCTTTTTAAAAAATATTTAAACCCCAGATCCTGGCTAAATTTCTCATATAATATTGTTTCTCAATAATCCATTTATTAGATTAATAAGGAAACATGATTAATATCGAGGTCAAGGGTCACTCGACCTCATCTTCTATTTAAATGGCACAGAATATTATATCTATATAAAACCTTAAAATGATGTATGGATAATTTCAATTAATCTGACATACAAGTTGAATAACAACTTATTCCAATAAACTCGATACGACCTCATATTAAATAAAAATATTTATAAAAGACAGGAAATTAATCTTATAGCTCTATATTGGTTTAATATCGAAACTTTAATCGTAATTATTAATTAAGTAATATTTTATATCTTCGAATAAAACGAGAGTGGGATTGGTAAAGTTAAGAACCGGTAGAAACCTATAAAAATAACATGTTTACATCATAAATCAGACTGTTTTTAAATGCACTTTATTTATTAGAATCTATAAAGCCAAAAAAAAACATAATTAGTATTTTAATTAATTAATTAATATAGAAATTATGTAATATATATATTTTTTAAACTAATACTCTTAACTCAATACTCTTAACAACTAATACGTATCAGATACTCCAATAAATCTACCCTTAATAAATACATTTATAATTTACGCTAGTCCTTATTAGTTTTAGTTTTAGTTTAATAAAGTTTTTTATCTCTTTATATAATTGTGTTACGTGTTTGTTAAAAGTTAAATATGAATATTGTTATTGTTAATATTGTTATTGAACAGAGGTTCTGGAAGTAAGTGGAAAAGTGGAAAATTTGTAAAAAAAAAAAAACAAAAAAAACGACGATACCAAAAAAATGGTGGATACCAAAAAAAATGGTGGATACAAACTTACTATACTGACAAACATACAAGGAATGAATATGCCCCGGAGAGGGGCGAAATATAGCCAATTTTAAAACAATTTAATTTTTTTATAATATTCAACCCTCTACGACCCACACAAAAGAAGACTATATTAAAAAAAAGAGGGGCACTCGGAAAGTTTTTAAAGTTATTTAAAAACACAATTAATAAATACATTTATTTGAGAATAAATAATATATTTTATGCGTAAATTATAATATATTATTATATTTAAAACTTAATAGTAGTTCGACTGCAATTTTGTAGAATTTACTAATAAATATACATACTAAGTAGACTAATAACCAACCATTTTAATTCAAAATCACCAGTTTATGTTCTTATCAGTTGTATCTGATACATTGTGATTATCGGAACAAATCAATAGTTTAAAATAATGATAAATATAAGTTGTTAAAATATTTATTGTAGTTTTTTTTCTGCTATTCAATTTCAAGGAGAGCACAGCATTAGGTCATTGCAGGACAAAATCATTTAAAGATCATTTTGCAAGTAAAAATTCTAAGTTAGAATTTTAAACGTTCCCTTTAAGTTAGTTGTTTAGTTTCGTTACTGTTTTCTCGTTTTCTTTTCCTCTTTAATCAGTTACGTTTCGTATTATTTTGCTCAATAATCCTTAAATGATATTATTTTTTTTAAAATGGTGATAACAAATTTTTTATCGAATTAAAACAATAAAAATTTATTAACTAAATAAAACTAGACAGTAAAATTAAATAAAATAAAAACTTCAAAGTCGTTCCAAAAATAACAAAGTTCCATGAAATCTTGGAACAATTGGAACCGTTCCAACACTGAAACTAGTTTTTTTATAGTTACGTTCCGTTCCGCCCATCCCTAATTCTAACACAATTAAACCTGTCTACTCCCTAAATGTATTTAAACAACTAAAATTAAAAACCTCAAAAACGCTGCGCAGCAACTAAAAGACGCCCATTTTTTAACGTATTTTATTGAAATTCTAAGAAGAAAAATTAGACCTTCTTCCAAGCTATCACCTGTATTGTGACGCCACAAAAAATCGATTTACTTCGTTTCAGGTACTCGTGAGACCAAAAAATGAGTATTTCAAAATGTCAGTCTGTAGAGCAGACGCCTGCATAACTACTGGGACGTTGCAAAAATGCTTTTGTTATTTTGCTTCCGAGCGTACCAAAGGTAACGGAAGCTATGTGATCGTTCTGAAGGGCGACATGTTTTTCATGTTTCCGATTTAAAAAGCTCCAAGACAGAAATCCGTTTCACACATGAGGGAACATTTTTGGTTCTGTGTCTGTCTATCGCTCAATTTTTCCGAACCAACACACTAGTCGTAGGATTTTAATTAAATTTGAATGGAAGGTCATAATTGGCCTATTGTTGTTTTCAACCTTCTGCACCCATTTGTTTCTCTTCCACATGCACACAAACATACATCTATTTAAAGTCAAATTGTAAATTGTTACCGCAAGTTCGTAAGTTATCAAATGAGGATATCCCTACCGTCAATACTTGCTTGATCTGGAGATCACTGGACCGGTTTCGGCTAAACGCCATCATCAGCAGAGTCGAAGTCTCTCGTAGCACTCATCGAGTCTACATGAGAGAATACGTCTTTTGTATATATATCTTCGTCTACCTCCACCTTTCCAACTTCATTCTCTCATGTAGACTCGATGAGTGTGTTGAGTGCTACGAGAGACTTCGACTCTGCTGATGATGGCGTTTAGCCGAAACCAGTCCAGTGATCTCCAGATCAAGCAAGTATCGACGGTAGGGATTATCCTCATTTGATACATCTATCTACAACAAATCATTTGATTTTTATTAAAGTTGGATAGCTTATCGAAAGTAATCTGTAGATAACCCCAGATTAATTTCAACCGCCTGCGCTCTTTAAATTTTGTGTTAGCGCGC
Organism: Gerris lacustris; assembly: GCA_951217055.1. NCBI lineage: Eukaryota > Metazoa > Arthropoda > Insecta > Hemiptera > Gerridae > Gerris > Gerris lacustris. Next base: position 9,793,143 of record OX578281.1, read on the forward strand.
CAAGGTTGCCAGGAATTGGCACACCGATTGTCGACACTATGAGTATGAGCAAATGCCAGTGGTAGCTCTGACAAAAGGAAATATAAATAAAAAAATAGTAACAAAACTACTTTGAACTTTGTGTTTAATTTTAGAAGTAAATATAAGTATATATAAAGTTTCACCAAAAGAATAAAAAGGGTTAGTATTAAAACTATGGTTAGTAAAAAGAAATAATAGTTACAGAAAAGATGTTTTTTTCGGAGTAAGGTGAATTAGGTTGTGTAGAGACGAGCGGTAAAGTTGTAGTTGATTAGAAGAGAAGATATATTTAAGAAAACCCGTCGCACTCAGTAGTAGGAAGTATTGACAGGATAGTACAGTAGTGTACACTATACAGTCAGCGGCACACTAGGTCAGTCAGTCGGACTTAACTTAAGACTATGACACTGAACAGCACAGAGAGACTAAGTTTATTGAGTCAGCACAGAACGGGGCGCCGGGCCGGTACAGTAGGTACACAGTACGTCAAAGGTTCGATATGCTTGACAGTAGGTCGTAACACTGAACAAAACACTTTAACGTAGGCAGGCTAAAATAAGTTGTGAACCCGTCAGTGGTTCGAGAGAGACTAAAAGTTGAATTCCCTTAGTAGAAGGTAAAGGAATAAAAAAGGAGGTGAATATAATTAATAACGGAAGTGCAGCAGTGGAAAGAAGTAGAGAAGGTAGAGTTAATTGGATTATTAATGTAAGAATCTTAAAATCAGGCTATAGATAATTGAATTTAACGTTTTAAGAAAAGAGAAGAAAGTGATTTTACCAAAGCAGTTCTATATTAAGTGAATAACTAAATTAGTTCAAAGTAATAATAATTATAAAATACTGAGAAACGAAATAAAAACCTAACAACTAAATGGCCGTAACATTTTGATAAATCAATGCTTTAACCCATGTAAAAAATCAACAAAATTTGACAGATTTAAAAAACGAGGGAAAATTTAATAACCCGCAATAATAAGAAGTAAAATCATTGAAGTGTATGAAATAGGACGCGAGGAAGCTATGAGCCACACTAATTGGCTGATTTTATTTTTTATAATTGCCCAAATATCCCTGCCACAAATGTGTGGTCATGTTTGTAGCTAAAAGAAAAATGGGGGAGTGAAGTGATAAGTTTGGACACCTATCTACAAAGGCGTAGCATGGGCGTCTAACATGTTCATTTTATGAACACCAATAAAGTGTTCTTGGTGGGCAGGAATTTACCCAACATAAAATAAGATCAAAATATTTATTTTTAAACTCCCCAAAAAAAATCATAGTACAATTTAGTGTTAGTTAAATAGCATATTTTTAGGAAGAAAAATTACCATATTTAACCCATTTTTATTATTTTAAAAACCCGAATACACAATCCACTTGGATCATTATCCTTACCTGAAAAGTATAAGGATAATAATACAAATAAAAATGTCAAAAAAGAAAATCTACGAGGTGGTTCGTTACAGAAAAGTCACGAACATAAAATTTTAAATCGGAACACAATTCACAGTAAATGGATTTGACTGATTCAAACTAACTCGTACAACATACTTAATTCAAATAAGGACATTTGATTATGCAAAGTGAAAATAATAAATACAACGACCTTAAGACCTTGAATTTAAAATAAACTTATATTCGTAAAAGTGACTAATAAATAAAATATTTGAACCAGCACAAACAATTTTATATCCGTCATAAATATTTGTGATTTTCTTCATAATTTTTTCACTCTTTTATTGATCTTTGAATTATTTAAAGCTCAGAAAATATTGAAAAATAGTCAAACCAAAATATTCGAAATAAAAAAAACAAATAAAATATTGTATATCGCTTGTTCTAAATTAAAAGTGATTGGTTGTCATTTAAATATAATGTTTATTATTTTGACCTAAGAATGGAAAAAGTTGTTACAAAAGGCCTACAAAATTATGTTACAAAATTATGAAATTTACACCTTTTTCTATACCACTACTTCTATAAATATTAATTCAAAACTACATTTCATTTATTAGTTTATTGTTATTTTCAATTTAGAGAGAGGAAATGATGTCCCTTTTATTATTTCTTCATCTTCTAAGAAATGAAGTTTCATAAGAATATTTTGTAACAGGTCACAAGTCCGTGTAAAACAGCAATTTTTCAATTCCCTGCATTTTCAAATTTTAAACTTTTGAATAATGCATTCATTAAATTATATGATATTTTGGGATTCAAACTTAGTATAACCATGTTCGGTCCCCGGCAAGGATCTTATATAAAGGGGATGAAATGTTAAGAAGTGGTTTAAGGCAAAAAAGTGACCCCATGGAGGTAAGAGGAATTGGAGAGAAAAAGCATATTGCGCATGCTCCACAACCTTTTTTTTTTTTTAAACAAATTCTGTATTGGCATAAGTAACAAAAAAATATTTGTGTTTACCGGAGCCATAATGTTATTTTGAGAGAGGTTATTTTGTGCCCTTTTTTTTAATTTTGATATTTTGTAAGGGATTGGAGCTTTTTAATCAAATTTGGGGAAGGGTATAATGGACAATTTTGGAGTGTATATTTATATTTTTTTATTTTTCTAAACGGAAATTTTTGATTGGATTTTTGTTAGGGTTGTTTGCAGGTATTTAAACGGGTATCATAGGCAGTCTGTGGACTGACTTAAGAGTGGACTAACCTGGCATTTGCCTGCTCCACAACCTTTGAACTGGGAAAATTACCTTCTTTATGAGGTTATAACCTGAAACTATAAACAAATTCTTGGTAACCTATAACCAAGAGGAAGGTAATTTGTCCCATTGGAGCTTCTATTTTACATATCTTCATGGGGTCACTTTTTTTCCACATTCCTCCATCCCCTTTATTTAACATCCTTGGTCCACGGTAGCTGCAGAACTACAAGGTTAAACACATATACAATAGTTACACGTACATGATTTATTTATTTGTATGCTGCTTAAACAATACATATTCAAGCAACGAAATTACATTAAAATATCAAATCAAATTATAATTATTATTAACTACGGGAAACAGACAGTGAAAAATACACTCCTGTGCCGGGATTATGTGTTTCCCGTAGTTAATAATAATTATAATTTGATTTAAATTAAAATTTAACTTTCCGTAGTATGAAAACTACCAAAAACTTAAAAATTGAATTAAAATATCAAGTAAAACGTAAAAACATACCAGATATCCTTAGTTTTGGGAACACATTTTACGCAAATAATTATTTTTCATCCACTAACACTAAAGCAGTGCTGGAACGGCGTTCCGGCTCCAGTACACTCCTGGTATAAGCCCATTGGTACACCATGCTGACAACCTTTTTATTATCAAAACCATGATATGAGTTAAGCCCGAGTTTGTCGAATCTATTATGAATATGTAGAGATTTGAAATAGGGTCTTTCACACGGGAATGCGCCACCAGAAAATCTTGACACAAGAGCCACCAACGTTGCAACCAAGCCAGATAGTTCCATATCTTACCACGAGAGCCAACAACGTTGCCATCAAGCTAGTTAGTTTCATCTCTTACCACGAGAGCCAACAACGTTGCCATCAAGCTAGTTAGTTCCATCTGTTACCACGAGAGCCAACATCGTTGCCATCAAGCTAGTTAGTTCCATCTCTTACTACTAGAGCCAACATCGTTGCCATCAAGCTAGTTAGTTCCATCTCTTACCACGAACAACGTTGCCATCAAGCTAGTTAGTTCCATCTCTTACCACGAGAGCCAACAACGTTGCCATCAAGCTAGTTAGTTCCATCTCTTATCACGAGAGCCAACAACGTTGCCATCAAGCTAGTTAGTTCCATCTCTTACCACGAGAGCCAACAACGTTGCCATCAAGCTAGTTAGTTCCATTTCTTACTACTAGAGCCAACATCGTTGCCATCAAGCTAGTTAGTTCCATTTCTTACTACTAGAGCCAACATCGTTGCCATCAAGCTAGTTAGTTCCATTTCTTACTACTAGAGCCAACATCGTTGCCACCAAGCTAGTTAGTTCCATTTCTTGCTACTAGAGCCAACATCGTTGCCATCAAGCTAGTTAGTTCCATCTCTTACCACGAAAGCCAACATCGTTGCCACCAAGCCAGTTAGTTTCTTCTCCCACCACGAGAGCAACCAACGTTGCCATCAAGCCAGTTTGATTCTTGCCTTTCTTATGGCACGTAAATAACCCAGTTGATATGGTTTCTTCTTTCTTGTGAGCGATGAAAATAGAGGCAGAACCAAATGTTTCTTTTGACATGGATCATCATTTATTCAAAATCATTTTTTCTGGAGGATCACTCTCTTACGTTAAATGTAGATATTCATTCTGGCCAGTCATTCCTTATTAATTTCAGCAACTCATCAAAAAGCTTGGTTACCCACACTAAATATTAGTTTAATGTGTTAGTATTTCCTTGTCCTAATTGTTATTTAGACTAAGTGATATTATCACCATTACATGTAGAAATGGAATTTTCCTTCGTCCTAAAGTTCTTTAGACTAAATATCCCTTGGTCTTAATAGATTATTTACATGTGGTAAACAAATATAGGGATGTTTGCAACATGGAATCTAATTTAAAATTAGTACCAATCAAAAGATGTTATGACATCCTTGTGAAGTTAAAAAAAAATGTATTTAAGTAGGTATGTTTTCGAAGATCGTTGTACAGAATAGAAGGAAAGATATTCCTCTACTAGATCAGTCTAGTAGAGGTGAGTGGATCTAACAACGCCTTGCTCTCTGTCAGTGGCGGATTAAGGGTGTCATCTAGGGGGTGGCGATCTGACCCTCCAAGGGGTTTCGGGAATATGGAAAGCCCTAAGGAAAGGGGGGGGGGGGGGGTTAGTTAATTATTGTAGGGTGCATATAGCGGGGGGTCCGGGGGTCCTCCCCAGGAAAAATTTGAAAATATGACCTCTCAAAACAGCGCTTAAATGCATTTCTGAGGTAAAATTTTATTTTAATACTTAGTCACAAAAGGGTAATTTTTAGCTCGATTATATACATAATCGTATATGTACATAGGATATATACATGGACACAAGTACATTTTTTAAAAAAAATATAATATCAACTTAAAAGTATAGTTATTGAAACACAATAAAAGTTGTGCACCTAATCATTCCCTTTGTCTAAAATACCATCACAGTTTGTTACCTTCGGTAAACAAATTTTGAAAATATTACCTCTCAAAACAGCGCTTTTATGCATTTCTGATATGAAATTTGGTAGTCGTTGGAAAAAAGTATAATCAAGGGGGGGGGCGGTCGCCACCCCCGCCCCCCCCCCTTTAATCCGCCACTGCTCTCTGTTCCCGTTTACATGACTTTAAATATACAAGCAAAGCAAAAACTGTTTCATCGTAATGCAGCCAGATCATGAAAGGGGCATTTAGTGGCGCCATGTCAGATACCGTGGAGCCTCGTTTAAAATAGGGTCTTAAATATGTCATCTCAGTATTCAAGTTATAAATAAAATAAGTGTTTATTTTTAATATATTATGTGTAACAGACACATTATTTACATATTACACACAACTGACCTTGAGTGGTTCCGATATTTTTGAGTTCAAGGAACCTTGAGAAGGATTATGAACCTGGGTCCACTCCCAACATATTCTCACAGTATTTGGCATTTTTCCATCAGAATTTTTTCAAGGAAATATAACCTTAATATTGCATTCTTGTAAAAAGCTGTATCACATTTAAAGCCCGATATGATTCATTTACCAAGAATGTCTGTTACAGGACTTCTAGTAGAATTCTTGAGATATCTTACAAGATTCTATTATTGTTAGGCCTCATTCACACTAGAGATTCCGGAATGCGATTCACGAATCGAAGATTCTAATGATACCAGGCGGCCTATGTATTTTGCTTATGTCCATTCAGACTACGATTCCGGTATGCGATTCGTATGAGATTCTCAAATCGAGTATCCCGTCCCCATGAGCCGCCTCGATTCTTTTAAGAATTCTTCTTAGAAAGCGGCTCATGATACATTGCGCTATTATGGGCCCATTCAGACTAGGCGATTCTGAATCGCATTCTGCTTCAATCCTCTTGCTATTAGTCCCCAGGCCACCATAAGAAGTGAGTCGCTGATTGATAAAGTTTTCTCACCTTATGGAATCGCTTATTTATGCCGTGTCCACCGATGAATTGGGTATATGGCAACTGGGCGCTGGGCCATTTCTTTTTTGTTGACATGCCAAACTTGCCCTTGTGCGGGAACATTGAAGAGAGATAGATAAAATTTTGATTTTCACAGGATCGTTTAATTAAATTATTTAAAAAAAAGTGGTACAGGTGGCCACCGATACGAGTGGGCCGTTTTCTTTTCAACGTCCCTCCAGAGCTATATGTTTGGGGCGGTGGACACCCCAAACGGCCCACTCTTATCGGTGGCCACCTTTACCACTGTTTTTTAAATAATTTAATTAAACGATCCTGTGAAAATTAAAATTTTATCTATCTCTTTTCAATGTTCCCGCACAAGGGCAAGTTTGGCATGTCAACAAAAAAGAAATGGCCCAGCGCCCAGTTGCCATATACCCAATTCATCGGTGGACACGGCATAAATAAGCGATTCCATAAGGTAAGAAAACTTTATCAATCAGCGACTTACTTCTTATGGTGGCCTGTGGACTAATTTATTTTCTTTAAATAAAATATTTTAATTATAAATTCATAAAAATTACTGTAATATCATTAATTATAATATTTTATTATAAACAGTTTTATTTACGTTGCATAAAATATTTCAATTATATAAATATATTAATAAATCAATGTAATATAATATTAAATATATATTTTTTTTTTTCAATTGTTTTATTTAATTTAAATAAAATAGGTTAATTATGAATATAATAATAAATATAATATAATTAATTTTTTAAAAATTAAATACATATATGTTAGTGTTTAATAAAAGTGGGATCAAAACTAGGAAAAGTGGGAGGAAGAAGCCGCCGAGATACTGAATCTTGATACTTTTTTGAATCTCATACACGAATCGCATTCGTGAATCGCATTCCGGAATCCCAGTGTGAATGAGCCCTTACTAAGGCCTTAATAAAGGTTCAAATTGTTCAAATTCATCACATACTACCACAGTACATACATAAATATTATTTTGCAGCCTAGTCCCGATATAATGGTAGCAGTATTCTCCAGTATTCTAAGATTGTATTAGCTACCCTACAAGTTTTACACTTCTTAAATTTTAAATTCAATTATTTCAACATCAAATTCAACAAATTCTAGTGTTGTATAACCAAGTTCGGGTAAAATACGACGAATATTTTCATGGTAAATCAAATTCAGTAGAATTAAATAAACAGGTCAAGTGTGTGCTAGTCAGCACACAGCGAGGGTCCGTAGTCAAGTGTGTGCTAGTCAGCACACAGCGAGGGTCCGTAGTCAAGTGTGTGCTAGTCAGCACACAGCGAGGGTCCGTAGGCCACAATAGTGTTTTAAAGTGTATAAACAGTGTTTTTTTTTAAAATGCTAAAAAGCTTACTTTGAACTATTCTAAGGGTCTGATATTCTCAAAACACACTCTGATAAAGTATTTTTTTGCCACTGAACCGGACTACAACCATATAAATACATCGAAAAGACCATAATAAATTATAAAAAAAAAAAAGTATTTTGTCAATAAAAAATAAAATAATATTTTTTTCGAAATTTCCAAAAAGTGGTATCTTTACTTTTGGTCGAAGAATGTTCAGGAATTTTTCAGATTTTTTGCACTTCACATAAGCGAGGTAGAGGGGGGGGGGGCACGTTTTACACCCACTTCAAACTTGCCTACGCTCGCCCTATCAAAGTTATAACCAAAGAACTATATATTTTTGTAATCAGCTTGACGTACTCTTTCATATGATACCCCTCACGGTGTCCAAAAAAAAAAAAAAAATTTAACCCTTAAGTTTTTTTACCCTAATTTTTAAGAAAAATATTTTTTTCCGTGGTAGGCTGTGAAATAGTAACTTTAGAGCCTAAAAGACATAGCTAAAATCCATTTTTTCATTACGTGGACTTAAAAAATCTTTTCATTACTCCTAGCTGTAAAGAAAAAATCTTTTACGTCCGAGGAACTAAAAGATTTTTTTATGTCCGGCGGGTAGTTGTCAAAACTTCCGTTAGTACCGCTGCAGTCTTTGTAGAAATGCTTCTAGTACTATTAAAATCCGCTAGATGTCAATGCGTTTTATTTATCTTTTCTTATAGTGTAACCTCTTTTTAAGGTTTCATTTTTTAAGTCTTAAGTATGTACTAATATTTCTTATTATTATATATTGATGAGTGATTAATATTTAATGTTTTATCATTGTCTGCTCCCTCGGAAAAAATAGCATATGCTACGCGACTGTGAAGTGTTTTTTCTTTACCAAAAAAAAAACTCACTTCACAGCCTAGTAACATAATATACTATTTTTATAGTTTATTGATAAACCGTCTGCGCTCTTTAACTTTTGCAAAATTGATACTTTAATTTATGTAAAAAATCCAAACAATTTTGACAGATTAAAAAAAAAAACGGGGGAAACAATAAGATAAATTAGATAACAATGGCTTGTAAAAGAATAAAATCTATACAGTACGTGATAGGATGCGAGGAAGCTATGTGCCACACCAATTGGCAGTCTATTTTTAATCTTGAAACAATCGTCCTCGATAAATTACTTTTGTCATTGTCTCATAAATTTAGTTATTGTTTATTGAATCTTACACAATACCCAATAGATACTAATAGAATTAGATCTCTTTCTACTTCATTACCATGTAGAACACAAGTGGACCTTGAATCACAAGAACTATATCCAGATTCTTTTGGCAAGTTATATAAGTCATAAATCGATTTATTGTTGTCAACATATCATTTTTATTTAAATTTTCTCAACTTTTCTAAACTTTTACAACCATAGTATATTTTATTCATATAAATATAAATTTCTCTTTGTACTGCTCAACTACAGTATGAATTTAAACGATATATACGTTTATATTGAAGAGTTTAAAGATTGTTTTGTAACTGTCTTCAAGTAAGTGTGCCAAACTAGCACTGTTCAAAATCGCTTTAGTTTATTATTATATTCCGTGATAAACATGAAACAAACTTAAAGACAGTAACATGACACAAACAGAAAAATCAACTGAGTAGAATCATAATACATACATACATACATACACACAAATATATATATATATATATATATATATATATATATATATATATATATATATATATATATATATATATATATATATATATACATATATATATATATATATATATATATATATATATATATATATATATATATATATATATATATATATATATATATATATATAAACATGTGTTATCCAGTACAAAATATGTATAAGCCAATACATCAATCGCAATTTTATAGCTATTGAGGTTATAAAACATAATACAAATAGATTGGCCTTTGTGAAAGAATTACGTCTCAATAAAATTGACATTTTATTTCTCCGTAAGTGTGATATCATATATATATGATATCATAAATATATATATATATACCTTACTAAAGGTATTTATACCTTTTTTAAATTCATAGCTTTCGTATAAATATCAAAATAGTAGTTCGTAATAATAATAAATGGTCTATGTAAGGAAATAAATAAAAGAAAATAAGGTCAAGATTGTATGTTCTTTGTTTAGTCAATAATCAGTATAATATGTATTCTTACAATTCTAGTATCACCTTCAGTTTTTATTATTTGTGGAAAGGCATTTGTTCTTATCTCGCTGTCTCTAGCTATATCTGTTACGGTTTAGAGTTAAAATATCTATTATTATAATGGATTCATATATTTATATATCTGCCATGTTTAACGCTAAATGGCAAAATCCATTTAGGTACATAAAATATATAAATACCATACCGACTGACTCATTACTATAACTCTAAAACCACTGAACCTATTTCCACGCAGTTTTGTAGTTGTGTTTCTCTAAGGCCTAACACACACAGAAGACATTTTGCCCATACACTGTTGTGTCGCAATCTCAAGGACTTACACAGTATTTTCAGATCCCCCCCCCCCCCCCCCCCCCCCCAGTATATTTAGGGCGCCCGGGGATTGGGGTGCTCCCAAAGGGAAAACCGGGGCAAAGTAAACAAAAACGGACTCATGGCCTCTCAGAACTTTTCTTTGCCAAACATAAATCTTTTTCTTTTTTATTATGTGAATTATTCTTTTGTTTGTCTGTTAAAAGTTAAGTCCGGAATCTTGAGGTTTGTTAAAGTGAGGTCCGTTATTGTGAGGGATTAAAAAATGAAAACAAGCACTTTCCTTTCAGACTCAGCAAAATGGGTTAATGACATCACAAATTTATGATTTTCCGAGCAGCACAACTTCATGAAAGGACTGATTTTACAAGATTGTATTTAACTTGCAATGCGTGTATGTATGTTCATGTCAAATCTTGCAACTGAATTTTAAAGCAGTCACCCTCAACTGATTGAATTGAAATTTTGCATACTTACTTAGTTTGGATGACAATGCATGGTTAGCTAAGTGACGTCATTCAAAATCCAATATGGTGGAATAGTTATTTTTTAAGCACGCCAATGATATGGGTATCAAATGAAAGGGATTGCTGAGGAGAATACGAATAAAAGCTTCTTTTTAAAAATGTTTTTATACTGTTAATTTGTTTGGTTTAAGTTTCAACTCAATAGCTTAAAACTGAGTGAGTTATGCGTGACACGGGCAGACATCCAGCTAAAAACCACTCAAATCTTCTTAAATCACCCAAAACTGTTAATTCTGTTTAAATCTCGGTTTTGATTTTTTTGGGTGAAAACAATAGTTTTCCTTTAAGGTCAAGAAAAGTAAAAATAAGGGGAATTGAGACGAGAAAGCTAATATTTGGGAAAGGGCTTCTCTTCTGGATTTAAGACCAGATTAAAATAAAAGATACATAACATTTCCAAGTCAGTACTGCAAAGTATTGAACACACTTTCAGTTACATATAAACACCTGACTGTATTGAGATCATATTAGGGCAAGCGCAGGTTTTTGTTTCCCTCCTGGCTAACCTGACACGTCGATCGTACAAACATAACCTTCCTTCACAGCCTTCATCATTATTAAATGTCAAAATCAGCTGTTTTTTAATGAAGTGTATCCAAATATTTTTAAATACCAACTCAATACGGTCATGTAAACAAACATAAATTGAAACGGTAACCGTATTCAGATCGTTTTCAATACACCATGTAAATGCAGCTATTAATTAAATTGAACTACTGTTCTCAATTTAACTGAGTTTGTTTTTAAGATTTCGAGGTCATCCTAGAAACCCTTAACCTTTTGGTAATTCGTCCGTCCGTCAGTCGCATCTTGGAGCGCATATCTCCCGACCTATTGTAGCAAAAGATTTGAAATTTGGTATACAATTTAACATTTTTTGCCCAAAACCAGGAAAAATAATGCGAACTTAAACACTTAAAATTTCTTCGATCAGCAAGCAATTGCGAACTGATAAATGTATTTACTGCCGTATCCTATAAAGTTATGTAGATACCTCAAACTTTTGTCATTAAGGGGGGTGACACACTTCACCACCCAGGTAGCGCCACCTGGGTGGCACCCACCTGGTTGATGCGACTTGCTCCCGCCACCTGACTTGCGCCACCCACTTATATGAGGAATGCAGTCGGCCCCAGATTTGATTTCCCCCATATTTGATTGAAGGAGTGGGGGCTGAGTGGCGACGTGTGACAGGCTCAATTGAAAACAATGGGTTGACCGGGTGGCGGCTAGAGCGTCAGACGATCGACCGTGTAGTGCCACCCACCCGGCAGGTAGCGCCCCCTCGTGTGACAGGTTCCATCTATTCTCATTGACGACCGGGTAGCGAAGTGTGTCACCCCCCTAAGGACGTAAAAAACGCATATAAGTTAGTTCCGCATTAGCCCCTCCAAAACTTTTGACCAAGCATCGCCACTGAGTACCGTAGCTATTAATTAAATTGAACTGCTGTTGTCAATTTAACTGAGTTTGTTTTTAAGGTTTCGAGGTCATCCTAGAAACCCTTAACCTTTTGGTAATTCGTCCGTCCGTCAGTCGCATCTTGGAGCGCATATCTCCCGACCTATTGTAGCAAAAGATTTGAAATTTGGTATACAATTTAAAATTTTTTGCCCAAAAAAAAGGAAAAATATTGCGAACTTAAACACTTAAAATTTTTTCGGTCAGCAAGCAATTACGAACTGATAAATGTATCTATTGACGTATCCTATAAAGTTACGTAGATACCTCAAACTTTTGTTATTAAGGACGTAAAAAACGCATTTAAGTTAGTTCCGCATATTACATTATAAGTAAAAAATCGTGACTTTAATAACAAACTAAAAATTGTTTTATGCTTCAAGAAAACAAAAAAATAATTAAGATTTTGAATTAAATAAAATTATCCATTTAATTAATTTTAATAAAAAAATTCATTGCGAGTCTGACAGCAAAAAAAAATAATGTACTAAGAAATCAAGAACATCAAATATGGAATTACATTCATTAAAGAAATGTTCTAAAAATGGGACGAATTTCATATCGCCTCGCATCTAAATTTAAGCTTTCTACTTACAACCAAATAAACATAACTTTAAAGACGAATGAAGTAAGCGAATGAGTAAAACTTAAAATATTTAATATAGATTACTCAGTATAAGGTTAAATTTTAGCACGCGCTACGCTTTTTAAAATTATAATTGATTTACACCTACTACACTCATTCTAAGGCCAACCACATTAATCAAATTGTCGTTGTTTAGCATGAATATTGTATATTTAATATATTATTCTTTAAGGTTGTCAGGAAATAGAATACCAGGAGGGATTTCTATTATTGTCCATAACATCCTGTAACTCGGTCTAGATATAGGTTATTTTTTAGGTTAGCCTACTTGGTCATAAGATGGAGAAAGTTACTCACTTCTAAATGTCAACGTCCAAATCTATATCAAAAAAATATTTAAAATAGCTTGTCAATTAGTGTAGCAAATAAGTCGCTTCTTAATTTGTATACTTTAATGATTTTATGCTTTTACAATCTATTATTGTCAAAGTTATTTAATTATTCTCCCTGCTTTATAAATCTGTTCTCAATTGTTTTGATTTCTTGCATGAATTGAAGTATCAACTTAGCAAAATATGCGCTCTTTATTGAAGGGCTTGGGACAAGGATGTTAAATAAAGGGGATGTAGGGTTGTGGAAAAAAAGTGACCCCATGAAGATATGTAAAATAGAAGCTCCAATGGGACAAATTACCTTTCTCTTGGTTATAGGTTACTAAGAATTTGTTTATAGTGTCAGATTATAACCTCATAAAGAAGGTAATTTGTCCCAGTTCAAAGGTTGTGGAGCATGCGCAGTATGCGTTTTCTCTCCCATTTCTCTTATCTCCATGGGGTCACTTTTTTGCCTTAAACCCCTTCTTAACATTCCATCCCCTTTATATAACATCCTTGGCTTGGGACGGTTGAAATTAATTTGCGGCTATCTGCGGGCTACTTTCGAGAAACCATTTAAAATTCCTGAAAATCAGATGAGTTCTTTTGAAGATATAGGTGTAAATAAATGTATGTTTATGCGCATGTGGAAGAAAAACAAATGAGTAAAAAATTGAAACTTATATGGGATCAACAATGGGCTAATTATGACCTACCATACAAAAGGAGTAGTTTTCAAGATATGTTGGTTCGCAAAAATTGAGCGACAGACCGATCACAGGAATAAACCCGGGCGGACATTGAAAAGCAGGGCATGGAAGTACTTTGCTATACAAGGCCTACCCGACGCTACTTAATATGGAGTCTCAATTCACGCTGTCACGTTTATTTTTGCGGTTGTAAAAACTGTGCTACCCTGACCTGCGCCTCAATGTTCGCACGGGCTTCCATGTTTGTTTTATAAAAGTACGTAGCAATGCAAGGTAATTTATGAAAAGGGATATCAAGAGAGCACAGAACTTTAATTAACAAGACATCATTTGGAATGATCCTGGTTTTACCTTCATAGGTCAGGCAGTCAGGCATCAAGTAAAACAGCAGTCGTTTCCTAACTGGAATTTTAGAATTAGTTATTTTACTTATCCTAATAATGTGCGGTAGGATTTTCCTCTAGCATATTCCCAGATCTAAAAGTTATAAAGATTCCTTGGTTGAGAACAATAGATTATACATTGCTGAGACTATATAATCTTAGGGATATAAACTTAGTAAAGTCGCTAGTTTCTTATCTAGGTTTGAACATACCTGGTTAGTTAAAGGCTATAACAGTAATTATTTTCATAATGGAATTTGCATACCTGATTGCTTTAAGTAATTGAAGAAGCATGTAGCAGTTCAACTCGTGACTTTGTCGTTCAAGAAGAAACCAATGTAAGTGTTTCATTCACTATCGGAACAAGCTTCTTCGTTTTCATATCCTTCATCAAGAAAATACAGATGTAAACAAAAACCATAAATAAAAGTCAAACTTAGTAAACAGTAGTAATATTGCTACCTATATAAATAGAATTTATTAAATATTCCCCTTTTCTTAAGTATTTCAAAGTTGTTTTGACTTTTTTTTCATGAATTAAAGTATCAATTTAGCAATATATATATATATATATATATATATATATATATATATATATATATATATATATATATATATATATATATATATAGAATATATATATAGAGATTAGACGCGAAGAATTAAACCTTACTCATACTAGTGCAATTAGGGAGTTGCTATTTCGAGAAGGACTTTTCCCTTACGCTATTAAGTTTTTTTGTTTTCGAGCTTACCGAAGGTAACGGAAGCTATGTGATCGTTCTTAAGAATGAAAAAGTTTTATGTCTCCGATTTCAAAAATTCCATAACAGAAATCCGTTTCAGACAACAGGGAACATTTTTGGTTCCGTGTCTGTCTGTCGGTCGAACTGTCGTTCAATTTTCTCGAACCAACATATCTTAAAAACTATACACGTTCAATATTAATGAAATTTGGGTGGTAGGTCATAATTAGCCCATTTTTGGTCCCATATAGGTTTCAACCTTCTGCGCTCATTTGTTTCTCTTCCACATGCGCACAAACATACATTTATTTACACCTATAGCTTCAAAAGTACTTATCTGATTTGAATGATACTTTTATAGTTTATCGAAAGTAACCCGCAGATAGCCCCAGATTAATTTGAACCGACTACGCTCTTTAACTTTTGCTAAATTGATACTTTAATTCGTGTAAAAAATCCAAACAATTTTAACAGATTAAAAAAAACGGGGGAAAAAATTGAACCAATTAGACAATAATGGTTTGTAAAAGCATAAAATCAATAAAGTACGTGGATAGGATGCGAGGAAGCTATGTGCCACACCAATTGGCAGTCTAGTTTTTAATTTTCAGGGGTTTATATGGAGAGGGGTTGTCACAGCACAAATTCCTCCTGCTCTTAGAAAGTTGGCATTTTAAAAGATTTATCATTACATCTCAATTCGATGTAATGATAAATTATGTCGAAACAAAAAAAAGAAGGAAAATAAAATAAATAATATAATAAAGTAGGTAAACGGAAAAAAAATTAATACAAAGAAATATCCTTTGTTTTCCAATTGATTATCCAATATTGCTTGTTTAAAGACATGACTAGTCCCTTTTATAAAAATAAGAAATCAAAATAAGATAAACTACATAATATAAAATACATAATCAATATTTAGAGGGATCTATTTCTCCACTTTATAAAGTCAAGTTATTACACAAATACAATAGAATTGCCAAGTTGAAGGAAGAAGAAGAAGAAGAAATAATAATCAGCTGTTTCAAGACTTGCCCAGAAAAGTGTGAAATCAGAAAGGAGCGTACTTCCTGGATGTTTTCACTTACTCGATGACAAACGAGGATTTAAATATTACGACAGTAAAACAGACTATTAAGGAATCCTAGTTTACAGCTGCGTAACTTAAATTAATTTAATGGTTAGTGAGTAGAAACAACTAACATAAAACAGTACTCAAATTGACTTTTAAATAGGCTGTGACGAGCAGCAGATAAATAAACAGATTTAAAAAAGCATTTGCTTGTGCAAGTTTCATTAACTGAAAAGTCCTTCCTTGTTCTACTGTTGGTACATTGATAAATCCACAAAGAGATGCAATATTTTGACATTTAAATCAAAACAATACATACTTAGCTTGTTAGTTTTTTGCCATCTTGATTATTTTTTTAAATATTTTTTTTTTTTTAAATTGTTTTTTTGTTTCTTAGTTGTAATTAAAGCGAGCGTAAGCGAGCTTCTTACATTCAACGAAATATGCATCTTGTCTGTGTGTCTGTCTGTCTGTCAGTAACGTTTACGCGTGTGACGATAACATGAGTAAAAGTTGACCGATTTAGTTGAAATTTGGTATACATGATCCTCTAACTAATACTCAGGCTAAGTTCGTTGGACAGCGTGATCCGTCCAAGAGTTCGCGCGCAATGCTCGCGTAAACGTGAGCTTCAAATATAAAATTGAAATTTCAGGACAGGAAAAAATTCTATCATCACCTATTCGATGAGACGAACATTTTTTTCAAATAACATTTTTTAGTAAAACCAACAACGACACTGCTATGAATTAATAAAGATCGCTAAAACTATTAAAGCGGACCTAAACGTTTAAAATAGAGAAAACAACCTTTTAACCGATATCTTACGTTCTAACGTAACGATTTTAATAAAACTTCATATACATCGTCTAAAGTGCAATTGAAACAAGTATGTAAAATTTCAACTTGATACAAGCAGTAGTATTTGAGTAATGAAGTGATACATTTATAATATTAGTTTAAAAGCTATGACGGGTGGTTAAGATTCTTATAGTCGTGTTGTATGTAGGTTTGTTAGGAAGTAAAGCTTTGTACCGAGTACCCCCACTCTACTCCTCACTACCCTCTTCCACTTATCTTGAACTATGACATTCATCATGATTAACAAATTTTAATATTCAGTATTTTATTGCAATACGCTCGCTTCAATGATAGAGCCACGCGATGCCTAGTTATTTTGTAGTTTGTGCTTAGCTCGGTATTTCTTGTTTGTTCTTAGGCACTGATGATGGCCTTTTGAAGGCTGAAAGATGCTTTGGCAATAAAAAATCTTTGTTGTTTCAATTTACGTGGAGAGACTGTTAGCGTTATTCCTTTAAGATGACCTCCATTCACGCTCCTAGATCTAGCATACTTAGGTTGGGTGTTTAGTTCACAGCCAGTGGCCAGTGTTTTCTTCAAGCGGATACGCAAAAAGTTAGTTCCATACCATCTTTTTTGCATATAAATTTGTGTTTGAGTCCTAATGATGAATTAACTAACTCATTTTCTTTATTAAATCGGCTATATATCGACAAAACCTTGTTATCACCTGGCAATAAAATAATGGATCATAGAAGCATAAAATTAAAGTTAAGCCCCGTTAACACGATGATAATTAACGCGATAGTTGCGGTCATAATAGCAACTATCTTATCAAATATCACCGTGTAGACCACGTGATAGATTCTGTTGAGATCGAATACTCAACTATCTCGTCACGAGATAGTATTATTGTAAATAGTTCTATAGTTCGGCAGTCAGAGTACTCACGCGGAAGATTCAAGAACTATCACGCCAAATTCTAGATGCTGATTGGCTTATTGTTTGTTATTGTTAATACTATTATCTACGATTGATACGAAATATAAACATTGTATCTCTGTTAGAAAGTGATTCTTTACGTACTGTATTCATTGCGCATGCGTGTCTCATAGTTCTGAAGAATTCCTCTTCTTTACCACCCTAGGGCGGTAAAAAAGAGGAATTCTTCAGCTTTACGCACGATTAGCGAGTTTGTTTACATTCAACAAAACTAATTTGCTGTTCTTTTATTAAAGTAACTGTTTATATCGAGTTTTTAGTGAAAAACAATGAATGAATCAAGTGGCTTTGACGAAAATGTAGAGAATAATACTCCTCCAGAAATAATTAATTCGGCAAAAAATACAACTCAAGAATTAATGTCATCTTTATCAAGAGAGAGATACGAACTTACATACAGCAAGTTTATTTTTTTCTGTATTTATTATTTAAATCTAACAATCGTAGATAAAGTACGGTACGCAACTCGTGAGAAAACGGCATTTTGCATTGCTCGTGTAGTTTTACTACCCTCGCTGTCGCTCGGGTGCAAACTCCACACTCGCATGCAAAATGCTACTTTCCACACTCGACGCGTAATGTACTATTACGGGCCTTTAGGCTCATAGCAACAGGCCAAATTTTATATTTAGAAAAAAAAAAAAAAAAATAAATTTATTTGGATAAGTTATTATATCTATTTAAAGACTAACAAATCAAAACAAACTTATATTTTTATTGGAATAAATGTGGTTACCTTAACTTGGCCCTTGTCAATAACAAATCATTTTAAGGTGAGTCGTCGGGACACTACTCGACTATATAAAGGATATCACGATATAACAGATCAAGGAGGCAACATATGGGATCTTGCTTCACATTTGATATCAGATTTTGTAGTTAAATACAATCTAAATATTCTGTTTTCTATATACATTGTAATATATTTAATGCTCCAGATCTGTATCCGAGTCAAACATGTTGGATATGGAAATCACTTTGAGTACAAGACAACAAGTTTTGACGTATGCTTACGATAGTTCTTTAACGTTGACTGATATGATAGTTCACCGTGGGAGAACTATCGCCCTGTAAACGCGGTTTAAACCATAGTACGCGAGGAAGCTGTGTACCACAATATTTGGTAGATTATTGTTATTAAATATTAAATTGACTCTTACTTATCGGCTTTTAACTTGGACATTGATCCTCTAATTAAACTGTGAATATAAATAAGACAGTTATATTTATAACGATAGTTATCGGTTTATAAAAAAAATAATATATGTATAAAC
Organism: Gerris lacustris; assembly: GCA_951217055.1. Classification (NCBI taxonomy): domain Eukaryota; kingdom Metazoa; phylum Arthropoda; class Insecta; order Hemiptera; family Gerridae; genus Gerris; species Gerris lacustris. Next base: position 9,812,154 of record OX578281.1, read on the forward strand.
TCCAACCTTTAGTATCCGCCACTGTCTTTTTATTAAATTAATTTATATTTTTCTCAACTTATTTATTCTTACAATCCAAAATTTCAACATTTCCTTCCTGACTTGGAAATAAAGAACCTCATTTATATCCTTTCACATAATTCTTTTTTTAATTTAAAACATACAAAAAAAAAAAAAAAACACATTTTTTTTTACCTAATCAAGAATTCATTTGTTCTCTCAAAATAACAAATCAACATGATTTCCTTTGGAATAAAACATGTTTTTCAATAAAAAACATAGAGCTGGGAGTCACTATGTTCTGAACGAACAAAGATCCTGGTCTTTTACATTGTGTAACGTTTAGTATTAGTAGAAACCCCTGGCGTTATAACGATGCCTTATTGGCTTAGTAATAAGCTTCTTATATATTTTGTTATTTATGGTCATCTTTCTATATCTTTTTTTGGGGGTATACGTTTAAACCACATTCTACGAGTAGATCTATAGATATTCTTTAACCTTGTAACTGTTACTAAAAACTATTTGATTTATACTGTTACAACAAGGTTTAACAAGTATTTATTACATTTATTAAGTATTTATTTATAATTTTGGTTCTTAAAGTTGTTTCCGTCAGTATTTTGTATTGTCTTCGGATTTTTAAGGTAATTTATACAAACTTAACTATCAGATGACGACTGTAAGGGATAAATCAAAATTGTTAAAGAATCAAATTTTTAAAAGTGTACATTTCTTCTTAAGTGTAAATGTCTATGCCAATTTGTACTACATAGTCAGAACTCGAAATGCGAAAAACAAATAAGAATTACACCTCTTACAAACTAATAATAAGGATAAATGGATCCATGATTCGGTTGACAAACTAATAATGAGAATAAATGGATCCATGATTTGGTTGACAAACTAATAATGAGGATAAATGGATCCATGATTCGGTTGACAAACTAATAATGAGGATAAATGGATCCATGATTCGGTTGACAAACTAATAATGAGGATAAATGGATCCATGATTCGGTTGACAAACTAATAATGAGGATAAATGGATCCATGATTCGGTTGACAAACTAATAATGAGGATAAATGGATCCATGATTCGGTTGAAGTCCTAAAGGTAACTATATTTTTCCTGCGTGCGCGTCAAAACAATCTTCATTACTACAAATTTTCATGTTTTTATCTCTTTTGATTCAAATGTAATTGGAGCCGTACACAGTGACAGACAGACAAAAGAACGAAACTAATGGTTCCTATTTTTTGGTTTTACCAACAAATTTAAAAAAGCAACGCATAATTATGCAAGATGAGTAATAATAGTACATTACGCGTCTAGTGCGGAAAGTAGCATTTTGCATGCGAGTGTGGAGTTTGCACCCGAGCGATAGCGAGGGTAGTAAAACCACATGAGCAAAGCAAAATGCAGTTTTCGCACGAGTTGCGTACCGAACTTTATCTATCATTGTTGATTTTAATAATAAATACAGAAAAAAATTATAAACTTCCTGTATGTAAGTATTGTAAGTACGTATTTCTCTTTTGATTAAGATGGCCTTAATTTATTAGTTTTATTTTGTGCTGAATTCATTATTTCGGAAGGCGTATTATTCTCCTATTTTCTTCATAATCACTTAAATCACTCATTGTTTCTCTAAAAACTCGATATAAACAGTAACTTTAATTAAACAAACAGCAAATTAGAATGTAAACAAACTCGCTAATCGTGCGTTAAGGTGAAGAATTCATCTTTTTTTCCGACCTGGGGCGGAAAAAAAGAGGAATGACTACGGTAAAATATATTTTTCCATTTTTCCTGAGAGCTAGGGGGGCATGCCCCCCCCCCCCCCCATGGGCGCCCAAGGTTCTACCATAATCTATCATCCTTTACATTCCATTACATTATACATCAATATCTTTGTCAAGGTCCCGTTAAAAGGAAATTGTTTTTTTTTCGTATCTGACATTGAAAGACAATAAACTAACTAATAAGAGAACCGTGATCTACAATCAATTCAATAAAGCAATCCATCTCATCGCCTCAGGACACTCTCAACCTGGATTGCTCAACGACTCGCGACCAAAAATAAAAACAATAAACAATCTCATATACTCGTAGTGGGGTTGTGATCAACTAATTACTTCAGGTTTCTTATAACTCCACATCTCCGTAGAGAAGTAACAATAAGCAATCAATAGAGTACTAATCACATTTTAATAGAAAACACAAAGACGTTTGTCTCGCTAGAGGGGAAATAATGTCTTATCATGACGCACTACCGAAGCCTTACTGACAGAACTAGTCTCGTTTAAGTTTAAAGAATGCGAAATCCTTAATTAATTAAGGAATTAATTAAGGATTTAATTAAGGAATTAACAAGAGCTAGAGTTCGTCTATAAGAATCTTAGTGCGTTATCACAGCAGAAGGTAAAACAAATACGTGTGGTGTCATGGGACACCCGGTAGGAACGAAGTTCCTTACATTTTTCATTAAATATAAATTATAAAATCACACTGCTAAGTACGTATACATTGCTAACTACTTATACATGGCGGAGTTATAGAAAAGAGACAAGATTATAAGTAACTAACTGTTTGTACCTAGCAAGAGTTAAAGGAAAAATTAAAAGAAAAGCATTATTTGTATAATTAAAGCAAGCGTCTTACTATAAATATACATTGAATATAAGAAAAAAGTTGATCATGATGAGTTTATAGTGAAAGGGTATGCTTGTTAAAGGAGTTTGGATTTAAATAGGACTGTTTTCTACCTACTCGGCCAATTAATTTAAAATATTATAAAATATATCTCTTCCCTACTCTACAGCTTCTGCTTGTATCAGGGTGAAATTTTACATGATTATATTTTATTTATTTACACAACAGAGTGACATTTTTGACATATATAACAAAAATAATCAAAACAAGTCAAGTAACAGGCTCCCTTAGTAACACTTTTTCCCGTCTTTTGAAGCTTACGTTGACGCGAGCGTTGCGCGTGAACGCTTGGGCGGATAACGTTCTCCGACGAACTCAGCCTGGGCATTGGTAAAATCAATATGTGTACCAAATTTCATCTAACTCGGTGATCTTTTACTGAAGTTATCGTCATCTGTAGATTTCGTGAAGGATTTTGCGTGACGGTGATTTTGTGACGGTTATTTTGTGACGGTGATTTTTTTTCAATGTACTAGGGGGTCAGCATACCCAAATTTAGAGCTAAAATTCATTTCTCGTTTTCGATTCTGGGTATGATTTTTCTTAACATGTAGGTATGCAAAATTTTCGTCATAATAGGCCCAGTAAATTACGCTCAAGGCGTCTGCACAGACATTTTTTAAAAACCACTTTGTTGGATTCAGGGGACCTCAAAACGTGTAAATCCATCAAAATCTCATACTCGAATTTTCGCGCCATCACAATTCTTTCTCTTTATATGAGAAACTAAAAATAAAAAACTTTTTTTACCGTTATCTTACGTTTTAACCAAACGATTTTAATATAACTTCATATGCATAGTCTAAAGTAAAAATGAAGCAGGCATGTAAAATTTTAACTTGATGCAAGCAGAAGTTTTTGTGTAGTGAAGTCATACATTTAATAATAGTTATAAAGAATATTTGTGGTTAGTGAAACTGTGGAACAGTAAGAATGCAAGGTGGCTGGCTCCCTTACTATCTATTTTTTACTACGTTTTTATTAGCTTGCTTTCTTGTTTGTTTGTTTGTCCAGTACAAATCTTGCAATCGATTTTTAACTAACTTCCCGAGTAGCTAGACATCAGAACACGATGACAATGCAACATTTTATTACTTTTAGCCAAATTTCAGCAGAATTTAATTCGTTGTCAGCAAATTTTGCTGTAGTTATTTTATTTGTTTTGACATGACCCATATTAACGATCTTCTTTTTGAATGGTTTCAAATTTATGATAAATGACAAAAAATTTAAAAACGTAGTATATAAAAAGTTATTTTTATCTTGTAATTATTCAATATTCAATACATATCTATGACTATACGCTTCAATGATACAGCCACGAGATGCCTCATGTTAGAAATTAGAAACATAGAAAGGAGTATTAGCTATTTTTCTAAGTATTTTTGATTTCAGAATTTGGAGGCGACGGGTATTGGAAGGCTTGGTATAGCCTAAACACTTCAAGATCATAGGTCCAAACTGGTTTTAGAACTATATTAGAAATACAAATTTTGTTTTTATAAGACATCTAAAACCTACGACGTTAATTATATGCGATGACAGTACTTTTGTTATGGTTAATCGAAGTTCGAGGAAAAGTTCAAGGTATCAGACTGAGGAATTATTATCTACCATTATCTAAAATTGATTCACAAATAGTTATATAGCATGTTAAATTTGTTAATAGACTTATTTCTCTGTTCTTTGAACTAATCGAATACATATTCGTCATTCAGAATATATAAAACAAAGGTGAGAAAATGTATTTCTTGCATGCTGAACAAATGTGAATAAATTACATTCATTGAAACCCCGCAATTAGAACTAAATATTATGTTCCTTGAATATCGGATCGATTATTTAATATCGTAAAATATTTCTAACAAAATATTCCTATATTAACGGGGAATACATACACAGCTCCTGATCAATATTACTGAATAAATAATCTACGTCAATTAGAAAAAGAAAAAAATATATAAATGAGAAAGTGGGAATACATAGTAAATAGCTCACATTAAAACAACGGATATATAACATTATTTTTTTTTTTTCAGAAATAATAAAATATGAATAACAACTCTAAATATACAGTAACACTCTTACTTCAAGGAATAGATTAAGTTTACGAGTAAAAATACAAAATTTGACCTGAACCTAGATAATAAAAGGGTACAAAACAAACTTTTGAAGTTTAACACTAGTTATAACTTAAAAAATAATTTTAATGAAATATTAGGAATAAAGTCAAACAATATAATATTAAAAAAAAAAAAATTAATGAAATATTAGGATTAGGAATATAGTCCAACAATATACATAATATTAAAAGTCCGTGAAAAAAAAAAAAAAAAAAAAAAAAAGTTGCAAAAGAATAAATAAATAAATAAATTGCCTAGATAAAAAGTTATATTAATAATCACTTTCAGGATTATGAAAAAGCGAGAGGGGAAACAAAAAAAAACTTAATTTTTAATATGTGAAAATTGAAAGTTTAATATTATAATATTATATTATAGGGCGAACATTTGTATATTATTAAAGTATATTATATAAATTTACATAGTTTTAAATCGATTAAACAAGAAAAAAAAACACGCGTGGTGTCGCGGGACATCTGGTAGGAACTAATTTTCTTACGCTTTTCATTAAATATTAATTATAAAAGAACACTACTAAGTTTACGAGGCTACATATACATGGCGGAGTTAAAAAAAGAGACAAAATTAAAAGATATACGACACTAAATACTATTATGTATTTAGCGGAGTTAAAGAAGAGACGAAATTAAAAGAATTTTCATGACGGTCGGTTTTTGCGAATTCACTCTCGGCGCTGTAACGAGCGATAAAGGAACTTCGTTTAAAAAAACTTTTTTAATAAAATGTTACACGAGTTAAGAAAAATATAAGCTTAGTAATCATTTTTAAGTTAAATTATAATAAAAAAATAATTTAGTTTTATCTTTAATATTTGATACACATAAAAACGGTATTTCTTTTTGCTTATTGTATAATTTTATGGCATAAGGATTGTCATTATTTTTGAGAAATAATCATAAATACGTAGAACAAAATTACTATATGACTTATATATTGCAATAATTGAATGCAGAATAATTTAAACGGTATATTATGTTACAGAAAAAGACGCAATACGGGCAGTTATGATAACTCATCATTTGTGCATAGTACCAGAGTATATGTTTAACTAGGTTTGAGCATTAAGGAACAAAAAACTGGATTCAACTTGTTCCTTTTTAATTGTGATTATAAAAAAAAGTATAAAGATATGAAATTTAAAAATATAATGGATTTTTCTTTTAAAATATTGAATATTAAGAACGAGCGTTCATTTTTTTCAAAGATATTATACTGGTTAATTATTTTTGTTCAAGTTTTAGGGATAATTTTTCTCTATCTTCATATCTATTATAGGAGTACAAAATTGAGTGATGCAGGCATTGCAGTTGTTTTTATTTGTTCGGGTATCGTATCTCTCGTCAAATTAATAACATTTAAAAAATATAGAAGTTACGTTTCGAATAGAATCGATCAAGTTTTCGAAAACGAACCAAGCAAATTTACAAAATCGACTCAGATGATTTGTAAAGGCTTTTTCTTCTTGGGTATTTCCGGAAACATTTTATGGGCGTTAGTACCTTTAATCGAAATGAAAATGAGATTACCCACACCGTATTTCATTCCGTACGGTGATACAAATATTGTGACTTATGTACTTAGTTATTTCTACAGTACGGTAACTGTTAGTTTAATGTCCGTCATACAGGTACCTTTAGACAGCGTTTTCATGCTTATGTCGGCAGCGATTTGCGATGAAGTTGAATATGTAGTCCGTAAAATGAAAAATTTACGGATCTACGTATATAATAATTCAAGAAAAACAAAGATCATTCAGATAAAATTATACGAAGTAATTATCCTTCATCGAAGTGTAATGACGTATGTATTTGTTTTAAAATTATTTTTGTTATTTTCATAATAATACAGGGTGTTTCAAAAAAATATGTTGGAAAATAAAGGGTATGATTCTTTGGCTAATTATAAAAAAGTTCCTATTAACACAGAACCGATAACTCACCGTTTTCGGAAACTAGTTGTCAAAAAAGGTTTAGTTTTCTTTTCTTTTGTTTCGACAATATTTTTAGTCCACAGGCCACCATAAGAAGTGAGTCGCTGATTGATAAAGTTTTCTTACCTTATGGAATCGCTTATTTATGCCTTGTCCACCGATGAATTGGGTATATGGCAACTGGGCGCTGGGCCATTTCTTTTTTGTTGACATGCCAAACTTGCCCTTCTGCGGGAACATTGAAAAGAGATAGATAAAGTTTTGATTTTCACAGGATCGTTTAATTAAATTATTTCAAAAACAGTGGTAAAGGTGGCCACCGATACGAGTGGGCCGTTTTCTTTTCAACGTCCCCGCAGAGTGATATGTTTGGGGCGGCGGCCACCCCAAACGGCCCACTCGTATCGGTGGCCACCTTTACCACTGTTTTTGAAATAATTTAATTAAACGATCCTGTGAAAATCAAAACTTTATCTATGTCTTTTCAATGTTCCTGCAGAAGGGCAAGTTTGGCATGTCAACAAAAAAGAAATGGCCCAGCGCCCAGTTGCCATATACCCAATTCATCGGTGGACAAGGCATAAATAAGCGATTCCATAAGGTAAGAAAACTTTATCAATCAGCGACTCACTTCTTATGGTGGCCTGTGGACTATTTAGGAACCGTTTGGGATACAAAACTTAGCTTTTAATATTTAGAAGGCTTAGCTTTTGAAATATAAAAGGACAAATCTTTGTACAAAGGATCTTTCCAAATTCTGATCTAAACCGTGCCATCGATATGCCCTACACGGGGGCATATCGATGGTGAGAGAAGAAAAATGTCAACAAGATCGAGGGCGTTGTTAAGATTTTTGCTCTTCCATTCGAGAACCATGGGCGCTCGGTCCCCGGTTCTCATTAATATTAGCTACTTTTTGAACCGTAATTTATTTATTTCGTATGCCAGAGACGGTGATTTTGAGGTCGCGTGAGGTTCGTTTTCCCCAATTTCGATGTCACTGAGAAAATTGCTTTCTGAAAGCACATTTTTAACCACCAATGTTTTCTACACAAAAAAGATAATCGGTCAAAAGCTCTAACGTGAACCGTTTTAGAGAAAAACGGCATTTTGTGACGAAAAACGTGAAAAAGGTAAAAACATTTGACACCCTGATGTATCTCGAAAACGGTGCGTTTGCGAACCTATTTAAATAGTGAATCCACACTTCATCGTTTTCCGACACTTTTTGAAAATCACTTATTTTCTTTAAAACTTTTTTGTGTATTAAAGTTGTTTAATATTTAATTATTACTACGCAACTTACATTATGCTCATTAAACGATTATTAAAATAAAAATTCGTTACATAAACTCACAGTAAGATAACTTTGCCCCTAATATTTGTCAGTTTGAAGAATACTGAATTTGTATTTATTAGTATTACAGTAGAACCTCGATAAGAAGTGTCTCAAGGGGATTAGGGAAACAGTCTTGTTATCAAGGTTATTTTGGCTATTAGTCGTGTTATCGAGGTTCGAGAGCGGGGTTTTCAAGTCAAGACTTGTACAAGGTCGACCCATTCCTGTATAGAGTCGCGTTATAGAGGTTGACTTCTCAAAATGACTTGTTATAGAGGTTTTGAGTTACGTTGTGAATTGGAAAAAATCCGTGTTATTGTGGTTGTTTGGATAATAATAGTCGCGTTATGGAGGTTAATTTAACATTATGTGTTATGGCAATCTCAAGGGGATCTGAAAATTGCACGTAATTGAGGTTGTCGTGTAAGTGGGGTTCTACTGTACTTAATCCCTATAAAAAAATACAATGATAATATCACTTTCATTAAATTATGTATATATTATTAATATATAAAACTTGTATTTAATGTGCAGGGAATTCAAATCATTAGCAGAAATAATGGATTACGTGGTTCTATTTCAAATCCTTCAATTTATTATTATTTCCTGCTTCATGGGGTTCACACTAACACAGGTAAGTACATCTTTTGGTAATTCTTTTTATAATGGGTTTTGGCTAACTCAAATTCACTCAAACTTAGTGGCTAGAAATTTAATTGATACGTTCCAACATTTTAAACCAATAATAAGAAGTATAGAGAGTAAAAAATTTAGATCTTAGAACTAATTTTTGCATCGAAGCTTTACCGATGTGACACATTAAGACGGATAACGCTGTGTCGCCAACCAACTTAGCCTGAGCATAAGTAAAAGGAACATATAACAAAATTTCAACTAAATCGGTCAACTTTTACTCAAGTTATCGTCGGACTAACACATAGACAGAATGCATATTTAGTTGTGTATAAGAATGTAAGAAGCTCGCGTACGCTCGCTTCAATTATTTAAAATCACTCCGATTTAGTGTATGGTTACTAATCATGCCTAATTTGTTAAATTTAATAGTTATTTATGCACCTAGGGAGTAAAGTAAGCCATTATTCCCTGAGCGAAAAAGTTGCTTCTTGAGGTGAAGCTGAAGGAACCATGGTCCCTAAATCCCGAGGCGAAGCCGAGGGAATTGCAGCTGAGGGAATAACCAGCCGAGGGAGATAATTATCGCGAGCGTAATAATGGCACTTTACTCACAAGGTACATACAATATTTTATCTCCAGTAGGAAGAAAATATTGCACAGTTTTTATTTATTATTTTAATAAATATCAATAATTATTAGCACTTTTAATAGGAGGTATAAGAGATTCAATATTAAAAACAAATAAGAATTGGAATTAAACTCAAATAGAATATAGTCTTCTTTTGTGTGGGTCGTAGAGGGTTGAATATTATAAACAAACTAAATTGTTTTAAAATTGGCTATATTTCGCCCCTCTCCGGGGCATATTCATGCCTTGTATGTTTGTCAGTATAGTAAGTTTTAGTAAGTTTATATCCACCATTTTTTTGGCATCGTCGTTTTTTTTATATAAATTTTCCACTTTTCCCCTTACTTCCAGAACCTCTGTTCAATAACAATTTTAACAATAACAATTTTCATATTTAACTTTTAACAATAACGTAACACGATTATATAAACTTATATATAACTTGATTATTATTATATAACTTGATTTCATCAACTTCATTACATTAGCCATTCATTTTCTACTATTTATAAAATAATTAAGTTGCAATCTCAACTTTTTTGCCCTACTTTTACTTTTTCTCCCTATTTTTTGAGTTCAGGGATGAAAAGACTTACTTTATAACCTCTAAACTAATTCAAAATCATAACTTTTTCTCCCTACTGGAGATAAAATATATTTCGTTTATTGAGAAAGATTGGTATATAACTATTGTGTTTTTTTATTTAGGCCGATTCCGTCGGAGACCCAGTAAAAGGTTGTATCAGCCTCTCTCTAGGATTTTATCAGCTCTTCTGGATATGTTGGTTCGGCCAGATAATGTCGGACAAAGTAATGGATAAGTATATGTTAGATTTTAATACTATTTACCAAGTTAGTTTAAACTTTTTAATAAAATTGAAGCATTTCATCTTCCATGAACATTACTGAACGACGAGCGAGCGAGTTAAATCAAATGTGGACTTTTAGTTTTGGCGGCCGATCCACTACTACCTCCTCAGCGCTGTTGTAGAGTATCCTAGCCCTCGCCAACTGTAGACAGCGAGGATCCCAGGGGCAAAGTACTCGCATTCACCTCTCGCCCTTCATGGCGAGTAGGAATGAGCTAAAATCATAGAAACTGTGATTTTTCACCGGTTGGTGATTGGCTTTACAAAATCAAAGTGATTGTGATTTCTAAAAAACATTCTAAAGTGGTCCATTTAAATACGAATCTAACAATATTAAGCCGTTTTCTCGGGAAAAATAGCTCTAAACATGGATGGAAAGAGGCTGGGTTCGATACCCCACCAAGGAAAAAGTATTTTTATTATAAATTTTGATAAAATGTTTAATAATAATTAAATTTACCTATGAAAACTTTATAAATGAAAATTTATAAATGGAAAACACTGGGCTAAGTAATTATGAGCTCGTATTTGAGAAAGTTTGTCTGAGTTGTCTCGGACCGATTATTTTGTCTTTAATAAAAAGCGAACTTATTAAATTCAATGTAATTCAATCCTGTGTTTAATAAACTGGTTAAAATGTTTCTATAATCACAGAATTAATAATGGAAATATTTGTAAAAAAAAGAAAGTAAAATAAGAGGTGAAAATACAATACACTTTAAGGTTCATTCCAGGTGGAGAATTTATTTTTTCAACTCACTTCCCTTTTTTGTAAGATAATTTATACATTAAAAAAAAAAAAAATGTCAAAATAATCAGTCAACAATATATATACTAAAAAGTTTAACTATTATAATTAGTTGTTATATTTTCATTATTTCAAATAAATGCAAAGATTTTTCAGTCATTAATCTGCATATTTGAATTGACGCCAGTAAAAAAATGAAAGGATTAATAAGCAATGCAACATTATACGGGATAGCCGGTGAAAATATTTAAAAAAAATATGCAGGTCGCAGGTAGAAAATCACTATACAGTATTGCCAGTGAAAATATGTAAAAAATATGCAGAGGTAGAAAATCATTGTACCAGTGAAAATATGTAAAAAAAAAAATATATATATATATATATTTAGGGCAGGTAGAAAATCACCGTCGGGAAAAATCACCAGTGATTTTCACTGTGATTGAGAAATCACAACCACCATTATATCCCCTATGACTCAAAATGCTTTAAACAATTACTAATAATTAATACATGTTTATTAAAAACATTTTCACTTTTAACTATTTGTTTTCAGTTCGAGTTGCTGCGTCTAGAGTTATTTTGGAGTGGTTGGGAGCAATGTTCTGTAAAGCATCAGAAAAGCATTTTGATTGCTCAAGAAATGTTAAACAAACCAATGATCATTACTGGAGGAATATTTAAAGTCTCCCTCAATACATTTCAATGGGTAAAAACTTTTGTTTTACTTCGGTTAACTATAAATAAACAGGTCAAGTGTGTGCTAGCCAGCACACAGCGAGGGTTCGTAGGCAACCCTGTATAGTTTAAGTAGTACCCTATTGATGGTGTTTTTTAAAATGCTAAAAAGCTAACTTTGAACTATCCTACGGGTCTGATATTCTCAAAACACATAAACAAACTTCTGATAAAGTATTTTTTTGCCACTGAACCGGACTACAACCACGTATTTTGTCAATAAAAAATAAAATAATATTTTTTTCGAAATTTCCAAAAAGTGGTATCTTTACTTTTGGTCGAAGAATGTTCAGGAATTTTCAGATTTTTTGCACTTCACATAAGCGATATAGAGGGGGGGGGGGGGACACGTTTCACACCCACTTTAAACTTGCCTACTCTGGCCCTATCAAAGTTATAACCATAAAATGAAAAAATTTTAACCCTTAAGTTTTTTTACCCTAATTTTTTTGAAAAATATTTTTTTAAAGTCGCTTTATTTTTAAAATATGTGGGTAGGTACATGCCAAATTTCAAAGTGATCGGACGAAAGGTGTAGCCGTGAGAGCAGGCGACCGGACGGACGGACAGACACACGCAGGAAAACATAAGGGTCCTTGGTTTTGCCTACGGACCCTAAAAAGGTGTAACAATAACGTATCAATTAGTTATTCAGTGTTAAATACGTGTATTGGTGTAGAAATGATGCATTTTTGATAGTGAGCTCTTTAGGTAGATTTAAGGACCCAGGCTAGAGGTGTAAACACATAGGTTCCTCGCTTTTTATTTGGCATTTTAATAATTTTAGATTTTTACAACCTTATTATTGTAAAAAAATGTTCCCCTCCGTTTTTTAATCTGTCATATTGGTTTGATTTTTTTACATGAGTTTAAATATTAATTTAGGAAAATTTAAAAAGCGCAGACACTTGTATAAATATTGGGATATCTGCGGGCTACTTTTTACAAACCATCCAAATTTCATGGAAATCAGATAAGTACTTTTGAAGATATAATTGTAAATAAATGTATGTTTGTGAGCATGTTAAAGGGGAACAAATGAAATGAACTTATAAGGGACCAACAATGGGCTAATTATGACCTACCATCCAAATTTCATTAAAATCGAACGAGTAGTCTTTAATATATGTTGGTTCGCAAACATTTTATACCGTGTCTGTGGTTCCGTGTCGGTCTCTCAGTAGAGACAGACACGTTAAAGAATAAATAAAACTCGTCTAAAATGAGTAATACTAAGAATATTATTAATAATAAGATATTTTAGAATTTAAATTCTGTAATTTATACATAAAAAGTATTTTCCGACTTTGCCGGTCAAAAAAATATTATCACAAGTTTGTGTTCGTTTTAAGTTATTGCAATAATCTTTAAACATGACTAAAATGCTTCGAAAAGAGTAAGTGTAGCATTACATCTTCGATAATAGTTATTTATGCACCTAGGGAATAATGTAAGATATTATTTCCCGCGTGACTGAGTTGATTCCTGAGGCAAAGCCGAAGGCATCAAGGCAACTAAATCCCGAGGCGAAGCCGAGGGACTAATACAAATTTGCTCCCGAGGCGTATCCGAGGGAAATAATTATAACAAGGAAATAATAATGCATTATTATCGAGGTACATACAACATTTTATCTCCAGAAAAAGCGCTATATAAGATTTATTCAACAAAGAAAACATTTGTACTTCTTCATTAAACGAATTTAAAACAGAAATAAAATAATATAAATTTTTTAAATGATTTAAAACAATTAATAATCACTTTTAAAGTAATAAAAAAAAATAAAGTTCAACGAAAGCTAAACAAAAGTAAACAAAACATCGTAGAATGACTCGCAATACAGCTGGGAGTTTAAAAGCAGTGTTGCCAACCTGATTTAAACCAATTCACTACATTTACCATTCATTCTCTACTATTTAAAAAATAATTAGATTGGCGAACGTGTGGATTATAATGCCGTTTTTTCATTATTTCCCTGTTTTCACATTATTTCCCCGTTTTTAAGAACAGGGATAAAAAGACCGACATTATTACCTATAAACCAGCCCTGAAAAGTTACTTTTCGTCCCTACTGGAGATAAACAATTTTTACAAATTAATTATACATTATTCACAGACGTGCTTATAATATCGAATCTCTCTGTAGAACATTTATTATTAGAATATAAGAATGTAAATTACTTCAGTTTCTTTTTTAATTTATCACTCCTCCAGACCCAACCGTCTGGCATTTTGTCTGTCTGTTTGTACATGTGTTTCGTTACGCAGTCATGACTAAACGAGTTGTTGGATTTTCTTCAAATTTGGCATGGATGTTCCTTGAAGTAATAAACATGTAACATGATGTAATATACAATATACAACATATATAGAACAATACAACATTGATGTAATATGGTTTATTTTCTTATGTTCCAGGCCATGAGTGAATCTCTTAGCTACTTTATGTTTTTAAGGACAGTATCAACAAATCGACAGAAATTGATCGACAATGTTTTAGATATTTAATTTCTTTTTTAAAAAATGTTTTGTTTATGTAAATGTTTAATTTAAAAGTGTTTTGTTCTAATTTGATTGTATTAAATTTTCACTTACGTCAATAAAGTATTTTCTAAACTTATTAATGGTAAATTTAATTTATCTTAATCTTTAAAACACTTCCAGGCCCATTAGTCAGTCCTGGTCAATTGTTAAGTTAACGTTCGTGTTTTGATTCGAAATGCTCGAAACTAAAGGCCAGAGAATCTGCATCACATGTTGATATAAGGTTTGTTCCAACCATGCATTGTACCGTCCGCGGGATCGTCACGGGCATGCACAATGGTTAAAAGCCGTTCCAAGGCAACTTGTGACAGTGTTTCGTACCGTCCACGATACTGTTCCAACCCGGGCAGGGATCGTTTACGAACCGTTCACTGTACGGTCCCAACGATCCTCTGACAATACCATGTACTGGTTTGTATGACATGCGCAGTTATGTCAATTGTCACAAATATCAACAGGAAGGTTTCCTAACTGTTAGGTTTCCTTGAATGTTTTTAATACACTGCGAATTATAGTCCTAAACCCGTTCCAACCTGACATGATTTTATTACAGTACAATGTTAGCGCATGCGTATAAAACCTGTCTTAAACGATTCCCGAACGATCCGCGAGACGATACAAAGGACGGTACTAATAGGGGGGTTAGAACAAACCTATAACTCAGTGGCGCACATAAGCCAAGACCATCGACAAGATTAAAAGAGAACAGTTCCAATGAATAGAACATAAATGGTAAACGGTATAAGATAGCTTTGTAATTGGCCGAATTGACCAAAATTTAAAATCTGTTTTAAATCCAGACTGGACCGTTTGATATTTCGTCTACCTGTTGGTAAATGTGGTAGTTTTTCCTATTCACTTTAAAAAAAAAAAAAAAAAAAAAAACTATTTTTTCCCTTTACGCAAGGCCTACAAAAAAGTTCCTTTGCGTCGGACCGCTGCGGTCGACCGTATTCGAGTTATGCGGAAAAAACTGTTTCTATTCCCCCGAAAAACCGTTTTTTTCCGCATAACTCGAATACGGTCGACCGCAGCGGTCCGACGCAAAGGACCTTTTTTGTAGGCCTTGCGTAAAGGGGGAATTTTTTTTTTTTTTTTTTTTTTTTTTTTAAAGTGAATAGGAAAAAAGATACACGCCCCCAAAAAAGCCTCTAAAACGGACGTCTAAGAGCGGGCCACGCTAAGGTGTCCATAACCCATTTTTGGATCCGTAATTACCTGTCGGCCTGTTGCTTAATTATTGCGAACCAGAGTAACTTTAAAAGTACTCAAGTGATTTTTATGAAATTTGGATGGTTTATCGATAGTAGCCTGCAGATAGCCACAGGTTAATTTTAACCATATGCGGTCTTTTATTTTGATGAATTTATACTTTAATTCATGTAAAAATCAAAACAATTTTGACAGATTTAAAAAACGTGAAAATTTAAATAAATTTAATAATAATATGTTGTAAAAGCTTTTTATCTTTTAATTTTTTGTGCTGATAAATGGCTTAAGGTGTAATAAATAACATTTATTTTCTTTTATCTGTCATGAGACGTCTCAACCCTTTATAGAGTCATCTTCTGTCAGTTTTTTATTTCTAAAAACACATTAAGATCATTTTACATTATTTTCAGTTCCCAATTCTAACAATTAATTAAAGAATGCACAAGCATTCAATTATCAATTGTGAAATTATCTTCACAAATCAATTCACAAATTATCTTTGTGAAGAACTGTGACAGAAGATGGTCCTATAAAGGGTCAAGTGTGTGCTAGTCAGCACACAGCGAGGGTCCGTAGGCAACCCAGTATAGTTTAAGTAGTACCCTATTGATGGTGTTTATTAAAAAGCTAAAAAGCTTACTTTGAACTATCCTATGGGTCTGATATTCTCAAAACATTTTTTTCTTGAAATTTTCAAATAGTGGTATCTTTAATTTTGGTTAAAGCATGTTCAGTAATTTTTTCAGATTTTTTGCACTTCACATAAGCGAGATAGAGGGGGGGGGGGACACGTTTCACATCCACTTCAAACTTGCCTACGCTCGCCCTATCAAAGTTATAACCAAAGAATTATATATTTTTGTTATCAGCTCGACGTACCCTTTCATATGATACCCCTCACGGTGTCGAAAAAAAAAAAAAAATTTCAACCCTTAAGTTTTTTACCCTAATTTTTTTGAAAAATATTTTTTTTATGTCGCTATATTTTTAAAATATGTGGGTAGATACAAGACACATACATGCCAAATTTCAAAGTGATCGGATGAAAGGTGTAGCCGTGAGAGCAGGCGACAGGACGGACAGACAGACACACGCAGGAAAATATAAGGGTCCTTGGTTTTGCCTACGGACCCTAAAGACACAACAAAGGTATTCTCATTTGCACTAAGAATAATAAATAAAATATTTTACTAAGAGGGTAAGTAAAACACATTAAACGTGCCTGGAATCAATTATTGAGAAATAATTAATTTATACTCATTGCTCCGGCCTAGCCTAGACTTCTTGTTCCAGTCTTAAGGTCGAAGTCAATATGACACTTCAAGACATCATAGACTTAATATTTATCATTTTATCAGTTCGAATAAAGATGCCTAAATCAGTTCATTATATTTTATTAAGCATAATTTCATTAATATTAGTGGTTGGTTTCACTTCTCTGATTTTAAGAATCGTTAACGGTAGAACTAATCTGAACGAAATGTGTATAACTGTTAGTTTTTTCTCCGCTTTTTCTGTTTCAATTATAAAATTACGTTCACTAGTTTGTAATAGAAATTTTGTTTTGTCTTTGTTTGATAAAGTTTTCGTAAACCCGAGCAGTTTTAGTATATGGACCCAATCAGTATGTAAAATTTTCTTTCTTTTGGCATTATTGGCAAATATTTTATGGAGTATTGTTTTACCTTTAATGGATGAGATAAAGTATCCCATCCCTTTTTATATTCCTTACTTTAAATCTAGTGGATTATTATTAGGAGCAACGTACGCATACGGAATTGTGTCCATTGCTCTCTTATCAACGATACAAATACCGTTTGACAGTATTTTTTTCCTTTCTGCTGCCGGCATATGCGACAAAGTCGACGAAGTTATCAACCAATTGAACCAACTGAAACTACTAAGTAGCAAAAGCGCCATAAATACAAAGCAAATACACATGAAACTTATCGAAGTAGTGAATGTTCACAGACATTGCTTAAGGTATGAAATATTTCAGAATTCCACGTATATAGAATAAGATCGACGATTCTTTATTGTAAAATTTTATAATTGGTAAAATATATCATTGAATTAACTCTGTTAACCCCCAGGTAAATCTGCATTACATGCTACTTTAGCAATTCCTCATATTATATTCGTAATTTTTCAATTGAGCCTTCGATTATAGTACAATAAAAATATTCTTTTTGCAATTAAAAAATCGGGTACGGGGTACCTCAGAACTTTTCCTCACTTCAGAGGCCACTAAAGTGGCCTCTCCTGCTGCGAAGCAAAAACCCTTATTTTTAATACCCATATTTTATTTAATTATTTCAAGTTTGGCGGTATTTTGACAGATGTAAACAAACTTTGACGTCATCAAAATGATCGCACTAATAAAAAATTATAATCGCTTATAACTTTTAAACTAATTAATGGAATTTCATCGGGTTTTTTTTATATTTGTTTCTTAATTTGTTCCGGTTCCAACGATATGCTAAAGGTCAAAAACCTATTTATACTTTCGATATTATTAACCGTCAAAGTTTAAAAATTCAAAAATTGATAACTTCAAAAAGGCGGCCAATATCAAAATGAAATTTGGTGGGCTTGTTTGTCATACAGAAAGGTACATTCGAGCCAAATTTCAACTTGATCAAGACCATTTTCAATTTATTACGACTTTTTTAAATTTTTGCTGACTCAGCAAACTGGGTTCAAGATGGCGGAAAAAGTTGATTTTCCGGGCGGCACCACTACAGGTAAGGACTGATTTTTCTGCCAAGTTTCAACTCTCTAGGTTAAATAGCATGGGCGCTACGATGATAACATACATACATACATACATAGCATACAGACGTCATGCTGAAAACCACTTAGGAGGTCTTAAAAACACCTAAAACGGATAATTCCGTTGAAATCTCGAAAACAAATTTTTTGGTGAAAACAATACTTTTCCTACTATAGGTAGTGAGGAAAAGTAAAAATAGTGAATGCTAAAATGTGAAAGAATTACATTTGGGCTATTGAAAACAAGAACCGACGAGGTTACGAAAATAAAACCATTTCTTTACCCCTTTTTCAAGGGTCTTAAAGGGGAATTTTTGAGGCTGTTACTAATTACTCGAAAAGTAATCCCTGAATCGGAATATAACAAGAACCCAAATTTATCTTCCGAGCTTACCGAAGGTAACGGAAGCTGAGTGATCGTTCTTAAGAACGAAAAAAAATTGTATCCGATTTTAAAAATTCCAAAACTGAAATCCGTTTCAGACACCAGGGAACATTTTTGGTTCCGTGACTATCTGTCAGTCGCTCTATTTTTGAGAAACCAACATATTTTAAAAATTACATTGTTTTGGTACATTTGTATGGTAGGTCATAATTAGCTCATTGTTGGTCCCATATAAGTTTCAACTACTGTGCCAATTTGTTTCTCTTCAACATGCACACAAACATACATTTATTTACACCTATATCTTCAAAAATAGTCATCTGATTATTATGAAATTTGGATGGTTTGTCGAAAGTAGATCGCAGATAGCACTAGATTAATTCAACCGTCTACGCTCTTTAACTTTTGCTTAATTGATACTTTAATACATGCAAAAAAATTAAAACAATTTTGACAGATTTAAAAATCGAGGAGAAAATTAAATAAAATAGACAATGGCTAATAAATTAAACAATGGCATGCAAAAGCATAAATTCAATAAAGTATGTGATAGCATGGGACGAAGCTATGTGCCACACTATTTAACAGACCATTTTGACCATAAATACACAATTTTTCTGGTAAAACTCTATGTATAAGAGAAATTAGGACTTTATTTCGGATTCAGCAACCTCGAAAAACATAAAGTACGTTAAATTTTGCAGAACTGTGATTCTTAACCTACACCTTGGAAACTAATTTTGATCCAATGGCAAAAGGAATGTTGTCCCCTTTCTCAATTTCCAGATTCAAACGTATCCTTACTAGAAAATCCTAGCTAGCAATTGATACCTTCACTAATTAGTATTTTTAAAATAATACAAATCGCAATCGATAGCATAATAGCAATCGATATACAGATTGCTTTAAAATAATCCTATGCGGGTTTCCGCAAGCCGAGCGAATTTCCATTGGAAAATTGTAGTTCAATGTTGTGCAGTTAAAACGTCCTTCAAACCACGACAATTGTGTGGGTTATATTAAGTTAAGAAAATTTAAAAGGAATATTTTAGTTGGATTAGCGATTTTAGAATATTGCTTAGTTAAACATAATAGTAGTAGTTTGAAAGAAGTTTAAACTGCACAACATTGAACTACAAATTTCCAATGGAAATACGCTCAGCTTGCGGATTATTTGTACAAAATTTTTTATTTTTTAATCTTTGGTGACTCACCTGGAGTGGGTAATGACGTCATAATTATCCCAATTTCAATAGGGATCCTCATCTCAAGTTTCATTTTGATACGTAAATTCGTTCGAGAGTTATCGTGCATATATATATATACACACACACACGTGATCAGGGACCCATGAAACGTATTTTGGCCACGTTCCGGCTACAACTCTCGCCATGCCAGTGGCTCCATTAGCGAATTTTTTCCAAATGAAATTCGCTAAAATAAGTTAGTAAAAACACAATAACTATACCTCTGCTTATTTATTAAATTCTTTCAGCCTAGATAATGACCATATAAGATGAGATAAAGCTATCTTTTGATAGATTTCTTAATTTTTTTTAAATTTAAACTAAACTTGATATTTGGATTTATTTTTCAGTGATTTTAGAAAGTTAGCTGAACTAATGGATTCAATTGTTTTCTTCCAAATCCTTCAATCCATCATTATGTCCTGCTTCATGAGTTTCGTCTTTATTCAAGTA
This sequence comes from Gerris lacustris, assembly GCA_951217055.1. NCBI lineage: Eukaryota > Metazoa > Arthropoda > Insecta > Hemiptera > Gerridae > Gerris > Gerris lacustris. The sequence continues at coordinate 9,832,512 of OX578281.1, forward strand.
ACATTTCATTTATTTCAAAGTTTAAAAAAAAAAATAATAATAAAAAGTTACTCTACATATTAATTTACTTTACTCTCCCTTAATATGCTATAGCGTACAAATTATTAATTTAAAGAAAAGAAAGGGGGAGAGGGTGCAGAATGAGAGAAGGTGTACGATCGTTCTGAACAACGAAAAAATTTTATGTCTCCGATTTTAAAAATTAAATGGTTCCGTGTATAATTTTTGCTGGCTAACATATTATCTTCAAACCTTCCCATCGGATTATAATGTAATTTGGATGGAAGGTAATAATTAGCCCATTGTTGGTCCCACATAAGTTTCATCCTTCTGCACTAGTAGGCTAAAAAAATACGAGTCAAATCGCTGGAGCCACTAAGTATAACCCCCTCCCCTTCCTCTTCCAAGGTCATATACCGATATCACTCTATCTAACTATGTAGTACTATAACTATATCTAAACAGATATCGATGTTATTATTTGAAATCATCATTATAAATATTTCTGTAATTATTATGAGTGATACCATTCAAATTAGTATGCAAAATATGCTGGAGCTTTCGTACAAAACTCAAAACTGCTTTATCAAGACATCCGACGGTCATGTAGCAGGGCCGCTTGCATGAGTCTGCGAGGTGGTGGGGCTGTCTTATATTTTAAAAGTTAACTATAAATTTAAGGAGTTAACACTAAGCGTAGCGAAAACGCCATAGCAATCGTAAATGGGGGGGGGGGGGGGGGGGGGCGGAGTGAATAATAAATATTGACATCAGACGCTCCCGTCTTCGATAGCGAGGTAGAAACGGCAGCAAACCATGAACGCCCCCGAGTCGCCCCACCACCGTTGACGCATGCGTAACCATTTGCTTGGGGGGGGGGGGGGGAGTTTGGCAGGTGCGAGAGCTGACCTTGGCATGCAAGTGGAGGTTCTGGGTGACTTGGGAGAGGAAGGGGAAGGGGTTATACTTGGTGGCTCCAGCAATTTGACCCGTCTGTTTTTACCTTACTACCGCATTTGTTTCTCTCCCACATGCGCACAAACATACAATTATTTACACCTATATCTTCAAAAGTACTCAACTCATTTTTATGAAATGTGGACGCATTGTCGATAGTATAGCCCGCAGATATCCCGAGATTAATTTCAACCGTCTGCGCTCTTTAAATTTTGCTAAAATTATACTTTAATTCATGTATAATATCAAAATAATTTTGACTGATTAAACAAACAGTAGGATAATTTAACAATAATTAGTTGTAAATTCCTAAAAGAATACAAAGTTAGACGCGAAGAAGCTATGTACCAACCTGAGTGGTAGATTTTTTTAAAAATAATTAATCAATTTCTATGAAACTTTTTGATATGTACAATGTACATTGTACATGAAAGACTGTTATATTTTGCGTGGAGTAAGCTTTCCAAAGATTCGTATGTATCTAATTTGAACAATGTCGTTTCTAATATCACCGATTTCCCTTCGGATACTCAGGAGTTCGTTCATCAATTAACTGATCTCATTTTAACTGCCAACCCCTGTAGATCCAAGTCTTCTATTACTATCAAGTCAGTACGTCATGAACCGTGGTTTGATTTCAAGTGTTATCGTTTAAGGAAAAAAGTTTTTGCTCTGCTTAACCTGCTTCGTAAATCCAATTCACAGCTTATAGCAACTTCCTATCGTGAAGTTGTTAAGAGTTATAAGGCTTTATGCTTTGAAACTAAAACTATATACAATGAATCTCTAAGTTCTAGGTTAAAAAATGTTAGGGACTCGAAAGAGTTCTGGTTGTTGGTCAATGAAATTAAAGGCAAGCAATCTAATCGTGGTAATAATGTCAGTAGTGATACTTTGTTTACATATTTTCAGTCTCTGCTCAATCCCCCTCCACATCCCAATCCAATTAGTTATGCCGAACCTTTAATTTTCAACTCTTCCTTTGATACACCTTTCACTAGTGAGGAACTTAATTCAATACTTTGTAATCTGAAAAACAACAAATCTCCTGGAGTGGACGGAGTTCCTTATGAGTTTTATAAATTTGCCCCCTTGAACTTCAACATACATTTGTTAACGCTTTTCAACCTTATATACAATTCCAGTGCAGTACCCCCTTCTTTTGCAAGATCAATTATTCATCCGGTGTTTAAACAAGGTGACAGAAACGATCCTGGTAACTATAGAGGTATTTCTTGTTTGGACGCTATGGCTAAAATTTTCTCTGGCCTTCTATTACACAGATTGGAAACCTATATCAATGATCATAATCTGCTTAATGAGTGCCAAGCGGGATTCCGGCGAGGTTACTCCACAATAGACAACTTATTTACTTTGACAAATATAATCCACTTAACTTTATCTAAACCTAAAAAAAAGCTCTACTGTTTTTTCATAGATTTCAAAGCCGCCTTCGATAATGTCCACCGCAGTTCTCTTTATTTCAAACTTCTAAATTTAGGAGTATCTACCAGCTACGTTAATGTTTTAAAAAATTTATTTTCTTCCTCGATGTCCGCTGTAAAAGTTAAAGAAGGTGTAACTGATTTTTTTAAAGTTGAAAGTGGTCTTAGGCAAGGTTGCGTTTTAAGTCCTATTTTATTTTCCATCTTTTTGGACGACTTGCCGGATTTACTCGAAGGTGGTGTTCTTATTGGTGGAGTGAAATTTAAAATCCTCATGTACTGTGACGACGTTGTTCTAATTAGCGACCATAGAGTATCACTGCAAAGAAATATTAACATCATAAGCGATTACTGCAAACAATGGAATCTCTCCTTGAATCTAAAAAAATCTAAGATTGTGGTCTTCAGAAGAGGTGGCAGATTAGCAGCCTCGGAAAAGTGGTTGTACGACGGCAAACCGATCGAAATTGTAAAACAGTACAAATATCTCGGCGTTGTTTTAAACTCCAAGTTATCTTATCAAGACCATCTTAAGAGGCAAATTTCGTCAGCAAAGCAAGGTCTTAACATGATTTGGAACAGATTTATAGCTGACAATAATGTACCTTTACGTAGTAAATATCAAGTATACAATGCAGTATCACGGTCCATTGTATGTTATGCGGCCCAAGTATGGGGATGCGAAAGTTTTGAAGCTTTGGAAATCTTTCAAAGGTTTTTTCTTAAAAAGCTCTTCAACTTGCCAAACGCTGCGCCAAGTTATATTTTAAATCTTGAAACCGGTTTGGATCCGGTGTTTCTTCACACCCTTAAGCTGCATTTCGACTACTGCCTTTCCGTTTTTTCTCTATCTCCCCATCGTTTTCCCAGAATCACTGCTGAGGTAGTGGTTAAGACAAATAATTCATGGTTCAGATCGTGGAGACAACTAAGTCAACTATACAATCCCGACTACGAATTTTCCTTAACAAATATAAACCAGTGGAGACCTCAACTCAACTATATTCTTAATAAGATCAAAGAAAGCACTATAAGCAAATCGTTGGTTAAAGCTAAAGCATCGAATCGTTTTCTTTTATATAGAACTTTGATGGAGGAGGAGGGCGATAAGTTTGTGTTAGGTAAACATTTCGGTCCTCATTCAGTGAGTGACTTAGGATTTTCTGATCTCCGTCTCCTTTTTAAACTCAGAGGTGAACTGCTGGGAGTGAAGTGTGTACCCTGGATGCAACAAGACGCCGAACTGGAGGAGTGTTCCATGTGCTCCCAAAGTGTGCGGGAGGACATGTTCCATGTGCTCACTACTTGCTCGGCCTACGCTGCTCTGAGAGAACAGTATCTAGGTGGTCCTACTATAGCTGGTTATACTGTCACTCAGTAGCGTACACAGAAAATTTTTTCGGGGGGGGCCCAACCTAATTTAACTTATATGCGGGTTTAGCATACCCCATAATTTATTATAATTGTAATTTCTCCCCCTTTTCAACACTCTAATTTCAATTTCTAACCTCATATTTAATTAAATTAAAATCCTATGAGGTAACACCTCACTATGTGATGTGATCGTTCTAAAGAACGATTACGTCTCCGATTCCAATAATTCCAAGACAGAAATCTGTTCCAGTTATCAGACATTTTTGATCCCGTTTCTGGCTGTTAGTCCGTCTCTCGCTCAATCATGGCGAACAATTCTTAAAAACTACTCCTTCGATTTTAATGAAATTCGGATGGCAGTTAATTAGCATATAAAAAGTCCATTGTTGGTCCTATATAAGGTCCAATCTTCTGGTCCCATTTCCCTCCACCACATTTCTCCACCTGCCACCATTTCTCTTCCACATGTGCACACACATACATTTATTTACACCTTATCTTCAAAAATATTCATCTGATTTTATAAAACTTATCTGATAGAAGCTCACAGATTAATTTAAACTGTCTGCGCTGTTAAAATTTTGGTAAATTGATACTTTAAATCATGTGAAAATCAAATCAATTTTGACTAATTTAAAAAAGGAGGGAAAATTGAGTAAATTTAACATGAATAAAGTATCAATATAGCAATATTTTAAGAGCGCAGACGGTTGAAATTATTCTTGGGTTATCTGCGGGCTACTTTAAACAAACCATTAAAATTTCATAAAAATCAGATGAGTACATTTGAAGATATAGGTGTAAATAAATGTATGTCTGTGCGAATGTGGAAGAGAAATAAATAGGTGCAGAAGATTGAAACTTATACGGGACCAGCAATGTTATAACCTGGCTAATTATGACCTACCATCAAAATTTCAATAAAATTGGACGAATAGCTTTTAAGCTATGCTGGTTTGCAAAAATTGAAGGACAGGCGGACACGGGACCCAAACTGTTGAACAGATTTCTGTCTTGGAATTTTTGAAATCGGAGACATAAAAATTGTTCGATCTTCAGAACTGTCACATATCTTCCGTTTCCTTTGGTAAGCTCGGAAGCAAAACGTGATCCATACTGCAAAAGCAAACGTGGATTTGGAGCACATACGAATTTCAAATTTTTATCTAGAAGAGAATTCTTCTCTAAGAAAATTAAATACCTATAGCAAAACAAAAGAATCATTCGCTCATTCGCTGGGTGATTACATGGGACATTTAACATCAAATGTTTTCTGAACGCTTTTTGAGTTTTTAGATTTAAATTTACTATGTAATATGAATCAGTTTTTTCACAAAATGATAAACCGATTTATTTACATTGCCTCTGTTTTCCCACTACATGTCGACGAACACTAGTCCGACCTGAGTCAGCAAGAGGGGAATGCCGCATAGACAAGAGGACCCACGTAGTGTTCTACATACAATCCTGGTCCAAAACAAAAATTTGCTACTGAAATCCACAACCATAATTTTCCCGTTTAAGCCAGTCTAGTGATCATATTTTAATTCAATTAATTTAATTCCATCGGCAAAAGTTCGAGTTGACTCGGGCCTCATTTAATTTAATGTGCTTAACACCTAGGCCGAGCCGGCAATCGGGTCTATTATTGAACGCATCCCAATTTATTTTGATGCATAATTTCCATCGACAAAATCGGGCCTACTAGCAATCAGGCCGATTCATTGTACTCATCCTAATCAATTCAATGCACTTAATTCTATAGCAAAAAATCCTGGCCTAGCTGTCAATCGGAGCAGTCTATATTTATGAATCCAAATTCAATTCATTGCATTAGGATTCGTAATGAATTGAAGCTGTCCTATAATGCTACCTGAACTGGACTAAAACCACAAAATAATAATTGAATTCAATTGGTGAAAAATCGGGCCCAGCCGAAATCGGGTCGATCAAGTTTAATGTTTTTAGTTCCACTGGCAAAAATCAAGGCCTAGTCGGCAAATGAGCCGATTTATTTCATGCATCCTAATTTAATTCAATGAATCTAATTCCATCAGCAAAAATCTCGGTCCAGCCAAAATCGGGCCGCTATAGTGTTTAATAGTTTTAGTTTCATTGACAAAAATCCGGGCCCAGCCGACAGTCGGGCCGTTATAATGTTTAATAAATTTAATTCCATCGGCCAAAATCCGGGCCCAGCCGACAGTCGGGCCAGTAGTGTTTAATAAATTCAATTCCATCGGCAAAATCCGGGCCCAGCCGACAGTCGGGCCGGTATAGTGTTAAATAAATTTAATTCCATTGGCAAAATCCGGACCCAGCCGAAAATCGGGCCGGTATAGTGTTTAATAAATTTAATTCCATCTGCAAAATCCGGGCCCAGCCGACAGTCGGGCCGGTATAATGTTAAATAAATTTAATTCCATCGGCAAAATCCGGGCCCAGCCGACAATCGGGCCGGTATAGTGTTTAATAAATTCAATTCCATCGGCAAAATCCGGGCCCAGCCGACAATCGGGCCGGTATAGTGTTGAATGAATTTAATTCTATCGGCAAATCCGGACCGAGCTTATTTGGGGTGATTAAGTGTATACACACCATAAGATAATACTTAATTAATTCCTTTTATTGGAAAATATTTACAGCCAATTCGAATGCATCTGTCATTACTGTGTTTTTTTGGTTTTAAGTGTATGGCGGGTCTTAGGTATGTAATCATTTCGGGGGGGGCCAGGGCCCCTTGGGCCCCCCCCTGTGTACGCCACTGCTGTCACTAATCTGTTGCTGAGGCACCATCGTTGTGTTATTGATTTTGTTAGGAGAGTCCTATCTACTCGTCAGTAAACTGTTTCTTGATTAAAGCAAACCTATGCTCTGTATTTATTATCATTAATTTCTTTTCTTTTCCAACCATCTTCCTTCTTCTTTAAAATAATCTTTTCCGTCAGTACTACAATGGATTTTGTTCTATCCGACCCAACCTTGACTTAATAAACCCCAGTAAAACAAATGTAACCATAGAAAGGGAAACACGATATACATATTTTCAGAAAAAAATAAATAATAATAAAAATAAATAAATAAAGATATTTGCGGGGCTGCTCATGTACAGTATTAATGAAAATAATAAATTATGGGTGTCTACTATTATTACTACTATTTATTTTTCTTTTAATAAGCACCTAATTAACAATGTACTAGTGTGTAGTCCGCTAAATTGTACTAGCTTACTAAATCCCCATTAATATTTATTATATCATTTTTTCGTATTTTATACTAATTTACTGATTAAATTTATCTAAAAATAAAATGATGTGATTTAAATTCCAATTATTTGTAATTTAATAATTAAGTTTGTATTGTTAGTTTGCTTATTTGTTTTATGCATGCGTGTATTCATGGATGTGTATTTATGTATGTGTGTATTTGTGCGGGTATGTATGTGTATATATATATATATACATTATATGTATAGGTTGTCTCATTTCCTTTTATTATTATTATTGTATTACGTCACTAAAATTTTTATGTGGTAGATTTCGGCAGACGGCCAAAGCCATGCTATTTAAATACTGTTATAAAATTTATGTTAAAATGTATTTATTTAAATAAAGTATTTTTTGAATTGAATTGAATTGAATAGAAACGGCAGCAAACCATGAACGCCCCCGAGTCGCCCCACCACCGTTGACGCATGCGTAACCGTTTGCTTGGGGGGGGGGGGGGGGAGTTTGGCAGGTGCGAGAGCTGACCTTGGCATGCAAGTGGAGGTTCTGGGTGACTTGGGAGAGGAAGGGGAAGGGGTTATACTTGGTGGCTCCAGCAATTTGACCCGTCTGTTTTTACCTTACTACCGCATTTGTTTCTCTCCCACATGCGCACAAACATACAATTATTTACACCTATATCTTCAAAAGTACTCAACTCATTTTTATGAAATGTGGACGCATTGTCGATAGTATAGCCCGCAGATATCCCGAGATTAATTTCAACCGTCTGCGCTCTTTAAATTTTGCTAAAATTATACTTTAATTCATGTATAATATCAAAATAATTTTGACTGATTAAACAAACAGTAGGATAATTTAACAATAATTAGTTGTAAATTCCTAAAAGAATACAAAGTTAGACGCGAAGAAGCTATGTACCAACCTGAGTGGTAGATTTTTTTAAAAATAATTAATCAATTTCTATGAAACTTTTTGATATGTACAATGTACATTGTACATGAAAGACTGTTATATTTTCAGGAGGAAAATCCTACATGCTGTACATTTCTATATTAGGGATTTTTTTATTATTTTATTATTAAGGACTCATTTTCTTTCAGAGCGATTCTAGTACGTATGAAGTCAAAGCCTTTATTTGCCTTTCCTGGGCACTTTATCAGTTGTTTTGGATATGCTGGTTTGGTCAGAAGATTACTAATAAAGTAAGTATCGAATCAATGCTTTAAGCAACGTTAATAATATGTGAGTATAAAAATCGTTTCTAGCTTATTTTTACAGTTTGATCCAGGTAAGACACTTTGTTAACAAAGCTAGACTAGAATCTATAAACCATGCCCTCGTAGAATCAATTTTAAATTATTGTATATTGTATTGGGGAAGCGCAGCAGAAAATAACTAGAACCAATACTACAAAAAACTGTTATTAAGTTATAAATATTTAAATAATTTTTAAGAGACGAGGCCCTCGATCTAGAGTCAGGAGTGTCTCACTCGGAAAATTATTGAAAATACATATGTATTATAAAATGTGAAAATTGTAAGTGATGTTTTTTTCATTTTTGTGAAATAAATATTTTTTTTAATGTCATTTACGCCAACGTAGTCGATTGAAACATACCCCTTACCATGTTTCTTAAGCAGCCCCTACACTATCAATCCGCTTGATCAAGACAGCGCGTCAAGCTGATTGACACGAACTTCAAGCAGCCTTGGGGCGCATCAAGCATCCCATCAATCTTTTCATCAACACTCATTTGCAGCGGAGTTTTCGACTAGTGAACTGCTCCTCCTGGACTGTAGTGAATCAGTATTGTGTAGATACCGCATGGTTTCCAATCAGGATTTTGGGTTTCTCATCTTGACAGTTGTTGCTCTCAAGCGGAAAAAAAAGATCCTGAGGAAACAATGTTGGTCGAAGGAGTGGAACTTTCCACAACTCCGGACAATCAATAAGGAGGCTAATAAATTCTCGATCGGCATTATTATCTACGATGTCCGAAACCTTCGGAAGCGAGCGGACGCTCGCTGATCGTGTCGAGCCACTGACTGACGGAATGCTTGATCAAAATTGCTAGAACTCTAGACCAGCGGTTCCAAAACTGTGGTACGCGTACCACTAGTGGTACGCGGGATCGTGTCCAGTGGTACGCGCCGCATAAATACTTGTTGTTGTTAGGAGTGTATTCATCCCTTATATTCCTCAAAACCAAGTATAGAAACAGACTGTCCTGTGTTGAGGATGATTTACGTTTAAAACTTAGCCCCATCACGCCAGCCATTGTTAGTTTGAGGCTGTTATCCCTAAGTTTTTGAACCTTTTAAACTCAACATTTTTCCGGGGGAAGGCCTCCGGACCCCCATTCTTCTATAAAAACGCCGTGGTTGTTCATGTTCATGCATAAACATCAGTGGTACATGAAAAAGTCAAGACATATTAAGTGGTACGCCACCAAAAAAGTCTAGGAACCCCTGCTCTAGATTATCAAGCGCTCCGTCTAGCCGTTTGAGTCATTTAAACTTTCCATCAATCACCGACAAGGCTTTGACTCAAGCGTCAAACGGGTTCCTAGACTATCAATCACGCTTGACACGCTGTTTTGATCAAGCGGATTGATAATGTAGGGACTGCTATATAATCCATTATCCAACGCGTGTTAAAGCCCATGTTATACTGTAAAATCGGTCTAAAGAAAACTCTGTCATCTCTTTGTTATCCTAATCCAAAAAAATATTCACATGAAGTAACATTATCGTAATCAAATTATATTTATTATAGGGGTAATAGTATATAAATTAAATTTGTTTTATAGTTCGAGGCACTTGGGCATGAAATCTTCTGGTCGGGATGGGAAGAGTGTTGTGTACATCACCAGAAGTTAGTACTGATAGCTCAAGCAATGTTCTCACAACCCATGGTGATAACAGGTGCTTCGCTTTTCCAAGTCTCCTTGAAGACACTTATGTGGGTGAGGATTTGTTCAATCTTAACAAAGAGTTTCTTTGATCACTATTTTAATTAATAAGTATATCAGTGAAGTAGTAAAAGAATTCTTTGTTTTTACCTACTTATGAATTCGTTCTAATAATGTAAATTAACTTAATCACAGATAATAATGGTCAATTAATAGTTTTCTTATAAATATTCCTCGTAAAGTATTCTGGATGAAATGCATTATAATAACCTATTTCAGTAATAACCTATTTCAGATCATTGTCCCCCACTTAAATATTTTCAAATAAATATTATAATTTATTTTTACAGGCAATAGACCCCATTCAGTATCTTTTTTACATGTTTTTAAGAACAGTGGCGCAGAACTAACACATAATAATAACCTATTTTAGATAATTGTTCAACATTTAAATATTTATTTAATTATTAAAGCGTTAGATGGACCCTTTTAGGTGCAAAGAATACAAATTAAATCATTTAAATCGAGACGTTTCGACCCTTTCTTTTAGGGTCATCCTCAGTCAATCTTGATTTCTGTAATAAAACAACTACAATTATTTTCATTAATGTGCTTACATAATGTTATTTACATTATCATTACACATCATTATTATCATAATACATTATGTTATTTACATTGTCTACTTTCTTTATTAAGAAGCAAGAAATATTAAGTAGCAGTAAATAATTATGTTTATCTCCAGTAGGGAAAAAAAGTTATGATTTTGAATTAGTTTAGAGGGACTAAAACAGGTCTTTTCATCCCTGAACTCAAAAAGTAGGGAGAAAAAGTAAAAGTAGGGCGAAAAAGTAAAGATTGCAACTTAATTATTTTATAAATAGTAGAAAATGTATGGCTAATGTAATGAAGTTGTTAAAATCAGGTTGGCGGCACTGCGCTTATTTGACCATGTTTATCTTTGTTTACAACATTATAACCTGCATCTAAATAACCTTCTATTTGAGTTGAATTCTAATTCTTATTTGTTTTTAATATTGAATCTCTCTATCTGCTATTAAAAGTTCTAATAATTTATTATTTATATTGTTATTATAAATAATAAATAAAAACTGTGCGATGGACGAAAATGTGTATTTTCTTCCTACTGGAGATAAAATATTGTATGTACCTCGTGAGTAAAGTGCCATTTATTCCCCTCGCGATAATTATCTCCCTCGGCTGCGCCTCGGGAGCTAATTAGAGTTATTCCCTCGGCTGCGCCTCGGGAATTAAATAGTCTAATTCCCTCGGCTTCGCCTCGGGATTTAGGGACCATGGTTCCTTCGGCTTCGCCTCAAGAACTAACTTTTTTCGCTCAGGGAATAATGGCTTACTTTACTCCCTAGGTGCATAAATAACTATTGTTATTACAGAAATAAAGATTGACTGAGGATGACCTAAGAAGAAGTTGAAATGTCTCGATTTAAATTATGTATTTAATTTGTACTCTTCGCACATAAAAGGGTACATCTTATGTATTAATATAATTCAATAAAAAGAAAGGTAACGAGTCAACGAACTTTTTTTAAAAAAATATTTTTAATTAATTATTATGATTATTTTTCCAGACAATGAACCAGTCAGTATCTTATTACATGTTTTTAAGAACAGTGGCGCCGAACCAATGAACATTTCTAGGCAAAAGAAGTTACTCAGGTTTATATTAACATATGTTTTTAGCCAATCAATCAGCGGGGATTAGTAAGTTGCACTGATTATCGATGATCAATCAACTGATTCAATCAATGATTCTGATTAATTAATAAACTTCATATTTTCAATATTTAAATTAACTAGTTAAAGAAAAATATGGTACCTACATTGAGTACAATAGATTTCTAATATACTATTTTTTCAATTAGTATTGATTTTTGACACTCAGGTTGACCAACCTATGTGAGAGAAAAAATAAAGCCACTAGGCCTGTGGGAGGAGTGGGACAGCATCATTTGTTTGTCAACTTTTTTCAGTATTTTTGGGTATATATACAGGGTGCGGCAGAAAGAACCCCGATTTGGGAAGTCAATAAAAAGCAAACCAAGTAAGATATGACATTTTTATTGTTATTATCAAAGAGCATATATAATGCGGTTTAATAATACGTAATATTAATGTGTTTTAAACAATACGTCACTCAAATTGCCGCCTCCATTGTTGATGCATTGGTTGAGCCTTTCTCTTAAGTTGTTCATTACTCTGCGAGTCATTACTCTGTGATTATTTTCTGTGGGGCTATCTCAAGTCCAAGGTATACCAACATCGGCCTCAAACTTTAGAAGCCCTCAAGGAAATGATAACTCAAGAAGTTGAAGCAATCACGCCCGACATGACTCGCAGAGTAATGAACAACTTTAGAGAACGGCTCAACCAATGTATCAACAATGGAGGCGGCCATTTGAGTGACATATTGTTTAAAACACATTAATATTACGTATTATTAAACCGCATTATACAGGGTGGTCCAAAAGTCTCCCCCCCCCCTCTTAACTTTTGAACGGTTTGAGATAAATTAATGAAACTTGGGGGATCTCTACCATGCAAAGGGAAGTTTGTTTTCATGCAATCTCCCACTAGGGGCAACCACCCACTTTGCCCCCAGGCCACCCAACTTCAAAATTTCAAATTGGAATGTATATTTTTGAAAGCATATTAGGATTCTACGATGAAAAATAATAAACTTTTACTTGAAACTATTTTTCCTATCTCCAATATTTTGCCCCCTGCAGGGGGGCAAAGATAGCAAAATGACCCTTCCGAAATAGTAAAAAAATAATACTTTGATCGTTATAAAATCTAAACGATTGGAAAAAAAGTAATGAAACTTAGAGGATCTGTACCATGTAAAGAGAAGTGTGCATTCATCCACTCGTGTACTAGGGGCAACCACCATTTTGCCCCCAGGCACTGAAATCTACCATTTTTATACCTTTGCCCCCCAATAGTGGGCAAAATATTGGAGATAGAAAAAAAAATTTGAAGTAAAATATTTTTATTTTTTGCCGCAGAATCTAAATCTGCTATCAAAAATATACACTCTTGGTTAAAATTTTGAAGTTAGGTGGCCTGGGGGCAAAATGGGTGGTTGCCCCTACTGCGCGATTGCATGAAAACAACCTTTCCTTTAAATGGTACGGATCCCCTAAGTTTCAATTATTGATCTCTAACCGTTTAGATTTTACAACGTATTATCGGAAGGGTTATTTTGCTATCTTTGCCCCCCTATAGGGGGCAAAATATTGGAAATAGAAAAAAAAGTTTTAAGTAAAATGTTATTATTTTTCACCGTAGAATCCAAATATGCTATCAAAAATATACACTCCAATTTGAAATTTTGAAGTTGGGTGGCCTGGGGGCAAAGTGGGTGGTTGCCCCTAGTGGGCGATTATATGAAAACAAACTTCCCTATGCATGATAGAGATCCCCCAAGTTTCATTAATTTATCTCAAACCGTTCAAAAGTTAAGAGGGGGGGGGAGACTTTTGGACCACCCTGTATATGCTCTTTAATAATAATAATACAAATTTCATATCTTACTTGGGTTGCTTTTTATTGGCTTCCCAAATCGGGGAGTTCTTTCTGCCGCACCCTGTATATTTCCTTCAATTCAGACATAATTTATTTTGGTAATCATTTTTCTTAGATCATCATATAAGGTATGAACGCTATGAGCCTAACAGGTAGGTATGTAGAAAACAGGTCGGTCTATTTTTAGATGTTGGTAGAAACATTCAGCATTTATTTATTGAGGTCAACATTTACTATACTCTTTTTACAATTAGTATTAATTTTTGACAGCGGGGGAAAATTGAAAAAAACGTGGAGGGGAGGCCCAGGGCCGCTGAGCGGATATCCGGGCCCCTGGGCAAGTTAGCATCTGGGCCCCTTGGAACAAATAACGGGGGGGGGGGGGGGGGTCCGGGGGACTAGTCTTTTTAGAAGATATTTTTTAAAAAGAAATTTTTTAAAAATTTAATTGCAAAAAGATGAGTTTTAAGGATTTCTGAGGGAAATTTTGCCTTTACAGGAAAATATGTTTGGTGGGGACGAATTTTGAAGTTTAACTAAGATGGGCTAAAACAAAACAAATAATTGAGTAGTTTTGTAGCTGGTAAGTATCATTAAAAACCTTCTTTTACACTTCGTAAAATATAATATAAAGGGTTTGCTAAAATAGAGAGATTAAGAGAAAACCAATCAAAATAGTTAAGTAAAAATTTTTAAAATAAGTTGCATTACTAGTAAAAAATATTAATATCAGTATGTTAATATAAATTGTCAGTCAGTTTCTCTCCTATAAATTAACATTGACCATATTGATAAGATAAAAAATCTCAAAAATCAAAGTAACTAAATAAAACACTAAAATTCAAACTTCCATACTCATGACGCATTAGGAATAATTTTAAGTTCATCACAATCAGTGATGAACTTAAGCATCTGAGCATCTTTAAACAAATAACGACGGGGGATACGGGGGTCTCCCCCGGAATTTTTTTTTTTAAATTTAAGTGCAAAAAGTTGAGTTTTAGGAATTTTTGAGGGAATGTTTGTCCTTACAGGGAAAGCTGTTTGGTGGGGACGAATTTCAAAAACCTACATATTTTTGGTTAAGTTTTGTATTTGTGTCTGTTTAATTTCCGTTGCGTGAATCAACTGTGCCTCCCAAACTTAGCTAGGGCATGGGGGGCCCCTCGCTAAAAAAAAAAAAAATGCGTTCAGAACTGAATGGGGTCCCCTTACAATAGTATACAAGTTCAATGCCAAGTTAGATTTTATTATGCTCTAAAGGGGCCTCTTCCGACATTGGTACAAAGATAGTAGTTTTATGTTTTTGTTTTATTTGGGGGCCCCTGGGCATCGGGGTCCTCCCACAATTCGGGCCTATAGTTATGCTTATAGTTAATTGCAATATCCATCTTACCTTTCTGGTTGTAAGAAACCAGGGCCGCCCCCGGAGGCCCGGGCCCCCTGGAGACCCGGGCCCCTAGGCATTTGCCCCCCTTGCCCCCCCCCCCCCCCCCCCCGTTAGCGGCCCTGAGGGGAGCCAATGAGAGGGCTGGATTTTTTTTTTAATTCGACAAGGTCGAGCCAACTAGACAAATAAAAATATCACTAGTTATGGGGCGCGGACCTAAGGGTAACCCTTCCATGAGACTTCATAACCTCCACCGCTTGAATCTTAACATTTTCTAAATTAATTAACTGTGTAACCGCGTTGTTGTAAATCAGAACCAGAAACAATAAGAAATATGCAGTATTAACAGAAAAAAATCATTAACCATTAATAGCAAATTCAGCTATACATAAACAAAAAATATTTCCATGTCATATAATAAGGTTTATTGTTTAGTTGCCGAAAAATGATAACTACAACTTTTTCACACTATAAAATACATATATATATATGCATTTAATACATAAAAATTAATATTGAATACATTTAATATTTAATACATTAAAATGTAAACCTCGACTGAATTAATGACCAACAAAGATTCTTTCCATTTGTTTTATTATAATTCATCGTCTGTTTGGTAAATTTATTCATAATCTAAGTAGTTTTAATTATATTCTAATGAGAGGTATTGTTAATTGCCTTTCCATTTTATATTTAAATTCTTATTGTATGATTACTATTAAATCTATTTATTGTCATGTATTGGTTACTTTGTTCCTTCTTAAATAATACTTAAACTTTGTCAACTCTTAGGGTGCTCTCACACTGGATCCGACTACATGCGACTTCCAACTACCATACGACTCCGCACGACTTGGTAGTACGACTTGGAGCTCTCACACTGGACCCGACTACGCACGACTAAGTAGTACGACTTAGCTCTACACTCTACATTTCACCCTCTACATTCAGACTTGTTGGAGACGTCGTCGAGTGCGGTTGCCTTTTTACTTTATATTTTCGTTTTTTTTTATCGTATACGAACATTTTGACAATATGAATGGGTTGTTTTACCTAGTAGAATGTAATAGTTTAGTGTTAAGAAGAAGAAATAGACGTATAAAAAGAAGAACGGAATGGGTTAATCAAATATTTTTGAAAAGAGAAGAGCATGGTGAATTTCACCATTTAATGAACAATTTAAAAGAAGATCCAGAGAAATTTTTTGATTACTTCCGATTGAGTTTGGACACGTTTATGTACTTTATGGAAAGTATCAAACCAGAGCTGACTAAACTTAACTAACTGATAAAAAAAAAAACTTTAAAAAAAAAAACTTTAAAAAAAACTATGTAAAAAACTGTATAAAAAAAGTAAATAAAAACTATAAAAAACTGTGTATAAAAAACTGTGTAAAAAGGTATGAAAAACTTTGTAAAACAACCGAAAGACTATTAAAAACTGTAGGGATGTAGTTTTTGTCGCATGTAGTCGGACGAAAATCCGAGCCAGCTGGGATCGAGCCGCGCGCAGGTCGGAGGTATACGCACGTAGTCGGACGAGTAGGTCGGATGCAGTGTGAGAGCGCTGATAACATTGCTAAGGTTGGGATAGTTCGTCCGACTACGTACGACTACGCACGACCAAAATTCGCATATAGTCGGATCCAGTGTGAGAGCACCCTTAAATAAAAAAATCGATTTTACGTGGAGAAAAAAATCTTTAAATCCTTAATTAATTATAATCAATTACTATAATAATTAATATAATATATTAATTATTAATCTGTTCAGCATGTGTAGTTGATTTATTAAATAACGTATTATATGATACAATAAATAATACACTAAATATTAATTAATGATGCCTAAATTGTTCCTCATAAGATCAAAGGCCAACTAAAAGTTTATTAAAGCTTATAATTAGTACTTATGGACAACAAAAAAACATAAAAAAAAAATAAACTTTAATTATATAATAGCAAATATAAAATAATGTATTGCTAAATAAAATTACTAGTTACAACTACTAATTTTTAATATTTTTCAAGACATCAGACTATTAATTAAACTGAACTTTATGTTTTCCTCAAAGAAAAACACTTAAAAATCTGTTTAAACAAGTATGAAAAACTAACCCTATTATTAGAGATATGAATAATTAATAATATACTTATTTTTTAATCAAACGTTGTACTTTTATCAGTCGAAACGACATTGTCAATATGGAACTAAAAGTTATCATAGATTTTATATTAGGTGTATTATCAGTTAGAGATAAGTACAATAAATCAATTCAATTTATGTTATACCAAAGTATATTATTTATACTATGGGCTAGTACACTATCTCTACTAGTGACGATTATTCAAAATAACGTTACGTTAGGTGATATGAGCACAACTGTCGCATTTTTTATAGGATTTATTGCTTCGACAAATAAGTTAAATACATTAATTGTTCATAAAAATTACATTGTAGTATCTTTAGATAACATTTTCTTAAAACCGAGTACTTTTTCAAAATGGACTCAAACAATATGCAAAGCTTTTTTTATTCTAGCATTTGTTGCAAACTTTTCATGGAGTGTGATAGTACCTATAATGGAAGGTATGACATTCCCAACGCCATATTATATTCCTTTCTACAGAAAAAATAAATTCGTACTCGGAGCGGTCTATGTATACGGTGTTATATCAACTGCACTTCTATCGATAATACAGATACCCTTTGACAGTATTTTTATGCTCTTAACAGCTGGTATTTGCGACAATTTAGATGAAGTAATCGAAGAAATAAGACAATTAAAACTATACATTAATGAAAGCGACAAAAATTTAAAGCAAATTAATTTGAAACTTATTAAAATTGTGATTCATCAGAGACATTGTATAAGGTATGTATCAAATTAAACTTTATAGTTTTAATTTTAACAGAATATAGGTGGATTCTATATAGAAGGCTAAATAATTTCGAGTTCTTTTGGTGTGCCAATGTTTCAATTTAAAAAAAAAAAAAATTGAAATTACATATAATAATATACAGTATGTCCAAGTATGTAGTTGCATACACTTATAAAGTCCAAATAAACAGGTCAAGTGTGTGCTAGTCAGTACACAGCGAGGGTCCGTTGGCAACCCTATATAATTTAAGTAGTGCCCTATTGATGGTGTTTTTTGAAATGCTAAAAAGCTTACATTAAACTATCCTATGGGTCTGATATTCTCAAAACACATAAACAAACTTCTGATAAAGTATTTTTTTGCCACTGAACCGGACTACAACCATATAAATACATCAAATAGACCATAGTTATAAAAAAAACGTATTTTGTCAATAAAAAATGAAATAATATTTTTTTTTCAAAATTTTCAAAAAGAGGTATCTTTACTTTTGGTCGAAGAATTTTCAGGAATTTTTTCAGATTTTTTGCACTTCACATAAGCGAGATAGAGGGGGGGGGGACATGTTTCACGGTTGGACTAGCCTATATGGGGCATCATGTATAGAAATGCAAAAACTAACAAATATAATGCATACATAATTAAATTGTTTCTTGTATATTGATATAAATTGCATTATTTATGTATTCTTTTTCATTTCATACTCTCTTAAAAAACCAAATACGCTACATAAAAGCCCAGGTAATCTACAACAGATACATACGCCCAAGATTCCCAAAATCGACCTGTATACAGCTGCGTGTCTCAAAATAGATGACTGAAGATGGAAATTTTATTAAGAGAAAACTTATGAAATGAAGAAGAATCCATAATTGGTGAATTTTTTATCAATATATAGAAAAGACTTTAATTATATGTGCCAGTGTTTTTGCATTTCTATACATGATGCCCCGTATAGGCTAGTTCAACCTGTTTCACACCCACTTCAAACTTGCCTACGGTATCCCTATCAAAGTTATAACCAAAGAATTATATATTTTTGTAATCGGCTCGACGTACCCTTTCATATGATACCCCTCACGGTGTCGAAAAAAAATAAAAAACAAATTTAACCCTTAAGTTTCTTTACCCTAATTTTTTTGAAAAATATATTTTTTTAAGTCGCTATATTTTTAAAATACGTGGGTAGGTACAAGACACATACATGCCAAATCTCAAAGCGATCGGACGAAAGGTGTAGCCGTGAGAGCAGGCGACTAGACGGACGGACAGACACACGCAGGAAAATATAAGGGTCCTTGGTTTTGCTTACGGACCCTAAAAATGCAATTCTCGAAGAAAAGTCACTCTTCATAAAATCTCATGCTTATTCTTAAATGATGATTTATAGTATTATATAAAAGCGCCCAAGCCTATAGTAGTGAAATTTGTAAGAAGATGGCAAAAAGAAGAATGGCTCAGGGCTTACAGGAATGCTAGTCGGAATGAAAACACAGGACCTGGAATACCGGCAAGTAAAATGTGCGCTAATTTCACCGACGGCAGAGTCTACATATCGGAACATCTAACTAATAAGAACCGCGATATACTTAATAGAACAAAATTGGCAGCGAGAGATAAAGGGTACAAATATGTTTGGTTCTCTAACAACAAGATATTGGTAAGGAGAAATGAAGGTGAGAGAGCTATCTTAATTAAAAAAGTTTCCGATGTAGAAAAACTGTAATTTTAACATTCATTATCTAAAAATTTATTATATATTTCATAATATTCTATGGAAATTTACAAAACTCAAAATGAGTTTAATTATTTAATATTTATAACCTCTTGCTGCTGTGAATTAGTATTAATTAATCATTCTTTTCTTGTATTTTTATTTAAATTTAGTTCACTTAACATTAATTATTTATCAATACCAAATAACTTATGTTATCTGCATATTAATGGTAGTCAGTCTGTGTTTGTCTTATCAATTATTATAAACATTATTTATATTTGTTATACTTTGTATCATTTTAAAGTTAGTGTTATACCCTTCTGTAACTTTTACTTAACTATTCTAAATATCTTTATAATTTTGTTATACTTTATTATAGCTGTGTTTATTCTATGTCATATGTTTGTTTATATTAATATTGTTCTATATTCATTAACTAATATAAGAGAATTTTTAGCTATTTTAGTAATTAGAGGTTTTGCTTCATACATAATATGTCCATAATGTTAAATATGATCACTTCTTATGTTACCAACCAAAAAACTCTTTGTGTTATTGATCTGTCTGTTTTTTGTTATTTAAGGATTTTATTTATTAATGTTATTTAGTTACATATCTATTTATTACTGTTATTTATTTATATATTTATTTATTAGTGTTATTAATTTGTATATTTATCTATTTGTAAAAACATTCACACTTAGAACCTTTTAGATTTTTTACTTGAAATAAAATAAACCACCTATGAATCCTCAATACTTAAAATCAATAGACTCACATAACAAAGTGACAGAAGCTGTAATCACTGACTACCAACTGGACAGACAAAAACAAGACTCAGTCAAGTTGTTACACACTAATATTAGATCAATTGGAAAAAATTACGACGCACTATTACTACTTTTACAAAATTTAGAACAAAAAATTGACATTTTAATTCTGACAGAATGTTGGCTGAAGCAATATGACACATACTTCGACATAGACGCTTACACAGCTTACCATGATACGGGATGCAATAGAGCTGAAGGTATCGTGGTTTTCTGTAGAAGCCACATTGAAGTAATGAAAGTCATAAACAGACCGATAACCGGTTGTAACAGCCTAACACTTCAATTAAAAATACACAACAAACATATAACTATAACGTCTATATACAGATCTAGCGAAATTAATTGTGACGATTTCCTAATTAACCTGGAACATTTCTTAAGTGCAAATACTTCATCACACCACATCATAGCCGGTGACATTAACTTAGACCTTCTACTTGACAACACCACGAAAAATACATACTTAAATATACTTAGCAATTTCGGTTTCGTTAGTTACATAAACAATGTTACAAGAAAAACAGAAAATACCGAATCGTGCATCGACCATATCATGGTTAAATGGAACAAAAAAGAACAACTTTCATCTTTCATTTTACAAAATAGAATCACTGACCATTACCTTACAGGACTCTATCTAGACATAAACAAACAACCAACAACAGATGCTCAAAAACAAAAAATAACACTAACAAAAACGGACACTGAAAAACTAACAACACTGCTTGAAAGTATAAACTGGGATCCATTGTATGAACATAAAAACGCAAACATAGCGACAAGATATCTAGTTGACAAACTTACAGAAAATATAAAACTGAGCTCGACAACAGAAGAAATATACGTGACATGCAGAAAAAAAAAACTAAAGCCCTTGATCACCAGCGGACTTGTTAAATCAATTAGACATAGGGACAACATAAGAAAGACTCTAGACAGACAACCCTTTAACACTAAATTAAAATACAAATATATTAAGTACAAAAATATGTTGACCAAATTAATTAAGAAGACCAAAGCACTATATTTCCAAAACCAACTACCGACTGACAAACTCGACTCTGCTAAGACATGGAAAGTGATAAACGAATGTTTAAATAGGAAAAAAAATCTAGAAAACAAAATATCTACGCTCACCTATAATGGCGTGTCTTGTACTGACAGCGTAGAAATAGCGAATCAACTCAATAACTTTTTTTAGTAATGTAGGGGAAAATCTAGCCCACCAAATTAAAAACAAAAATAACGAACGACCACAAATACATGAAAAAACAGACATTGACAAAATTCTATACAAATTCAAACCGATAACTGAACTCGAAATCAAACAACATATAAATAGTTTAAAATCTGATACTTCGCCGGGAATAGACGGTATCAAGGCCCAGTACTTAAAATCTGCTCAAAATTCTTTAATCTCTCCAATAACATACATCTGTAATCTCTCTGTGAAAGAAGGAGTTTTCCCGGATGTACTGAAAGAGGCTGTCATAACACCACTATACAAACAAGGAGACAGGACTGACCCGAATAACTACAGACCAATATCTTTAGTTTCTAATATTTCAAAAATATTAGAAAAATGCATTAAAACCAGACTAATAGACCACTTAAAAAATAATCAGATTATATCTCCAAATCAATTTGGGTACTTGGAAAATAAAAGTACATCAGACGCCGTATACAGACTGACGGACTATGTCACTAGCGATTTAGATGTGGGCAACAAATCTATGGCTGTTTTTATAGATTTGAAGAAAGCCTTCGATACTGTTTCCCACAATATTTTGCTAAACAAACTCGACTCGATAGGGATAAGAGGAACTTGTTTAAATTTTTTTAAAAGCTACCTATCCAACCGAAAACAACAAGTAAAACTAGAAGGAAAATTTAGTAAACAAGTAGTAATAAATTTTGGAACACCCCAGGGAACAGTGATAGCGCCCTGGCTTTTCCTTATCTATGTAAATAATTTACTGAAACTAAAAAATACATACTCAGAGATAATTTCTTTCGTTGACGACACTTTAGTCTATTTCAGAGGTGCTACCTGGAACGAGGTTTTACTTAAAGCATCTGAAGGAATGACTAAAATACAATCATGGTTCGACTGCAACTTACTCACTCTTAACTTAAACAAAACTAAATACATGACTTTCTCACACGACAAACGGGGACAGCCTCCTCCCGACACAACTACACTAATCCTACACGACTCAAACTGTAACTGTACTCACCCACTCACAACTGACTCCACCTGCACCTGTAAATCAATAATAGATAGAGTAGACAACATTAAATACCTAGGGGTAATGATAGATTCCAACTTAAATTGGAAATTACATATTAAATGGGTGGTAAACCGAATAAGGAAAACTTTCTATAGCTTTAGACAGATACGAGAATTCAGTAACAAGGAGACATTGAAAGTATTATACCATGCACTAGTTGAGTCTATACTGAACTATTGTATTCTGTCTTGGGGAAGCGCAGCCGAGGCCAATATAGAACCGGTAAAAATTGTCCAGAAAACAGTTATTAAAATAATACTAAAAAAACCATCAAGATATGCTTCGGATCTGTGTTACAAAGATCTATCTGTGCTTCCTCTTAACCTGATATTCAAAAAATCAATTCTCTTACATTTCTTCAATGAAGAAAAAATAAAAGTTAATCACATTTATTCCACAAGATCTAAAATAAACAAAACCGTTCAAATTCCAAACTGCAATACAAATAAGAAACAAAGACATGCTACATACCTAGGACCGAAATATTACAACGAATTGCCACAACATCTCAAACACATACAGTCTATGGACATTTTTAAAAACAAAATAAAAACATACCTTTACTCTCAAATTTAATAAACAACAGAGACCTAATACAACTAACATTTGTGCAATGAAACAAATTATAATTACATAGCTGCAATTTTATTTTTCTTTCTTTTTATCTTATTTATCTTATTTTATAATATTATAAAAATATTATTTTTTATTAATGTACGAAATTCATACCTTAAATCTCCATCTTCTACACTCTACACCATATTTATTTACTATATAATTTAAACTAATCAAAAGAGACAGGGTCCTCGCTCTAGAGTTTTACTCTACTGAGGGTCCTCACCAAAATTTAAAAAACAAATGAACATATGTATACAAATAAAACCTATTATATTTGTAAAAGGAAAAAAAACAAAAACATAAGCATACAATGTATATTATAATAATTTTGTAAAGTAATACTTTGATGTATGAAATATTTGGTGAAAATAATATACATATTATTATTATTATTATTATTATTATTATATTTTATTCAAAATGTACCCTGTACCCAAAAAATACAATTTACTAAAATCTTACAAGAGGAAACCGGACCAAATTTAGACTATTCAAGAAAAAAGTAAAAAAAATATTTCTGAAATAAAAATATTTAAAAATAATAACTCAACTTAAAAAAAAACTCGATATTTCCTTATGTTCCAGTGATTTTAAAAGGTTGGCAGATTTAATGGATTCAATTGTGTTTTTCCAAATCCTTCAATCGATTGCCATCTCCTGCTTCATGAGTTTCGTTCTTTCTCAGGTATCACTTCGTTTAAAAATACAATTCATATTTTACGATTTTGGTAGTATTCATACTACGGAAAGATGAAATTTTAATTTAAATCAAATTATAATTATTATTGACTACGAGAAACAGAAAGAGAAAAATTCACTCCAGCGCCGGGATTTGAACCACGGGCCTCTATTTTTCCAGTATAGCGCTCTAACCAATTATAAGCGTTATTTCTCGGTCTAGTTCTATGTCATTACTGTTGACTTCTTAGACTTGTGGAAAAATTAAAAGCTTTAAATACGGGTCAAGGTATCATTAACGTCAGAGAAAATCATTCTCCTGCGTAGCTTAGTTGGTTAGAAGTTAGAGCGCCATACTGGAAATATAGAAGCCCGTGGTTCAAATCCCGGCGCTGGAGTCTATTGTTCTCTGTCAGTTTCCCGTAGTTAATAATAATTATAATTTGATTTAATAAGGTTTAAAGAATGGACTTTAGTTCTACCAAGGTTTTTTTAAAAAAGCAATATATTTCAGAAGTTACTCCATCATCAGGCTCAAAAACATAACTACATAACTAGATTGCACTAAAATATAAAATTTGAAATATAAATAACATGTAATATCTCTATAAAAATCACAATAAAAATCACAATAAACACAGTACACAAGTATAGGTTAAGGTATGATAAGATAAGGTCCATGAGGAGGTTATATCAAGAGGTTAGGTTACTCCAATGTTGTCTTTTATATTACATGTTATTTATATTTCAAATTTTATATTTTAGTGCAATCTAGTTATGTAGTTTTTGTTTTTGAGCCTGATGATGGAGTAACTTCTGAAATATATTGCTTTTTTAAAAAAACCTTGGTAGAACCATTCCATTCTTTAAACCTTATTATGGAGTTCTACAAAAAGAACATTAGAACCTTAAGAAAACTATTGAATTTGATTTAAATTAAAAATACAATTAAAAAAAAAAAAAAAAAAAAAAAATCTATTTTTCCTTTATTTTAAATCAAATTATTGCTAAATATTTGTGAAACTTTTTACTCCAGCAACGAAAACCTATTTTAAGTAAATTTTTACATTAAGGATTTATTTAATTTTCTTTCAGACTGATTCAAGTACTAATACAGTGAAAGCGTTTACTTGTCTTACCTGGGCAATGTATCAGTTGTTTTGGATATGCTGGTTCGGTCAGAAGATTACCAATAAAGTATGTATTGAATTATTGAATTAACATTTAAGTATTGTTGTTTATATTTATTTATTTGTTGCTTCCCAGCTTACCGAAGGTAACGAAAGGTATACGGTCGTTCCGTAGAGCGAATTTTTTTTTGACATTTTTATGTTTTGGCTATGGCACATTAACCTAAAAAAGCGTTACGTTCTACGAATGGGGAAGATATAGGATATCAAGGTTTTAGGAAGGTATAGGATGTGTTCAATCGAGTCTGTCCGCTCTTGGTAGGGATAGTGTCTCCCACTACCGCGCTTGGTACCGCTGTCGCTAGGGCGTCCCCTCCCCAAGCGATTCTAAAACGCTGTACACTGTACTAGGGGAATAGAAAAGGGTTGGAGCTAACTGCACTCGTTTACATCGCTGCTTAGAGGTCGGCTGAGTTATGATTTCAGTTTAATTCTCTTGATAATACTCTACTAAAACCGCCCCCCCCCCCCCCCCCCCCCCAACTACAATTTCTGTTCAACTGCTCTGACTTGCATCGGACTAACGCCATAACTCTTAGAATGTTATTCCTAATAAACGTTATACAAGCATTACCAAAAAGCGTTACATAAAAATGTCTCACTGTCTTGCAGACTCGTATGCAAGCAATTTTAGTTTTTTTTTTTTTTTGTCTCTGATTTCAAAAATTCCAAGACAGAACACTCCGACATTAGGGAACAGTATTTAGGCATAAAATCATTCTTACAAAATAGGACGCGAGAAAGCTATGTGCCACACTTGGCAAAACTTTTTTTACTCCATAACATATAGTATTTCATATCCTTTAATATCATGCTACTATGCAAATATCATTGATTATATGTGTACTGAAACCAGACATAAAATTGGCAATGTAAACGCATACAATATTATTGACGATCAAAAGTAAAAATACTAGTATGCTTTAATGCTAAAGGCTGAAGCTTCTTCCTCTATAAGTCAAAACAGTGATCAACACTTCCATGCAACAATAAAACGCTTGATTTACCTCCCCCCCCCCCCCCCCCCCCCCCCCCCCCAAATGCGTTTATCTAAATACAAACCTGTCTATATAGGCTTCGTTAAAGTTAATTTTAACAGTTTATTCAATGCTGTTTTTTATTTTATTTTTTTTTAACTTTTTATTTAATTACTGCAACTACAATATTTCATTGTTATAAGCAATACAGATCTCTATGAATATTTGACTTGAGTCGACATGATGCAAGCAACTATCCAGTGATAGCACTTACTAAATTGAGACGAAAAATATTTGATGTGTAATATAAAGCACAATTAATAAATTTAATTCATGATATTAAAATAAATATATTTAGTTGTCTAAGAGGTCCCGTGGCCACTGCCTTTTCAGGCGTCTAGGAGGATTGTCAGGAATGGACCGGGAAGACAGACTGTGGACTAGTGGATTGGAATGGTCAGAAAGGGAGTCGTGGAAGGATTTGTATCGAGAAATGGCTAGTTCACGGACAAAGGGTACTTTGAGGTCGTTATGAAGGACGATATTTGAAACATAGAAGGGAGCGTCAGCTATTTTTCGTAGGGTCTTGGATTGGAGTGATTGGATACGATAAGAATTGGAAGGTTTGGTGCAACCCCAGAGTTCTATGCCATATGTCCATGTAGGTTTTATTATGGTGTTGTAGATGAGTATTTTGTTTTGCATGTTGAGTTTAGATGTGTTGTGGTTGTGTAAGAGTCTGTGTAAAAGTTTATAGCGTGTATTACATGTTTGGCGTTTATGTTAGATGTGATTTGCCCATGTTACACGACGATCTAAGTGTAGACCCAGGTAGCGGACAGAACTGGAATGAGGAATAGGGATTTGATTAAGGGTTACTGGTTCACACATACCGTGCCTTAGAGCGAAGGTCACATGAGAGCTTTTCGTTTCATTTACTTTGATCCGCCATTTTTTGAACCAAGATTCCAGGAGTGTAAGGTGCTGTTGAACATGGTCGGAGGCTGTATGTATATTATTCAATGCGTGGTACTATTAAACCTGTCAAAATCGGCCAAATGTTAAAAACTTAAATGTGTTCTTTTAATATCTTAAGCCTCGTCCAGACTGCTGAACCGAACAGAGGAAACGAGCTGAGCATTGGTGTCTACGCATGCCCAGTCTGAGATGCGCATGCGCACTTTAGACTGGGCATGCGCAGAGACTATTGCTCGGCTCGATTCCTTTGTTCGGATTGGCATTCTGGACGAGGCTTTATCTCACCAATATCCACATGAATTAAAATCATTATATAATCTATACAAGTATATGATTGATATTTCTATGTATTCTCACATATATTAATTTAATGTACAACTTATAGTATATAAATGTAATTTATTTGTATAGTTCGAGGCACTTGGGCATGAAATCTTCTGGTCGGGATGGGAAGAGTGTTGTGTACATCACCAGAAGTTAGTACTGATAGCTCAAGCAATGTTCTCCCAACCCATGGTGATAACAGGTGCTTCGCTTTTTCAAGTCTCCTTGAAGACACTTATGTGGGTGAGGATTTTTTTTAGATCTTAACAAAGAATTGTTTCTTTTAATTACTATTTTAATTGTGATGTATATCAGTGCAGTATTATAAGTAGACCTATTCTTATTTACCTACTTCTAATTCATATTAATACTGTAAATTAACTTTGTCAATGATAATAATGACAAACTTGACAGTTTTCATAAGAAAACAGATTATTTATAAAGATTATTTAAAAATAAAAAAAAGTCCAGTCATGCACCATGACCTAATGAGCGAATTTTCAAAGAAATCTTCGTATTATTGGCTTATGATAATATAGGAAAATTCTGGTTTAGAATTTGCATGGGTGAAAAAAAAAATTTGGTACACAGGAGTTCGAGGTACAAAAGTCAAAATAGTATTTACCCTTCAAGATGCATGTCGTTGGAAAGCTCTTTAAGAGTACAGTAATTGTTGTTATGTACACTTTTATCATATTTTCATATAAAAGGGGGATAAAATGGAAAAAACACATTTTTATGCTATTTTTGACTAAATTGTCAAAATTTGACCCCTAAATGAACTCCAAAAATTCTGGCCAACGAAATCATCCTTTCTTTTGATATTATTGACATTTTAGAATTTTGTTTGAAATTTTTAAGTGCATCCTAAGGGGAGATATCGTCTGGAGTGACACATACATACATATATTATATAGGTACATATATACATACATACATAAAAAAAAGTGTTAAATTTTAGGAATCGATTCAGAATGGTCTAAAACGGATTTCCAAGGAAACAATTTTCAAAAATTCGCATTACAAAAATTCTGAAGCCATTGCAATAGCGTAATTTTCTTTGAAAATTCGCTAATCAAAAGATTTAAATATTGTTAATTAATTTATATGTATTATTGTATTTTTACAGTCGATGAACCAGTCTATTTCTTTTTACATGTTTTTAAGAACTGTGGAGCAGAACCGATCAAAATTCTAGAGCAATTAAAACATTACTAGAATAGAACAAAATAATCAGCTGAGACTAGTCTACAACTTTTAATCAATGATTCAGAATGAACTACGAACTTAATCTTCAATGTGTAAAAAGAAGGATCAACTGATTACTGGCAACTAGAACAACAATATATGCAGCAATAGAATACTTTCTTCTTGCTAGCGAATTTTGTATTAATTAATTACTTCTAAATTATTTTAGGCAACATTACGACAATATTTTTCGTTCTTAACCTGCAGAATAGTAGATAAGACAACTCCACTTTACTAGCAACATTATTTGCTTTAAATAATGTACATATTTCATTTAATTAAATCATTTTATATTATAAAATAAAGGACATAAATAATTACTATAAAGGAATAATATTTTTTTAATTTCTACCTTATCAGTACTAATTTAAATATTACTATTTGGCTCAATATTTGCATATTTTCGTAAGACAATAATCTATAAAAAATACAAAAATACGCGTGGTGTTGCGGCACACCCGGTGGGAACGAAGTTCTTTACGCTTTTCATTAAATTCAAATTACAAAATCACACTACTAAGTATCGCTCGGGTGCAAACTCCACACTCGCATGAAAAATGCTACTTTCCGCACTAGACGCGTAATATACAGGGTGATCCAAAAGTTCGGCAACGGCTTAATTAATCCGGTTAAATTTGAGATATTAAGTTCGCGTTTGCGGGTATCTTAATCATTTGTAAAAAAACTACTTTTTTGGTGGGTAATCATTTTTTCCGCATATTGGTTGCCGCCATATTGGATTCAACTTTGTTATTTTAAATTGGACCACCCATAAAGTGATACATTTTTGGAAAGCCCTTAAAAAAAGAAAACATTTGCCGCAAACCCGAGCTTTCTATCTACTCCCGTTCCAAAATGGCGGATACTCAAAGTTTTATTTTATTTTTTTTTTTTTCAATAGTTTAGTTAGATATAAAAAAATCGGTCCGAGACAACTCAGACAAATTTTCTCATATGATCTCGGCCCCAGATCTCAGGAAACATGAATATAAAATTAAATATTTATTGCATTAAGCTCGCTTCAAGATAAACCTACGTGATGCTTAGTTAATTTATTATTATTTAAAATGTGTTCAACAGGTGGTTGTTTATACTTTTTCTTTTTGATTTTCAACCAAATGAGATTTATTTTCATCAATATCTCGGAAACTATGACTTGATAACGAACTAGGTTTTCTGGGATCTGGGACAGAGATTATATGAGAAAGTTTGTCTGAGTTGTCTCGGAACAATTTTTTTATTTCTAACTAAACTATTGAGAATAAGGAAAAAAAAAAGAGTGAATTTTTTAACTTTGAGTGTCCGCCATTTTAAAACGGAAGTAGATAGAAAGCTGGGGTTTGCGGTAAATGTTTTCTTTTTTCAAGACCTTTCAAAAAATGTATCACTTTATAGGTGTTCCAATTTAAAATTTCAAAGTTGAATCCAATATGGCGGAAAAAATTATTACCCACCAAAAAAGTAGTTTTCTACAAATCATTAAGATACCCGCAAACGGGGATTTAATATCTCAATTATAACCGGAGATATTAAGCCGTTGCCGAACTTTTGGATCACCCTGTATATTATATAACAGTATTATTTGTTTTTTATTTTATTTACAGTCCACCCATCAGTCCTACTAATGTAGTATGCCGGGGCTAGAGGACTTTAGGGAACAGTCCTTTTCCCTCACTACTCTATACTACAATCATCCTCTTTAACTATCAACTCATCATAATTATCTTTTTTTTCTCAATATTCAATCAAATTAAACAGTCAATAAATATCAATATCACAGACAGTTAATCAAATAAATTAAATGTGGTAGATATGGCGATGACATGCGAGGGTTGTCAAATAATAGTTCTACTGTCTATAAAATAATTCTAGACCCTCGAGTTTAAACCCTTGTAACTTCTAAACAGAAAATCGTATGTAGATGAAACAAGTTTCTTTATTTAGACAATTTAATAAAATTTTATAGCATATGAATAATTATTTTTTTACGTTAATTTTTAATTACTTTATTGTGGGATAGGTGAAAATAGGGCCGTTTTTTCGGCACATTATAGCAATGCCCAACTTTAAAAACTCATTGCTTTAAAAGTTCTTAACCAAATCAAACCAAATTCACAGGACTTTTAGAACTCATATAAATTTCGAGGCCTACGAAGTTTCAAGTCGGAAAGTTAATTAGTTTTCTGTCAATTAACGAATTTAATGGGACCTGATATCTTTTGAACTGCTATAGATAGAAACACGAAACCTTCACAGAAAAATCAAGAAAAAACTACCTTTCAAGGATACGAACTTAATTTTGCTCCCGTGGTGCTACAAAAAGTTGTAGAATTTTTTAAATGTTGATCATTAATTCGTTGTTGAAAGGTATAAAAGGGATAATTATGAGGGAAAAATGGCAAGGTTGTTATACCTGGTCAGAGATTTTTCCCCTATAATCCTGCCCTAGCTTTACTACCACACCATACATCTGACTTAAGGACAGCTTCCTGTATGGTGTGGTAGTAAAGCTAGGACAGGATTAGAGGGGAAGAATCTCTGACCAGGTATAACAACCTCTCCATTTCTTCCCTCATAATTATCTCTCTTATACCTTTCAACTACGAATTAATGATCAACATTAAAAAAATTCTACAACTTTTTGTAGCACCGTGGGAGCAAAATTAAGTTCGTATCTTTGAAAGGTAATTTTTTCTTGATTTTTCTGTGAAGGTTTTGTGTTTCTATCTATAGTAGTTCAAAAGATATCAGGTCCCATTAAATTCGTTAATTAACAGAAAACTAAATAACTTTCCGACTTGAAACTTCGTAGGCCACAACATTTATATGAGTTCTAAAAGACCTGTGATTTGGTTTGATTTGGTTGAGAACTTTTAAAGCAATTAGTTTTTAAAGTTGGGCATTGCCAGAATGTGCCGAAAAAACGGCCCTATTTTCACCTATCCCACAATAAAGTAATTAAAAATTAACGTAAAAAAATAATTATTCATATGCTATAAAATTTTATTAAATAGTCTAAATAAAGAAACTTGTTTCATCTACATACGATTTTCCGTTTAGAAGTTACAAGGGTTTAAACTCGAGGGTCTAGAATTATTTTATAGACAGTAGGTGGTCAGTGTTGTCCTAGATTCGGCGATGTCGGTCATCAAGGTGAAATAAGTAGTACCACATCGCATGCAAATAAGTAATATGCAGTTATAAAAATAATTATAAGGTGAAAATTTTTCATGCAAGCTAACTACTCTAACATGCTTTTGATTCTACAAGCAAGCTATAGGAGCACTTAGTGGTGGATTTGCGAACGGGTCGGTGCTAGTCCCAAGGATCTTATAAAATAGGGATTGAGCACTAGGCGAAAAAAGTGTCGCCAAGAACTTGGAAAATCTAGTAGCATAGATTACCTTCCCGTATGGTTATAACTGTAGAAGATCAAGAAGAATGGGAAAAATTCTTAAAAAATCGATCAGGTTATGTTTTTATCTTCCCTCGCGTTTCATATTTCTCCTTGTTTGGTAGTTTGTGATGTCTTCCTTGCTTTATGTTTTGTTTTCTCTCGTGTACAATTAATTTATTTTTTAGTGATTTTTGGACTATATTTAAGCAATCTTGTTTACTGTGTTTGCAGTTACAAAGATAAGTTGTTAAAATTTGTAAAAATCTAATTCTGCAATAGAAATAACCCGTTTCCAAATTAATTAATATTAATTATTCGGTTATTAAAAACTATTCTAATAGCTAAATTTGATTAATATATTAAATAAAAACTGTAAATTGAAATAAAAACCCTTAAAGCAGTAAAATATTTCATTAAAATCTTAAAAAAATGTTAGATTGTAACGTAACCTTTCATTCAAAAATAAACAATGGATAACAGTCGGGAAGAAATTCGTCCTACTAATGCGCACGCACATTGGTAGTTTGATGTAGATTTTTTACAAGTTCTTGGCGACACTTCTTAACCCAGGAGATATGCTTAGTGCCCAATCCCTATTTTATAAGATCCTTGGCTAGTCCTGTGTAGGTTATACTGTAGAACCTTCCGTTTGCCATATCAATAGCAGAGCCGTTGTATACGAGTTAACAATCTCGAATAAATGGATCTCTCCTTTTATAACAGCAGCAACGACTGTAGTGTTCAGATGTGATGTGTAGTGCCATTGTTTTGCTAAATTTACATTTATAATTTCCATTAATATCATAAGTATAAGTTTGTAAATACACGTAACTACCTAAGGATTCATACACTTCGATTAACGGCGCTAGAGTTTATGGACATAAAGAGAACAATCAAAATTACCAGATAAAAAGAACTTTCTCAAACTACGTTTTTAAATTTTCTGTTGAATAATATGTAATAATATAATTGAAGTAATGTAATAATATAAGTAATGTTGATAATATAATTGTCATTGCTATATAATGTTAGTGAAAAAACAATACATAGTTCCGAATTTATTTACTTCACATAATAATGAGAACCATCTAGAGAGCTGATCTTAAACCTATAAAAGGACAAATCTTTGTACAAAGGATCTCACCAACACCAAATCTAAACCGTGCCATTGATATGCATGCCTCTGTGTAGGGACAGTAAGAGAAGAAAAATGTGTACAAGTAAAGAAGTACAGATGCAGAAAAATTAAACCTATACCTAGGACACAAATGTGTAAACAAACCTGGGAGTCTCTGTCACACGTCAATTGATTTATTTCTTTGTTTACTTTTCGCTGTCATTAAATGTTTACCTCCTAATAAAAAATCACAAATTTGAAACCCGTCAAAATGAAGATTGTATAAATACTATGGGATATGTCAAAACAAATAAAATAACTTGCGGATTTTTTTCCGAACTAACTTTCCATACAGCAAAATTTGCTGAAAACTAATTAAATTCTGCTGAAAGATGGCTAAAAGTATTAAAATAATGCATTGTCATCGTGTTCTGAGCTATTCTAAAAGTTTCACATGTTAAGCTACTCGGGAAGTTAGTTAAAAATCGATTG
The DNA here is from genome assembly GCA_951217055.1 of Gerris lacustris. Classification (NCBI taxonomy): domain Eukaryota; kingdom Metazoa; phylum Arthropoda; class Insecta; order Hemiptera; family Gerridae; genus Gerris; species Gerris lacustris. Next base: position 9,866,131 of record OX578281.1, read on the forward strand.
CAAGATTTGTAATGGACAAACAAACAAACAAACAAGAAAGCAAGCTAATAAAAACGTAGTAAAATAGAACATTAAATGACAATGAATAATAAATAAAAGGGTTTAGATACAGGCCTAAACAACGGGTAATAAATACATACACAGCTCCTGATCAATATTACTGAATAAATAATCTACGTCAATTATAGAAAAAGAAAAATATATAAATGAGAAAGTGTAAAGACATAAGTAAATAGCTGACATTAAAACAACGGATATATAACATTATTTTTTTATTTTTTTTTTGGTTTCAGAAATAATAAAATATGAATAACAACTCTAAATATACAGTAACACTCATACATTAAGGAATAGATTAAGTTTACGTGTAAATATACAAAATTTGACCTGAACCTAGATAATAAAAGGGTACCAAAAAAACTTTTGAAGTTTAACACTAGTTACAACTTAAAAAAAAAAAAAAAAAAAATGAAGTATTATAGGAAAAACAATAAAATATTAAAAGTCTATGAAAAACCCAATTAAAAGTTGCAAAAGAAAAAAAATAAATACATAAATTGCCTAGATAAAAAGTAGCATTATTAATAATTTATTCAGTTTTATGAAAAAGAGAAAGTGGGGTGTACTTATCTTTTAATATGTGAAAATTAAAAGTTTAACTATATAATATTATTTATAGAGCGTATAGATAAATTAATAAAATGTTATTTGAGTAAAGAAAAATAAAAACTTAGCAATCATTTTCAAGTTTAATTGTAATGAAAAAATAATTTAGTTTTATCTTTAATAATCGATATATGTATACATAAAACGGTATTTCTTTTTGCGTATTGTACGTGAAGTTATAAAGCATCAGGGTTGTTCGATTTAGAAATAATCATAAACACGCAGAACAAAATTACTATATGTTTATTAATAATTTAATGCAGAATAATTTTAAACGGCCTATTATATTACGGAAGAAGAGACAGTAATGATTAAACTAGGGTTCTGACTCGGTTAAACTAGGATTTTGATCGGTTAAACTAGGGTTCTGACTCGGTTAAACTAGGGTTCTGACTCGGTTAAACTAGGGTTCTGACTCGGTTAAACTAGGGTTCTGACTCGGTTAAACTAGAGTTCTGACTCGGTTAAACTAGAGTTCTGACTCGGTTAAACTAGGGTTCTGACACGGTTAAACTAGGGTTCTGGTTCGGTTAAACTAGGATTCTGACTCGGTTAAACTAGGGTTCTGACTCGGTTAAACTAGGGTTCTGACTCGGTTAAACTAGAGTTCTGACTCGGTTAAACTAGGGTTCTGACTCGGTTAAACTAGGGTTCTGACTCGGTTAAACTAGAGTTCTGACTCGGTTAAACTAGGGTTCTGACACGGTTAAACTAGGGTTCTGGTTCGGTTAAACTAGGGTTCTGACTCGGTTAAACTAGGGTTCTGACTCGGTATAACTAGGGTTCTGACACGGTTAAACTAGGGTTCTGGTTCGGTTAAACTAGGGTTCTGACTCGGTTAAACTAGGGTTCTGACTCGGTTAAACTAGAGTTCTGACTCGGTTAAACTAGGGTTCTGACTCGGTTAAACTAGGGTTCTGACTCGGTTAAACTAGAGTTCTGACTCGGTTAAACTAGAGTTCTGACTCGGTTAAACTAGGGTTCTGACACGGTTAAACTAGGGTTCTGGTTCGGTTAAACTAGGGTTCTGACTCGGTTAAACTAGGGTTCTGACTCGGTTAAACTAGGGTTCTGGTTCGGTTAAACTAGGGTTCTGACTCGGTTAAACTAGGGTTCTGACACGGTTAAACTAGGGTTCTTGTTCGGTTAAACTAGGGTTCTGACTCGGTTAAACTAGGGTTCTGGTTCGGTTAAACTAGAGTTCTGACTCGGTTAAACTAGGGTTCTGACACGGTTAAACTAGGGTTCTGACTCGGTTAAACTAGGGTTCTGACTCGGTTAAACTAGGGTTCTGACTCGGTTAAACTAGGGTTCTGACTCGGTTAAACTAGGGTTCTGACTCGGTTAAACTAGGGTTCTGACTCGGTCAAACTAGGGATCTAACTCGGTTAAAATATGGTTCTAACTCGGTTAAACTAGGGTTCTGACTCGGTTAAACTAGGGTTCTGACTCGGTCAAACTAGGGATCTAACTCGGTTAAAATAGGGTTATAACTCGGTTAAACTAGGGTTCTGACTCGGTTAAACTAGGGTTCTGACTCGGTCAAACTAGGGATCTAACTCGATTAAACTAGGGTTCTGACTCGGTTAAACTAGGGTTCTGACTCGGTTAAACTAGGGTTCTGACTCGGTTAAACTAGGGTTCTGACTCGGTTAAACTAGGGTTGAGCATTAGGAAATATTTTTAAAAAAAAAGAAAAACTGAATTAAATATGTTCCTTTTTAATTTTTGATTATAAAAAAATATATAAAGATATGAAATTTAAAAATATAATGGATTTTTCTTTTAAAATATTAAATATTAAGAACGAGCGTTCATTTTTTTCAAAGATATTATACTGGTTAATTATTTTTGTGGAAGTTTTAGGAATAATTTCTCTCTGTCTTCATATCTCTTATAGGAGTACAAAATTAAGTGATACAAGCATTGCAGTTGTTTTTATTTGTTCGGGTATCGTAACTCTCGTCAAATTAATAACATTTACCAAATATAAGAGTTACGTTTCGAATAGAATCAATCAAGTTTTCGAAAATGAACCAAGCAAATGTACCAAATCGACTCATATGATCTGTAAAGGTTACTTCTTAATGGGTATTTCCGGTGACGTTTTATGGGCGTTAGTACCTTTGATCGAAATGAAAATGAAATTGCCCACACCGTATTTCATTCCGTACGGCGATACAAATATCGTGACTTATGTACTTAGTTATGTCTACAGTACGGTGACTGTCAGTTTAATGTTCATTATACAGGTACCTCTAGATTGCGCTTTCATGCTTATGTCGACAAGGATTTGCGACGAAGTTGACTATTTGGTCCGAAAAATACACAACTTAAGGATCTACGTATATAATGATTCAAGAAAAACAAAGATCATTCAGATAAAATTATACGAAGTAATTATCCTTCATCGAAGTGTAATGACGTATGTATTTATTTAAAATTATTTTTGTATTTTTTTTATAATATACAAGGTGTTTCAAAACATGTATCGGAAAATTAAGGGGGGAGTTTCTGTCTAATTCAAAGACAAACAATCGGTCCGAGACAACTCAGACAAACTTTCTCATATACGAGTTCATAATTATTTAGCCCAGTGTTTTCCATTTATTAGTTTTCGTATGTAAATTTAATTATTATTGAGCATTTCATAAAAATAACTTCTCCCGGGCGGGGAATCGAACCCGGGCTCTCTCGGTCCGCGTTTTAAGCTTTTTTCTCAGGAACTAGATTTTTCCCGGGGAAACAGCTTATATCGTTGGATTCGTATTTAAATGGACTAGCATTTTTTAATCAAAATCGTCGGAACCGTTTTCGAGAAATAATTTTTTTTTCACGTTTTTTCAGAGTTTTTGGGGGGTAGCGCCCCTAAATTTGGAGCTAAAATTAATTTCTCGATTTCGCCTCGGGGTATGATTTTTCTGAACATGTATGCCAAACATTTAGGCTCCACGCGTCTGCACAGACGACAGACAGACATTTTTTAAAAACCACTTTTTTGGACTCAGGGGACCTCAAAACGTGTAAATCCATCAAAATCTCAAAATCGAATTTTCGCGCCATCACAATACTTTCTCTTTATATGAGAAAGTAAAAAAATCCAATGTACACGGGATCCGCAAACCCACAGTATTCTGTGCGTCTTTTTGATGCAGGGTATCAAATAAATTGTTTATCTTTATTTTTATTATTGTTTTTATTTATTTATTTATTTTTTGACGGTATCTTTAATACTGCAAAGTTTCATGCTTCTATCTCTATTATTTTGAAAGTTATTGGAACCGTACAGAGTGACAGACAGACACAAGAACGAAACTTTTCAGTTTCTTTTTTTGGTTTTATCAACGAAACCCTAAAAATTATATACAATGAAAATATTACTTCCATTAAATTGTTTGTATATTATTAATAAATAACTTGTATTTAATGTGAAGTGAATTCAAATCATTGGCAAAAATAATGGATTACGTGGTTCTATTTCAAATCCTTCAATTTATTATTATTTCCTGCTTCATGGGGTTCACACTAACACAGGTAAGTCGTTCTTTTGGTAATTCTTTTTATCATGGATTTTGGTTAACTCCTACTCACTCAGCCTCAGTTAGCGGTTAGACATTTAATTGATATGTTTCTGTTTCTACACTTAAAATCAATAATAACAACTACAGAGAGTAATAAATTTAGATCGTAGAGCTAAGTTTTGCTTCCGAGCATACCGATGGGATAGTTTATTGAGAATTAAATTTTAAAGTGTAGGTATATTGAGAATGATTAGTATGTGATTATTGTGTTTTTGTTTCAGGCCGATTCCATCGGAGACCAAGTAAAAGGTTGTATCGGCGTATCTCTAGGATTTTATCAGCTCTTCTGGATATGTTGGTTCGGCCAGATAATGACAGATAAAGTAATTAATAAGTATATGTTAGATTTTAATACGATTTACCAAGATAGTTTAAACGTTTGAACAAAAGTGAAGCATTTCTTCTTCTATGAACGACAGACGGGTCCGGGCCGAAGCGAGCGAGTTAAATCAAACGTGGATTGGGTATGTAGTTTTGGTGCCCGATCTACTAATGGCTCCTCAGCACTTTCACCGAGTATCCTCACCGAATGTACTCGGCGAGGATACCGGGGGCGAAGCACTCGCATCCACCTCTCGCCCTGCATGGCGAGCACCTAGGTGCCATGACTTTATGTCCCTCCAACGGACATGGAGACAAAAAATTCAGATATGGGGGATTTAAAATAATTATGTCAACTCAAACAGTATCGTCGCTATTCTTTTATTCATACATATTACTATAGTAATATGTATGAATAAAAGTAGTAGTTCTGTGAACAGTAGCTCGTTAAAATAACAAATCGGGGTTTGAGCTTAGGTTCTATTCATCGTTCAAAAGGGTCTGTAACGTGACTTTTTTGTAAAAACATTTGTACCTTTTTAAAGTACGTTTTATGGGCTTTCCAACGATACCAAACACGGCCGGCCAGATACTATTTTTACTATTTCTTAAACAGAGGTACACAACTTTGTACCCCTCATGTACGCGGTATAGTTATAAATTTAAGGTCTTCCTTTCACGAACACTTTACTACTATAAAGTAAAATCGAATTTTGAGTAGTTACCGCAAGTTTGTACGTTATCAATTGAGGATATCCCTACCGTCAATACTTGCTTGATCTGGAGATCACTGGACCGGTTTCGGCTAAACGCCATCATCAGCAGAGTCGAAGTCTCTCGTAGCACTCAACACACTTCGAGTCTACATGAGAGAATGAAGTTGAAACATTGTTGAACTTTGAACTTCATTCTCTCATGTAGACTCGAAGTGTGTTGAGTGCTACGAGAGACTTCGACTCTGCTGATGATGGCGTTTAGCCGAAACCGGTCCAGTGATCTCCAGATCAAGCAAGTATTGACGGTAGGGATATCCTCAATTGATACTATAAAGTACTAAATACCATATGAGTTTTAAGCCCGATCCTATAAAATGCAAAAACGGTACAGTACAAAGACTAAAAAGTAGCGTTTTTCGACCGATTTATCGAAACCTGTACAATTTTTTTGTTTTTTGCCGTGACGCCTTAAAATAAAGTAAATTTTTATCCCCCCCCCCCCCCCCCCCCCATTGGACGGACAATGAAGTTGCACCCCTGACCCACACCTCAGCTCGGTAGGCCGCAGGCCTTCCTCACAAAGACAGTCGATTTACAAAAATGAAGAGAGAGACAGACACACAGACGAAATGCCAAACGGTCGAGTTAAAACGGAGACCTCGCTTCGCTCGGTCAATTATTGCATATTCCAATAGGCAACCCGGCACCTCACTGATTTAGTAGGAGCGGCAAAAAGGAGCATCTATATTACAGCATACAGACACGTGGTACATTTTGCGTTTATGCGTTTATCCATCTATTGCTGAATGAAATAACTCTTGCACTTTTTTAAGAAGTGAAAATTTGGCTATTGTATCAGTTGTGCTAGACAAATACAATAGCTTAAATAATTAAATTTTAAGAAATTAATTAAATAAAGGTACAATTATAACTTTCTTTAAAAAATCGGGTTGGCAGTGCTTCGGGAAATTTCCAGTCTTTCCGGTGCTCAAAAAAATTTAAAAAAAAAAAGCTCAAGACTCAGGACTCTTTAAAAAATATATTGTCAATTGGTATAGCTTCCTCACACCCTATCACGTTTATTCATTTTATGGATTGTAATTTTGAAATTTTTTAAATTGGCGGAGATCTAAAATATTTTCGTTGTTCAGAACGATCACATAGCTTCCGTTACCTTCGGTAAGCTCGGAAGCAATTAATAATAATTAAATTATGTTTATTAAATACATTTACACTGTAAACTGTTTTGTTTTCAGTTCGAGTTGCTGCGTCTAGAGTTATTTTGGAGTGGCTGGGAACAATGTTCAGTAAAGCATCAGAAAAGCATTTTGATTGCTCAAGAAATGTTAAACAAACCAATGATCATTACTGGAGGAATATTTAAAGTCTCCCTCAATACATTTCAATGGGTAAAAACTTGTTTTTACTTCCGTTAACTATAAAAAGGTAAAACAATTATAGCTCTACAGAGGGGTAACGTACCCCCTCCCCTACCTGGCACTCTAAAAGTACAAAAGGATACTAAGTATGTACTAGTAATCTAGTACTTAGTACTTCCAACTAGAACGGGTAGGACGAACCACTTATTCGAACCTAACAATTAGGCCATCTTTTAGGCCCATTTTACGCCCCGTTGTCCGTGGTTGAGAGTTCCAGCTACTTCACACATCATACATTTGTATATTGTACCGCTGAAGCGAGTATGGTGTGGTCATTAATAAGCTATATAAGAGTGCGTCAAAGCGTGGGGGAAGAGTGTGAGAAGATAAGGGGGTAGGTTACCCCCCTTGCCATGGGTCCCTTGCCCTGCTTCGTCCTCACATCATCATGACACATACATACAAATCACATCATCATGACACGGATCGGACCCATATCAAAAAGTGGGGGAAGAGAGCCCCATAGGGGGTGTCCCTCGCCCTGCTCCGTCCGCGATTCATATATGCCATTCAGAGTATCATGGCAAGGGATCGAACCCACGACCTCGACTTATTGATAGCTGGGCGAGCCGCATAGAGTCCCTCGGCCATGCTAGCTCTCAAAGGGTACTAAAGTACCAACCAAGTAGATTTTTTCGAAAATATTTTTATACACATTTGGTACATTTTAAAAGGCCTTTCCAACGATACCTCTGTCAAATCCATACAACGTCCCCTTCTGTTGCGGCTACTCAAAGAGGACTTCCTTCACATAGAAGTACCTCCCGAAGTAGGAATCGGAAATATAAAAACAAACCGGATTCCTAAATAAAGGTTATTTATAAAAAAAAAAACATTTAAATATTGTTAATTAATTTATATGTATTATTGTATTTTTACAGTCGATGAACCAGTCTGTTTCTTTTTACATGTTTTTAAGAACTGTGGAGCAGAACCGATCAAAATTCTAGAGCAATTAAAACATTATAAGAATAGAACAAAATAATCAGCTGACACTACTAATAGTCTATAACATTTAATCAATGATTCAGAAAGAACTACGAACTTAATCTTCAATGTAGAACAAGAAGGACCTACTGGCAACAAGAAAAACAACATATACATGCAATCAGGCCCACCCAGAGAGGGGGGGGGGGGGGGGGGGCGCAAATGCCCAAGGGCCCGGCGCAAGCCAAACAAATTGAAATTTTATTTTTTCCTACGAAAAAAAAGCATTGATTATTATGAAAAGCGTTTGAACAAAAACCATTAAAATTATGCTGTATGTATATTTATCTACGATTGATACGAAATATAAACATTACATCTCTGTTTAGATGCGTAGAAAGTGATTCTTTACGTACTTGTATTCATTGCGCATGCGCGTCTCATAGTTCTGAAGAATTCCTCTTCTTTACCACGCTAGCGCGGTAAAGAAGAAGAATTCTTCAGCTTTACGCACGATTAGCGGGTTTGTTTACATTTGTTAAAATACTACTTCTACTTGCAGTATTTTCAAACAACTGTGTAAAGTAGAAGTCATCCAAAAAAAAGACTTTACATTGTCACTTTGTGTTTTATTAAAATAAATGTATTACCGTTCTAAAAACCTACATTAGGTTATGGGCCGATAGGTTACGTGAAACGTGTAACGTGTTTAATGGAATGAAAATTGTTCAATATGAGTAACAACGTATACAACATTGAAAAGTTGAATCCAACAAACTATGACGTCTGGAAGCTTCAGATGCGGATGGTACTTGTCCACCAGGAACTCTGGGGCTATGTGAATGACGCAATGGCCAAAACGGATGAAAGTTGGATTGCCAAGGACCAAAAAGCTCTGGCAACTATTGTCTTGGGTATAACACCTACAGAGTTGTCTCCACTCAAAGACTGCAAAACAGCAGCAGAAGCTTGGAGAAAATTAGAAGAAATTTATACTCCAAAGACAGCAAGCCGAAAAGTTACATTAATTAGACAGCTAATTAAACTTAAACATGACACGAATCTGTCGATGTCAGATCATTTAAAAAACTTTACGTCAATAACAGAAAAACTAAAAGAAATTGATTTTGTAGTTCCGGAAGAATTTCTATCTATAATATTACTGTGTAGTCTTCCTGATGATTACGATAATTTTCGTTGTGCGATTGAAAGCCGTGACCAACTTCCAAACTTAGAAACTCTCAAAATAAAAATGAAAGAAGAGGAGCTAAGGCGAAATGAATTAACAGAAGAAAATCAACAAGGCGTACTACTTTCAAGTCAAAGGAAATTCAGTAAGCAACATCAACCAAGAAACAACAAATTAGAAAGAAACCACACTGGAGAAACATCAGGCAACCATCATAGACGAAACAAAGGTCAACAGTACTCTGGACAGTTTCGATCCAATGCTGGCAAGTACTCTCCACAAACTTTAAATATATCCCATATAGGCAATTCTTGCGACTCATATAACAAATATAAAAACAAAAATATTTTTTGCCTTGACTCAGGTGCTACCGCACATATGTGCCATGACAAAAAATGTTTTTATCAATTCAAACCACTTAAAGATAGCTTTGTTTTCATGGCAGATAAAAGCCAATCAATTGTTGAAGGCATAGGCAACGTAAGTGTAATAATCAAAAATCAAATCTTTAACATAATTAATGTTTTATACATACCTAACATTAAAACAAATTTACTTTCTATTAGTCAACTTACAAAACTACAAAAAACAGTTTTATTTGGAAAAAATGAAGCAAAAATTCTAAACAAAGATAACGAAACAATTCTTATTGCTAAATTAAAAAATAATTTATACGAAATAGAATTTGAGTATAACAATAAAAATAAAGTTGAACATGTTAATCAGGTGCATTCTCATAACACTACTTCACTCTGGCATGAAAGACTTGGACATCTAAACATAACAGACTTAACAAAACTACATTCACGAAACATGGTTCTAGGATTAAAAATTAATAAAAATGATAAATACCCTGAAGTATGTGAAACCTGTATTAAAGGGAAGTTAACTAGGAAACCTTTTCCAAAACATTCTGAGTCAAAATCTGAAAATATTTTAGATTTAATTCACACCGACATTTGTGGCCCCATGAGAAAAGCCTCAATTGGAGGTGCTAAATATTTTCAAACCTTCATTGACGATAAGTCTAGGAAAATAAGCGTTTATTTCCTAAAATCAAAGTCTGAAGCCCTTAATAACTTTAAAAAATATAAAGCCGAAATGGAAAACCAAACCGGGAGAAAAATTAAAGTCCTAAGGTCAGATAACGCAAAAGAATTTTGTAGCCATGACTTTAATTCATTCTTAAATCAATCAGGTATCAAACATCAATTAACTGTTGAGTATAGCCCCCAACAGAACGGTGTAGCCGAAAGAGCAAACCGAACTTTAGTTGAGATGGCTAGATGCCTGCTTCTTGCCAAAATCCTGCCACATGGCTTATGGGCAGAGTTAATTAATACAGCAGCTTATATTCGCAATAGATGCCCAACTGCCACTCTTAATGATTTAACTCCTGAAGAGGTGTGGTCGGGTAGAAAGCCTACTGTTTCCCACTTTAGAATAATAGGGAGTAGAGTATTATCTTTAGATTTAAAGCCTGGTAAGGGTAAATTTAATTCAAAAACAAACGAATACATTCTAGTAGGTTATTGCGAAGAATCAAAAGCATATCGTTTATGGAAACCAGGTACTAATTCCACAATAAAAGGTAGAAACGTTAAAATATTAGAGGAATTTACTAACCAAATTACAAATAATCAAAATTTAGATATTTTCGATTCTTCTGACAATATATCACCAAAACACGATGATGATAATAATGAATCTACACATTTCAATTTCGGAAACCTAATTCAAAACAACAAAAATAACAATAAAATAATAACAATTAAATACCAAAATAATGAAATACCTAGTTGTTCAGGAACCGAACAAAATTTAATTATTAATGATGTAGAATCAATCCATGATAATATTTCATCTGATGAAACAAATTCAGATATAGAAGCTGAATCAGTCCCCTGTATTTCAAATCAGATACGTGGCCCTGGAAGACCTAAAAAGGTTCGTACAGGAAAGCCAGGTAGACCTAGAAAAGTGTATCAAATGAAATCAAATAATTTTAGCATTGATCCCACCACTGTAAAACAAGCTCTAAGCTGTTACAATAGTAGAGAATGGGAGAAATCTATGCAAGAAGAATATAACTCACTTCTTGAAAATGGTACATGGGAACTAGTAGATTTGCCTAAGGGTCGTAAAGCCATCGGTTGTAAATGGGTGTTTAAAACTAAACTCGATTCTGATGGAAAAATACAACGTTTTAAGGCACGTTTAGTAGCCAAGGGATTTACTCAAAAGTATGGAGTTGATTATGACCAAACCTTCGCACCAGTTGTGCGATATAGTTCGATTAGGTTACTCCTAGCATTGGCTGCTGAGGAAGGGTATCACATTCACCAAATGGATGTAACCACAGCCTTTTTAAATGGTGACTTAGATGAAGTTATTTTTATGAAACAACCCGAACACTTTGCTACACAAGATGGGAAAGTGTGTCAGCTAAAAAAGGCCATTTATGGACTTAAACAGGCGGGTAGACAATGGTACACAAAATTAAATTCCGTGTTACAATCAATAAAATTTAAACGCTTGCAAAATAAAAACTGCATTTATACACGTATCATAAAAAATGAAATAGTGATTATAGCAGTGTACGTTGATGACATAATAGTAATGTCACGCGACCAAAAATTAATCCAGAATGTAAAAATTGAGTTAGAAAATAAATTTAAAATTAAAGATCTAGGTGAACTTAAATATATTTTAGGAATTGAAATTAAGAAACTAGACGATAAAATATTCATGACACAAAAGAAATATATTAAGGAAATACTTACAAAATATAACATGCAAAACGCAAAACCTCTAACAACACCTTTAGATCAAAACATAAAATTAAGAATTAATCCAACAAGTACAGAAGAAGGGGAAGCTGCCGATCAAAACGCTTATCAGCAATTGATAGGTTCTCTTCTGTACTTGGCGACATGTACTAGACCTGACATTGCTTTTTCCGTAAGTTTACTGAGTCAATTTAATTCATGCCCTAAAATCCAGCATTGGAACGCAGCAAAAGGAGTTCTACGATACCTTCTGCATACGTCGAACACTGGCATCCTCTACGGGAAGACTGGAGGGAAACTGGAAGGATTGGTAGATGCAGACTGGGCTGGTCAACCAAATGATCGCAAGTCGTACACAGGTTTTGTATTTAAATTAGCTGGTGGACCAATATCCTGGGAGGCTAGAAAACAGCAGGTAGTGGCTCTTTCAAGCACTGAAGCTGAGTATATAGCAATGACCAGCGCCGCAAAAGAAGCCACATACCTTCGAAGACTACTTAAGGAATTGGATCCCAACGCCAAAGGTTATGCCACAGAACCAACCATACTGTATAGTGACAGCCAAAGTGCTATACACATGGTGGAAAACGAGGGACATCATCCTCGTACTAAGCATATAGACGTCCGCTACCACTTCATCAGAGAGGCCTATCGTTCTGGTGATATTAAAATTGAATACCTCAAAACGGAAGACATGGTAGCGGATATCTTCACCAAAAGCCTGGGGAAAATTAAAGTTGAGAAGTTCAGCAAGCTCATGGGACTTCAACTGGACACCACAGTTGAGGGGAAGTGTTAAAATACTACTTCTACTTGCAGTATTTTCAAACAACTGTGTAAAGTAGAAGTCATCCAAAAAAAAGACTTTACATTGTCACTTTGTGTTTGATTAAAAAATAAATGTATTACCGTTCTAAAAACCTACATTAACATTTAACAAGACTAATTTGCTGTTTTTTTTGTGAAAATCAATGAGTGATTTAAATGATTATGACGAATATGAGGAGAATAATACGCCTCCCGAAATAATTCGGCACAAAATACAACTAATGAATTAATGTTATCTTTATCAAAAGAGAAATACGAACTTGTATACAGGAAGTTTATTTTTTCTGTATTTATTATTTAAATCTAACAATCGTAGATAAAGTACGGTACGCAACTCTTGCGAAAACGGCATTTTGCATTGCTCGTGTGGTTTTACTACCCTCGCTGTCGCACGGGTGCAAACTCCACACTCGCATGCAAAATGCTACTTTCCGCACTCGACGCGTAATGTACTATTACAGTATATATAAATGTCCATATATATATATATGTTTAACGACAGCAGTCTACTTGTATTCATGTAAATAGATTTAAAGTAAGAAAAAACACTCAAAAGAAGATGATATGGTTAAGGCAAACACTCATATTTGGGATTGACGTGGGGGGGGGGGGGGTATTGTTGAAATTTAAAGGGGCCCTCACAAGATATTTGCCAAGGGGCCCGGAATTCGTTTCGGCGGGCCTGCATGCGATACAATACTTTCTTTTTGCTAGCGAATTTTGTCTTAATTAATTACTTCTAAATTATTTTTAGGTAAATTACGACAATATTTTTGTAACCTAACCTGCAGGAATTAGTAGATAAGACAACTCCACTTTATTAGCTCCATTATTTGTTATAATAATGTATTTAATATAATTAAATTTTTTTATTATAAAATAAAGGACATAAATAATTACTAAAAGAGTAATTCCTTTTTACTTTACCTTATCAGTAAAACATATTTTAATTTCAATATTTCTAATATATTTGGCTCAATGCTCAATATTACTAACATATTTGGCTCAATATTGCAAAATCATATTTGGCTCAATATTCCTAACATATTTGGCTCAATATTGCAAATATATTTGGCTCAATATTCCTAACATATTTGGCTCAATATTCCTAACATATTTGGCTCAATATTGCGAACATGTTTGGCTTAATATTTGCGTATTTTCGTAAGACAATATCCTATTAAACTTATTTAATAAAAATTCTACTTTGTCTTGTTAGTATTCAGTAAATTTTGCAGTGTGTTGGAAATTATTAATTTGGTGACAAGATTCTTTTAGATACAACTAGGGTAGCTGTTACCGCCTTAGCGGTAATCTTAGTTTTATATATAATTTATATTTATTTTATATATATTTAGTTGTATTATTTATTTGTTATATGATTTCGCGACATGTATCAATCATTGTCATATATATATATATTTATTAGTTTTTTTAATACAATTTGACATTAGACACATTACTAATTTTCTGTAACGTAGAGCTAAAATAAAATACTCTTCAGTTACGGAACCAAGGTTTTTCAACTTATTTCTAAATACAGATATTTAACGCGCTGCGACGGCGACAGTTACAGAAAATTACTATTAGAAGAACAAGGAATATCAGAAAATACCAAGAAAAATGTCTGTAAACCAGGGAGAAGCTGATGCATGTAGAAAAACTAGGGAACAGACCAGAAAGGCAGCTTCTTTAAAAGCAGATTTGGACGGTATAAAGGAATTAATTAAGTCTATTACTATGAAACAGATGGAGTACGGTCAACTGCGGGATAGGGGAGTAGTACTTGGAGTTCAAAGTGCTACTTTAAGTGAAATAAAGATTATGAAGGATGACTTATTGTCTAAGACTAATATATTTATAACGTTACATCCAGATGCAGACGAGGGTATAGTAAGCCATATATTTGACAAGAGGAACGATCTCGAGCATTGGCTTAAAGCTGAAGAATTAGTATTAAAAGAAACTGCGGAATTTAGAGGCGTTTTACCAGATGCAGAATCGCAAACCAGGTTGCAACAGAGGTCTGAGACGTCAAAGGGAAAGTCTAGATCAATAAGATCGGGAGTATCTGGCTTGTCCAACAATAGTAGCACTGCAAGAAAATTAGTAGCTAGATTGGAAGCTATGGAAATGGAAAAGCAGCTGCAATCAAAAAAGGCAGAACTGGAAGCCAAACAAAGAGAAATAGACGCCGATGTAGAAAAAGCAAGATTAGTGCAGGAAGCAATTAAAAATTCAGAGTTAGAAGATCAAGATCTAGAAATGGTGTTAAGCAGTCTTAGAGCTCAACAAGATCATTACCGGCCAAAGTCATCAGAGGCGTTATATCAACCCAAGTCGACTAAAACTCAAGTAACTCCACCAGAACAGAAGAAGAAAAATGAAAATGATCACACCCTATCTCAACTATTTCTACAAAGATCCACTGAAGGGCAAGATACAGCAACTATTATGCCAGGGAGTAACGATTTGGTATCTTCTGGTAATCCTGTCACAAATTCCTTTTTTATAATGTCTAAGGTCCAAATTCTGAATTCATTAGTTCCCTATATTTTTAAAGGCGATTGTGTTGATTTCCCCATTTTTAGGGACCAAATTAAAACTTATTTAGAGGATGGAATCTTACCTGAGCATGATAAAAGAATATTTTTATCAAGGTTTCTTGGGGGAGAGGCTTTAAAGGTTTTTCAACAAAACTTTGGGCTGAGTTACTCAGAAAGTGTTTCCCTTCTCGAGCGTAGGTTTGGTAATCCAGCCGCAGTAACTGAAGCATGGACTAATAAACTGGTCGATGGTCCTACCTTCGGTTTAAGTGATAGTAAGGGCTTACTAGAGTATGCTGAAGCTCTTACTACTGCTAGCCGTGTCTTATCACCAGAGGCTCAAAAGGAAATCAGCACAAAGGTCTGTTTAAAAAAAATGGTTTCTCGATTACCTGTTAAGTTTTTGCAAGGGTGGGTTAAATTTATTGAATCTAAACTAGGACTAGAAACAATTAAAGATCTAGCAGTGTATGTAAGTGATATTGCTAGACATATGAATCATCCCGTTTATATGTTACCACCAAGTAAAAGTTTTACTAGGGATAACTACCAAGACAAACGCAATATTTGTTTTTCGGCTAAAGGGCGTCGAAATTATTCTTCACCTAAGGATCTGGGGCAGTCTAGTAAAATTCAAGGAGAATTCTGTATTTATTGCAAAGGCGGTCACTTAGTTGAGTTGTGCACAGAGTTGGCTAAACAAAGTTCAGAAATTATTAAAAAATTTATTTATAGTGAAAACCTCTGTTTTAGATGTTTAGTTCGTGGTCATAGGGGCAAAGATTGTAAGAAAAGAGCTATATGCACTGTCAAGGATTGCAAAAAAACCCATCCAACTAGTCTCCATGTTCTGTATCCAACGTATAATAAGGAAAGTAAAGATGTCAATGTAGGACATAAAATAGTGATGGAAACAGCAAGTACAAGGAAGGTAAAAACAGAGTTTAAAGGCACCACATCATTTATAATACCAGTTAGGGTTCAAAATTCTAGTAATTTAAAGAATAAAATAGTTTATGCATTGTTGGACGACGGTAGCGATGCTTGCTTTATAGCAGAAAGTTTAAAACTAGACCTAGAGTTAAAGGGAATACCTACTAGATTAGAATTAAGTACAATCAATCAAAAAACCGACGAGTACACCGAAAGAATACCAGGGGTTCAAATAAAAAGTTTTGACGGTAAGGTAGAGTTCAATCTCCCTTGTAATACCTATGTAAAAGATTTTATCCCAGGATCAGCAGATGAGATACCTACCCCGGAAATTGCTGGACAGTTCGAACATCTTAGTCATTTAAAAAACAGTTTGCAGCCTTTAATGAAGGACTGTGAAATAAAGTTATTGATAGGCAACAATTGCCCCCGTGCGCTGTGTCCTGTTGAAGTTATCAAAGGGCAACAGGATGAGCCATATGGTTTGCGAACAGAGTTAGGTTGGGGAATAATTGGTCCCCGTCCAGCAGGGTATAAATCATTTATTCAAAATAAAGTTAGAAAAATAACTGTCAAGGAAATTATAAACATGTTTAATTTAGATTGTACTTCGGAAAGTAGAGATCATGGTTTGGGTCTTTCTGTAAATGACAAAAGATTTATAGATCAGGTTGAAAAGGGTATTATCCAAAGAGAGGATAATCGTTATGAGATGCCGCTCCCTCTAAAGGATCCAAACATAATATTACCCGTAAATAGAATATTAGCTGAAAGACGGTTAAAATCGTTGGAGAGAAAATTTAGAGACAATAAATTTAGAGTAGACTACTTAGCTTTTATGGATGATACACTCAAAAAGGGGCATGCTGAGGAAGTGGTAGAAGATGACACAATTAAAGGTAGAGTTTGGTATTTACCTCACCATGGAGTGTATCACCCAAAAAAGCATAAGTTGCGAGTTGTTTTTGATTGCTCAGCTATTTATCAGGGAATTTCTTTAAATAGCGTTTTAATTTCGAGTCCAGACTTAACGAGTTCACTCATAGGAGTTTTGATACGATTTAGGCAGGAAAGGGTTGCTTTTGTGGGAGATCTTGAGGGTATGTTCATGCAGGTTATTGTTCCGAAAAGTGATAGGAATTTACTTAGATTTCTCTGGTGGGAAAACGGGGACACTACAAAAACCCCTAAGGTTTACAGAATGACACGACATTTGTTTGGAGCTGCGTCTTCACCAGGTTGCGCCAATTATGCCTTAAGACGAACAGCTATTGACCATGGCCATAAGGTAACAGACAGAGCAGCTAAGTTTATTCACCGCAACTTCTACATGGACGATGGGTGTGGGTCGGTAGACTCGGAAGAAGAAGCCATAGCTATGATTCGAGAGTTGCAAGATTTGTGCAGTAAAGGGGGTTTCAGATTCCATAAATTACTTTCTTCCAGTTCAGAAGTAGTAAAAAATATAAAACCGGAGGATAGAGCGTCGGGTCTTAAAGATTTTGATGTGAATGAAACGTTACCAATGGAAAGAGCACTGGGGGTATCTTGGTGCGTAGAGCGAGATGAGTTTCTGTTCAAAGTCGCGGTAGAACCCCGTCCCTTTACAAGGCGCGGTATACTATCAACGCTTTGTTCTGCCTACGATCCTCTCGGGTTTCTAGCACCATTCATTATGACCGGAAAGATAATTCTACAAGATCTTAGTAGGGAAGATAGAAATAATAAAGATGCAGGTTGGGACGATCCTATACCAGAAAAAACTAAGTTCCTGTGGGATAGATGGTTAAGAGAATTAGGTACATTAGCTAATATTAATATTAGTATTCCAAGGTGTTATAAGCCAAAAGAGTGCAGTTCAATAGAAAGAATTGAGATGCACCATTTCGCAGATGCCTCTTTTAGCGGTTACGGGCACGTGACGTATCTTAGAATATTGTATAATAAAGTAAAAATTCATTGCGAGTTTGTATTTGGCAAAGCTAGAGTAAGGCCATTAAAGGAAATAACTATACCCAGACTAGAGTTAACGGCAGCCGTAGCTGTAGCTAAGGCAAGTGAGGCGATTCGGCGCGAAATAGATTATACAGCTAAGCAATACTTTTGGACAGATAGCAAGGTCGTTCTAGGGTATATTAGGAATGAATCAAAACGCTTTCATTTATTCGTAGCTAACAGGATTCAGTCATTAAGAGATTGCTCGGATACAAAGGATTGGTATTATGTGCAATCTAAATCTAATCCGGCCGATTATGCGTCTAGAGGATTAAATGCGTCCGATTTACTTACGTCAAAATGGCTGAAGGGTCCAGATTTCTTGTGGGAGAATATTTTACCTATCGAGGACGTTAACTTTTCGGTGCACCCACAGGACCCAGAAGTAAAAGGTGCTAAAATAAGGGATATAAAAGTAAGCAGCCACAATGACTTTCTAGAAAGATTACAATACTTCTCATCTTGGAAAAATTTACGTCGAGCAGTAGCAATAGCAATTAGGTATGTAAAGGTTTTAAAATATAAAATTTATAACAAGAAAAATCAGGAAAACAAAAAATATAATTTAAAAGAAAAATGCATTAAGTTAAAAAATAAAAAAATTCTCCATCAAGAAGAGCGAATTTATCAGAAAGAAAACCCATTAGAAACTGAGGAAATCAAAGAAGCAGAAATTTTGGTTTTAAAAACATATCAAAAATTTAGTATTAAGCAGGAGATAGCATTAGCCCAAAGAGAAGTTAAAAGGAATAAAGTATCACATTTAGCTAGATTAAACCCAGTATTAGACAATAACGGACTACTTAGGGTTGGAGGAAGGGTAAAACATTCACCTTTCTGTGAAAATGAAGTACACCCCATAATCCTGCCTCAAAAGGGTCAAATTACAGAGCTTATCATAAGGCATTATCACGAAAAGGTATTTCACCAAGGTAGAGGCATTACGCTAGGAGAAATAAGAGTACAGGGTTATTGGATAGTAAGAGGCAGTTCGGTAGTAGCTCGATACATTCAAAATTGTGTTATGTGCAGACGTCTTCGAGGTGCTTTCGAATGTCAAAAAATGGCCGATTTACCACCAGAAAGAGTAACACCATCACCACCATTTACATATACCGCAGCAGATGTGTTCGGTCCATTTTATGTAAAACAAGGTAGGGGACAGATCAAAAGATACGGTATAGTGTTTACTTGCTTGGTTAGTAGGGCAGTACATTTGGATATAATAGATACCCTAGACACGGATTCGTTTTTAAACGGACTTAGGAGATTCGTTTGCCGTAGAGGTCAAATTAAGCTGCTTAGAACAGATGCAGGGACGAATTTTGTAGGGGGGAAGGAGGAGCTGCGTAAAGCAGCACTAGGAATAGATCCATTAAAATTACAGCGTTTTTTGGCAGATCAGAATTGTAAATTTGAATTTAGGATAGGTATTCCAAAGGCAAGTCATAATCAAGGTGCGGTAGAAAGACAGATTGGTTCTGTCAGACGAATCTTAGACTATCTACTAGGCACTCACAAAGGGCAACTCAACGAGGACTGTCTGCGAACTCTTCTCATCGAATGCGAAGCAGTTATAAATAGCCGACCTATAACAGCTTTGGTTAGTGATGAAGGGATGTCACCTCTTACACCAAGTCATTTGCTTCAGCTTAAGGGTCCCGTGCCTTCAGTTATTGGTTCATTCTCGGAGGACACGTATGCTAGAAGAAGGTGGAGGCAAGTACAAAGTCTAGCCGAAGCCTTTTGGGGACGTTGGAGAAGAGAATATTTGCAGACTCTCCAGGCGCGTGTTAAGTGGATTGCCCCAAAGAGAAACCTTAAAGTTGGGGACATAGTATTGTGTAGGGACGATTCCACTCCTAGAAATTCCTGGCCCCTAGCATTAATAGTTGCTGTATCGCCTGGGGACGATGGTTTGGTGAGGTCGGTAAGGCTAAGATTCGCGCAAGGTAGTGAAAAGGAAAGACCAGCCAAGTCGGTAGTGCTTCTGGTAGAAACACCAGAGGCACTACGCTAGGCCGGGAGTGTTACCGCCTTAGCGGTAATCTTAGTTTTATATATAATTTATATTTATTTTATATATATTTAGTTGTATTATTTATTTGTTATATGATTTCGCGACATGTATCAATCATTGTCATATATATATATATTTATTAGTTTTTTTAATACAATTTGACATTAGACACATTACTAATTTTCTGTAACGTAGAGCTAAAATAAAATACTCTTCAGTTACGGAACCAAGGTTTTTCAACTTATTTCTAAATACAGATATTTAACGCGCTGCGACGGCGACAGTAGCTGTTTGGGATTGTATAAAAGCTTTGTGCCTAATCTGAACGTTTCGTGCCATGAAGCTTTCTCACTTCTTAGGACATTTGTTAATTAAAATATGTTAGCAAAATTGAGCCAGTAATTATTATCTATGAACATTTATTCCTTAAAAGGTTCAACTTAAATAACGTATTACCAAGTCAAACCAAATGCATATACAGCATTGAGCTTAATTAACTTTCCTGATTAAGGCGCCCTGTACACGGGGCACCAGAGTCGCGCCACCACGGGATGTGGCAGCACCACCAAACAGAGCGACAAGAGAGAATAAACAGGTCAAGTATGTGCTAGTCAGCACACATCAGCGAGGGTCCGTAGGCAACACAATATTGTAGTACCCTATTGATGGTGTTTTTTAAAATGCTAAAAAGCTTACTTTAAACTATCCTATGGGTCTGATATTCTCAAAACACATAAATAAACTTCTTATAAAGTACCTTATTCTTTTTCTTATAAAGAAAAAAAGAGGAATTCTTCACCTTAACGCACGATTAGCGAGTTTGTTTACATTCTAATTGCTGTTTGTTTAATTAAAGTAACTGTTTATATCGAGTTTTTAGAGAAACGATGAGTGATTTAAGTGATTATGAAGAAAATGAGGAGAATAATACGCCTTCCGAAATAATTAATTCGGCACAGAATAGAACTAATGAATTAATGTCACCTCAATCAAAAGAGAAATACGTACTTACATACTGGAAGTTTATTAATATTTTTCTGTATTTATTATTATAATTGCACAATCGTAGATAAAGTACAGTACACAACTCGTGCGAAAACTGCATTTTGCTTTGGTCGTGTGTTTTTACTACCCTCGCTATCGCTCAGGTGCAAACTCCACACTCGCATGCAAAATGCTACTTTCCGCACTAGACGCGTAATGTACTATTAATAATCCCTACACTATTAAAATGTGTGGGTAAGTAGTGTACACATATATGCTAAATTTCAAAGTGATCTGACAAAAAGTGTAGCCTTGAGTGCAGGTGACAGACGGACGTACAGACAGACACTAGCAGGAAAATATAAGGGTCCTTGGTTTTCCCAACGGAAAACCAAAAAAACAAGGAGAAAGAAAAGAAACTAGGTTGTTTCGAACCTAGTTTTTTCTTATTTTCAAATAAGAAATTAGAAAATACATATATCAATATAGAAGGAGGTAATACGATGGTGTTGCACCAAAAGGGCCAAACTGCATTTTGAATTTGAATTCTAAAACTTGAAAAGCTATATTGAAAAATTTATATTTGAATGCCTTATTTATATTTTTATTCATTTAAAATATACTTGGATACCTAATTAATAAGTCAAAATAATCAAATTTATTTTATTAATTATAAATAAAAAAACAAACGTGATATTAGTTGCAGATTGGCCCTTGTGGATATTTTCAGATTGGCCCTTTTGGCGCAACACCATCGATATCAATTATTATAGAGTAAGACTTCACTACCTGAGCTGTTTCTTTATTCTAAAATTTCATATCAACGTTGGATCTTACTATCAGTGGCCATTAACCGGATTGTCAGGTAGTGTCAAGCCGGAGTAAAAGTTGCTTCAATCGCTGAAATGACCGCATTTTGACCGGGATTTGACCGCAAGTAGAGGGTTTCTCCTGCTTGGGGAATTATTGAAGAGAGAGGAATGGTAGTTCTCTAAGAGGAAGGGTTCTCCGATTTCATTTAGAACCGTAGACAAGACCGAGATTAAAAACGGTTACTAGAAATCGGTCATTTTCGTCTTAATCAGTGTTATGTCACATTGTGAAAAAGACACTGGGATGTTGTGACAGAGATCCTTGCATAATTATCTCCCTTCCTTCATATCAAATGATACGGAAAAAATATCTTTGTATTAATTTCCTTTTCTCAATAAGTCGAAAGACATTCTTCTTTAAAAAAATTAAGACAAACCAAACTGTATACCGACACTGAAATAACAGTTATTCAAACCTGTCTTAGAGTAGGTAAGCTAAGAAATTAATCACTTATATTTGTTTGTTATTCTTTATTAAATTTCCACATCATTATTTAATTACGAAGTAGAGAAAAATAGTTTTTTAAATTGAGGAATACATCAGCGAGTGAGTATCAAATGTCTTATTCAAGGATGATTAAAAAACCGTGAAAAATAAAGTCATTAGATAATGATAATATAGATACTTGTTTACTCTAATCGGGTATATTGGAAATCTAAAACAACCGTAAGCCAACCGTAATTTTGTAGACCATAAAGCACAGTTCACATATATACTAACACTTAGCGGGTCCTGCACGTAACATGGCTCAGACATAAGTTTTCACACTATACCAAATACCATCAACCTTCTTACAAACCCTGACAGACAAACTAGAAAATTTAAACGTACTTACATACTTAAGCATATTTCAAGCACCATTCACGTAGCGTTTCCAGCACGTAACGTGGTAGACATGGCACAAACATAAGTTTTCACACCATACAGACAACACACTTACAGACGCCGACAGACAAATTAGTGAGTTTAAAAACTTTTCGGTGGAAGAATTAGCCGTAGTAGCAATTTTACTTGAAGAAGAAGTTAACAAATTAAATTATGAGGAAGAAGAGCAAAAAAAAAAATGGGAAAGAAGATTTGCTCTATATCCAATGAATTTAAATAAATTGGTAGTGCGTGAAGTCTCACGTAAAAAGGATTTCGTTGGTGTTGTAAACATGAAATTAGTAAGGGGGGGGGGGGGAGATTTTAATGTTTTTTTGACAAAATGGCGTAGAAAATTAAAAGCTTTCCACAAGTGTTATATATTTTTGTAATCTACTCTTCAATACCTTTCATTTGATACCTCACTCAAAATTTTAAAAAAATATTTATTTCCCCTTGACAGCAATTAGCCGCCATCTTGGATTCCCAAATAATCCGACCAAGTTGCTATTCTTATTTTTTCTTTGGCCCATCAGACTGCACATTTTTCATATTTTTTTATATTTTTAGTAAGAGCGGAAATATAGTTTTAGGGGGGGGGGGGGGCACGCTAAATTTTGATGTTTTGTGACAAAATGGCGGGGAAAATTAAACGCTTTCCACAAGTGCTATATGTTTTTGTAATCTAGTCTTCAATACCTTTTATTTGATACCCCACTCAAAATTAAAAAAAAAAAAATTAAAAAGGAGTTATCCACCATTTTGGATTTGAACAACTGATAATTTTGAATTAGCTATATTTTTCCTGTGTGCACGTCAAAATAATCTTTAATATTGGAAAGTTTTATGTTTCTATCTCTTTCCATTCAAAAGTTATTGGAACCGTACAGAGTGACAGACAGACAGACACATGAACGAAACGATAAAGGATTTCTTTTTTGGTTTTACCAACGAAACCCTAAAAAGAAAAATAATTCTACACGCTCTAGAAAGAGCTGTAGATGATGACAGAAATTTCAAATACTTCAGAATGAACCAATATGATTTTCAAACCATTGTAACCATAATTTCACCCGTGATAACTAAACAAAACAACTGTATCTGCCATCACTTAAGTCATATGGGAATATTCGTCAGTAGTTTATCACTAATAATTGATTTATTGGATTCAATACAAAAATACTGCCAATTTGTGTGGCACATAGCTTCCTCGCGTCCTATTTCGAACAAATTTTAATGATTTTTTGCTTTTAAAACCTATTATTGTCTAATTATTCTCCTCCTCCCCATTTTTTAAATATATCAAAATTGTTGTGATTTTTTACATCTATTAAAGTATCAATTTAGCAAAATTTAAAGAGAACTCGTAGTTGAAATTAATCTGGGGCTATCTGCGGGTTACTTTTGATAAACTATACAAGTTTTATACAAATCATATAAGGACGCTCTTTGTAGAGCATGTAGAATTATTTTATTTTTTTCTTAAAAATTATATTTTCTTTTTTATTCATTATTTTTCTTTTTTAAATTCATTGGATATACAGCAAGTCTTCTTTTCTTTTTTTGCTCTTCTTCCGCACAATCCAATTAGTTAACTTCTTCTTCTTCAAGTAACATTGCTACCACGGCTAATTCTTCAACCGTTTTTAAACTCACTAATTTGTGAGACAGGTGTAAATATATGTATGTCTGAGTGCATGTGGGGAAGAGAAACAATAGGCTCATAAGGTTGAAACTTATGTGTAAACCAACTATGGGCTAATTATGACCTACCATCCAAATTTCAATAAAATCGGATGAGCAGTTTTTAAGATATGTTGGTTCACAAAAATTGAGACATACATTATGTCTAAATGACAGACCGAGACATACATGTCTGTCTAAAACGGATTTCTGTCTTGGAATTTTTGAAATCGTAAACCTTCACTTAGCCTCCGTTACCTTCAGTAAGCTCGGAATCAAAAATTCATCAGACATGCGGACAGACTCACGCCAGCACAGACCAAATATTCTTTACGACAATACTGGCCGTTGCGGCGCACAATCCTTGTAGGTGTGAATACTCAAATAAATAATATATGTAACAATTAGTTTTGTTTCTTGGCTGGTACGTGCTGGTAGATGTGAATGGTACTTTTTTTTTTAAACAAGTTATTTATTGGCATAAGTAACAAAACATTTTTGTGTTTACCGGAGCCAGAATGTTATTTTGAGTGGGGATAGTTTGTACCTTGCATAATTTTTTTGGTATTTTGTAAAGGATTGGAGCTTTTGAATTACATTTGTGGAAGGGTATATTGGATAATTTCGGAGTAAATATTTTATAATTTATTTATTTATTTTTATAATTATTATTATTTTTATTTTTTTTATTTTTTTTTTAAATGGGAATTTTTGATTGGACTTTTGTTGGGATAATATGCAGGTGTTTAAATGGGTATCATAGGCAGTCTGTGGACTGACTTAATAAGGGACCAACCTGGCATTTGCCTAGTAAATTGATGGAAACCACAGAAAACCTTAATTAGGTTGGGCGGACCCGAGTCCTTCCTAAATTCTTCCTATGTTTTCCTAAGTTGTTTTTTTTTTTCGTTAGTGTTTCTGTTGGTGAGTGGACTCTTTTTTTGTCAATTTTTTTGGATTTTTGTCAATTTTAGGCTAAGGGGAGTCATTTATTTCTTTTACGAATTTTAGTGTGAGATTAATATTTTTTAAATTTGAGAATAGGATGGTCTTGATTTTTTTCATTTTTGTCTTGAATTTCTTGTATTTTAAGTTTATGGTATAATTTATTTCTTTCTGATTTATATTTCGGACATTCCAATAGGATGTGAGTTACTTTTTCTTCTTTTTCAGGACAAGTATAGCATATTGGTGAATCACTTAGTCCTATCATATAGGATTGTATTGAATGCATCGTGCATGGTGACTTCTTTATAAGTATTAATTTTGATTATATCTGTACGTGGTAGTTTTGTTTTCCAAAACCATGGTTTAAGTGGATTTTTTTTTTACTACTGATTTGAAAATTCTTGCTTTTTCTGGTTTTTCTTGTAGTTTTATATTCCATTTTTCAAACATATTCTTTTTGGATAGTGTTATGAGGTCTCTTGTTGGTATTTTTTTTTTCAGATTGTTGTGTAGGGGTATTGGCAAGTTTGTCTACTTCCTCGTTTCCTTCAATTCCTTGAAAGAAGTAAAAATGCTACTTTGTACTAAGTATGATATTTAATGAAATCGGTGCATTAGTTTGGGCTTAACACATCTGCATTAGGTAATAAGTAAAAAAAATAATGCGAAGGATGAAAAATTCCTAAAAAAAAACAAATTTCAACATAAGCTATATTCAAAAGAACACCCACGCTATTAAAAAAACTACAATTTGTAATCTATAAAAAAAGTAAAGGAAATCATACATTGTAATGAATAAAAAAACGTTGTGAAGTTAAGCGTTTACAAAGAGCATCAATATATCTGAAGCAGAAGTATGTAGAATGATGGATGATCAAGTTAATATGATTAAGTAATAATAACTAACTCATAAGCATTGTAACAGAATGAAAACAAAAGTTAGGAGAGCACGTGGGCGTTACGAACAGAATGGCAACAAACAAAGATCCGTATACTCATTAAGATTAAATGATTCGCTAAATAATAACATTTCAAGGAAGTAGAAAACACCATTAGACAATAAGAACTGCCCTAGCATGTGGAAAATAATAATGCTTTTTTAAAACATAATTTGTAATAGCCCAGGAGATAGCGTGCAAAAAATGTCTGACTAATATCAAGCTAGAATTTTGTATATAAGTTAATCTTTTGGTGCCTTTTAAGAAAATGAGGTCGGCTAAATTCGTCTGCGGGACATAAGTTGGCAATAGGCATAGGAAATTAACAAGCCGGCGGAGAGTGGCATTTTTGTTGGCAATTTGATTTCTTTATGATTCTGAGTACAAAATAAGATAGTAGACCGAAATTCTACTAAAAAAAGTTGATGTTAATTTGTCACGTTCTAGATGAAAACTTTTATTTGAAGTTATATTTGAATAACTAAACTATCGAGTGACGAACTAAAATCAACATGATTTTTATCTACAAACTAATTTTGTATATTGCCGCTCTCCACCGGTTTGTTTTTTTCAAATGCCTATTGCCAAACAATGTCCCATAGACTAAAGGTATGTTCATAGCTGGCGGATACGTATTTGCGGAGGCCCGAAGGGATTCATCTATGGCAACTCTTTTGCGGCGCCGCAGAAAGTTGGTTCCAAACCATCTTTTTTGCGGCGCCGCTTTAAAACCTGTATGGAACCTTCACTTCTTCCTCTTCTTATTTTCTTTCTTTTTTTATGTTAAAATTGTTTTGTTATATTTGTATCTGTTCATTTGTTCCTGCATTATTTTTATTATAAACTGGTGTTTAATCTACGTTTTTTATCAGTGTTTTATCTTTATCTGTGTATTATGTCCATGTTTTTTATATCGGTGCTTATTATATCTGTTCCTACATTATTTTTATTATATATCTATTTCTTATTTATATAATAATAAAAGTCCTTATCTATAATCTTATTATATAAGTTTTTATAAGCAAGAGAACTAAATTCAAGTAGAAAAAACGATGTTATAATTGGCTTTGTTTATAACCTGGCCGACCGAAACTCGAGGGGAGGGAAACAAACGACTCCGTCCTCCGTCTCGGCGGTTCTCCGAATATATATTGTTATCTGTTATCTATATAGCCCTCCGCAAATACTTATCCGCTAGCTGTGAACCCACCTTAACTTACCATGACCACATATTTTTAATAGAAAAAGCACCAAAAGATTAATTTATATACAAAATTCTAGTTTGATGTTAGTCAGACATTGTGTTTGCGCTCTATCCGAGTTTATGCAATTAAGTGCTCGAGGATTTGGAACAGTACTAACTAAAAATGATTTGATAGAGGTTTCAGACCTCTATCAAATCATACAACCTCACAGGGGTTGGTTAGATCAGCGATTCTCAACCTTTGGGTCGCGACCCAAAAATGGGTCGCAGTAATTATTTTGGGAATTAGTAAAATAACAAATAAAATGCATGCATGTAAGAAAATATCTTGAAGATTAATTACTTTTCATTAATCAGTAGAGGTCGACCAAGAAGTCATGGAAATGTGAGGAGTGCGCTAGTGTCGTCATGTACAGTCAGTTTTTGATATAATAGACCACGGTCAAAAAACACAGTGTTGTTCTTTGGTTATTAATCATTTTATTTTTAATAACTTCTAATTGTTTTGCTACAGGCAACACTGAACCTGATAAGAAATCACTAATAATATACGATAATATCTTAATATTATTATTTATTGATTATTCATAATAATATTCTTTAAATCTAAATCGATTTTCTTCTTTCTTAATCTATTTTTTTCTTCCTCTTTATTTCTGAGTTTGATTTGTATTTAGGACAGTTGTGACTATAATTCGTATTGTATAAAAACAAACAAAACAGGAAACCTAACAGATTGGAAACCTTCTTGTTGTTGTTATTCGTGAGATTTGACTATTGGAATTACTTTTCTTTAACGTATTCTATATATTTATTTAAATCACAAAAAAACATTAACTCTTTTTTCTTCTCGAGTCTGTCAAACGACTGCCCAAAACATTGAAAAATAAAAAATAAACATTGAAAATCATCGCCTTAGCGACACTCGGGCGAGCGAATAGACTCTTCGTCCCCGATTTCAAGCGGATATAGCATCCCAATAGACCTTAATCGGGTTTCTGCTGATCCCGCTACTTTCACCTTGGCTGCTCTGATATTACCATCTTGGCTGGGCACAAGCTCTTCAATTCGGCCAATTTTCCACTGCTGACGAGGTGTTCTATCTCCCAGTAAGACTACTCCTACCTTAGGTGATCTGTACACTGATCTTCTTCCTTGTTGGTGGTTAAGTTTTGTCCGTTCTCTTAATGAAACCAAATACTGATCCTTCCAACTCTTCCAAAAGCTATCTAACAGCTTTTGCCCTTTCCTCCATGCATCTAATAATTGCTTCTTTGTTTCCGTGCCGGCCGCTTGATTCGTGTTTGCTGGCTCGAGTATTCTTTTTGTTCCTATGAAATCCCCTGGAGTTAATACGTTGTCCTCAACCTCCGGGCCAACGTAGAACAGTGGGCGTGAGTTAACCGTTGCTTCTACTTCTGTTAAAATCGTATTTAATTGACTCAGTGTTAATTGCTTCTTTCCTAGGCTTTTCTTCAAGCATCTTTTTACTAATCCCACCATCCGTTCGTAGACTCCTCCTGTCCATGGTGCTAGGTCGGTAGTAAATTTCCAGTCTATTCCGTTCTTTATACAGTAATCTAATGTCTCCTTATTAGTCAAGTCAGTGTGAATATCTCCATTCCTTAATATTGTGCTGGCTAGATGAAACTGCCTAGCATTATCTGAAAGAATTATCTTTGGCGTTCCCCTCCTAGCAACAAATCTCCGTAAGGACTGAAGAAATTCGTTAGCTGTCATATCATACACTACTTCAAGATGTATTGCCCTAGTGGTAAGGCATGTAAATAAACATACCCAACATTTATTACTATTACTATTAAATTTGAAATACAGTGGGCCGAAAAAATCTAGTCCTGTATTTGTAAATGCTATGTTTTTTGCTACTCTAAATTCTGGTAAAATTGGAAAACCTGGTAGTTTAAAGGCTCCCCCCTCCAATTTTTTACACTTACAACATCTTTTTATTATATTTGATATGACTGCCCTTCCCTTAGGTATCCAAATTTTCTTTCTAATTTCAATTAAAGTCTGAGCTACCCCACAATGAAAATATTTTTCGTGTATTTCAACAATCAATAGCCTTGTTAAATGACTTTTACCCGGTAATAATATAGGAAATTTGGTATCATATGTTATGTCCGCATTCTGAATTCTTCCCGAACACCTAATGATTCCGTTTTCATCTAAAAATAAACCCAGTTGTTCTTTTAACGCATTTCTTTTCCCTACTCTCATGTCTTCTAAAACTTTTCCCCATTCTTTTTTCTGGATAAATTTAAACCATGCCCTTTCACTTAAATGTATTTCATTAAGATAACCTAATTCTATTTTTCTTAGTTTATTAATAAATCTAAATCCTAATCTAGTTAATTTGATCAACTTCCAATAGCTAGAAAATTGATTTTCGTCTATCTGAAAAGGAGACCCAATTGTTTCTGTAACAGGAAAAGAAACTGTGCTAACTAAATTTGTTTTCAGTTCCTCATCAATTTCTTCAATAAGCCACTCAGGCCACTCTAAACTATCATTTTTTAACCAGAGCGGTCCGTTCCACCAAGTTTGATTTTCTTTGAGTTGTATAGCGGAGCATCCTCTTGTAGCTAAATCCGCTATATTTTCTTCTCCTGGTACAAAATGAAACTCTACTCCTTTGGTTTTTCTTATTTCTAATACTCTATTTTCTACAAATATTGGAAGAGGTTTTGATGACCTTATCCAATGCAGAACACATTTAGAGTCTGTAGCTAATATTTTCTTCTGAATATTTAAATTTTGTAAAGTTTCACAGATAAAATTTATGCTCCTTATTCCTATAAGTACTCCTAATAACTCTAATCTAGGAATAGATATCCCTTTAATGGGTGCTAATTTAGATTTGGCAAACACTAATTTCGTCTTATATTCATTTTTAAGTTTAAATCTAACATAAGTAACTGCTGCGTATGCATAACATGAAGCATCACAAAAAGTGATTATTTCAATAGAACTTTCTTCATTAAACTCTACCCACCTAGGAATATTTATCATTATTATTCCTTTTATTTTATCTGCAATACATTTCCATTCATTCCACAATTCGTCTTTTAACTTATCTTCCCACCCCAATTTTTGAATCCATAGTTCTCTTAAAAATATTTTTCCTAATAAAGTTACAGGTACAAATAGACCTAGAGGATCAAAAAATGATGCTATAAATTTTAAAATACTTCTTTTAGAGTTCCCTTGAACTAAGCTATTATTTTCTCTAGGAGTTTTGATACTAATGTCGTCTAATCTTGTGTTCCATTTTATTCCTAATACATTTACCGTTTCATCTTCTGATCGATCTTCTTTATTCAATATTTTTCTCACTTCCTCTGAGTTGGAACTAAACTCTCTTATGTTCATTGAGGCACTCCTAAAGATTTCTTTACTTTTTCGATATAATTCTATTGCCTTTTGTTCATCTTTGGCGCCTACTAATGCATTATCTACGTAAATATTTTTCATAATCAATTGACAAGTTTCATCTCCAATATGATTTAAGTGGAACTGAATTGTAGCGTTCAACAAAAATGGACTTGAGATTATCCCAAAGGCCACTCTAGTAAATCTCAATTCAATTAAATTTTCTTCTTTTGGTTCTTTGGTGATATCTTTAACCCACAGAAATCTGGTTACGTCTCTGTCCTTAAAATGTAAACCTATTTGCAGAAATGCCTTTTCAATATCTCCTACTAAAGCTATCTTAAACATCCTAAATCTAATTAGTATCGCACATAGGTCTTCCATCAGTACTCTTCCTCGCATGAGGCAATCATTTAGGCTTCTTTCTGACTTCTTTGTTTTAGCTGATGCATCGTATACAATGCGAAGTTTAGTAGTGGTTTTCTGGGGGGTAATTACAGGATGATGTGGTAAATAATGCTTGATTTCTCCTACAATTGTATTTGGTGTAATGAATTCCAATATACCCTTATTTATTTGCTCTTGAATTATCGAATCGTATTTAATTAATATGTCTAAATCTTGATTTTTACATAATGACTTGAGCCTACCGCGTGCTAAATGATAGTTGTCTGTAATGTCCGGTGGATAATCTCGCCAAGGCCAAGACACATGGTACCTTCCATCTATAAACTGAATGCTTTCGCTAAATTTCTTTAGAGCAATATCGTCTTCGATAACTGACGGGTTCCCTTTTATCCCTATACTTTCTAAATTCCACAATAATCCTAAGTCTTCCCCGGTTTTATTCACTAAACTTATATCTGGTTTGTCCAGGTAGGTGTACTCTTCCCAAGGTATAGCTGACTTACAATACGTAGTAAAACTGATTCCTATTCTTTGATTTATCTGCTTAAGTGCCTTTCTAGACCTTCCACTTACTATCCATCCTACTTCAGTATTTACTATGTACAACCCTTCTCTAATCTCTATTCTATCAGCTCCCATAAGGTCAAAATAGTACCCATTTCCTATTAAAAGATTGATATCCTCGAACCCTTCTTTTATTGTATCTTCATTCTCGGCAAATTTCAAGTATGGATAATTTTTCCTTATTTCAGCCACGACTGGATTAACTTTAAATTCTTTTAAAATTGTCGGAACAACATTTGCAGATATTTCAAATCTCTTTCCATTTTTTAATATAATATTAATTTTTACTAATGATGTTGTGATAGTTTTAGGTTTTTCATTGCCAAAAACATAAACTGAAAGTTGTTCCTTATTGTATTTTTCCAAATTTAATTGTTTAACTATTTGTTCTGTAATGTACGTCCTTTGACTCCCTGAATCCAACAGTGCTCTTATCTTTATTTTTTCTTTGTCTTCTGGTCCTTCAACTTCTGTAATAGCTGTCTGTAAATAAACTATCTCCTCTTCCCCTTCTCTATTTTCATGCTCTGTAGTATCTATCTTTCCTGAATTTATGCTTAATGTTGATGTATTTTTCTGCTTATTTTCTTCCTTACTTTTTGAAAACTTTTTTGGACAAAGACTTCTATGATGGCTTTTTATTTGCTTACAGTAATAACATGATTTTCTTACTGTACAATTTTTCGCATAGTGTGA
The DNA here is from genome assembly GCA_951217055.1 of Gerris lacustris. NCBI lineage: Eukaryota > Metazoa > Arthropoda > Insecta > Hemiptera > Gerridae > Gerris > Gerris lacustris. Next base: position 9,898,633 of record OX578281.1, read on the forward strand.
TTTTGACAGGCAAATATAACATCCCTCTACCTTAGCTTTTCTTTCATCGACGGTCTTGAATTGGTCGCATTGATCACTCCAGTGTTTTTTAAGACAGTAATTACATTTGGCTTCTACTACGGGTAACGCTTCTGTCGTACTTCGAAATTGTTTCGATGTACTTGCCTCACACTTATAATCCTTTGTTTCCCCTCCTACTGAGTAACTTACTCCTTCCTTTCCCCTTCCCGTTCTATTTTCTACCTTTTCCCTAGCTACTATTAATCTGTTTAAATACTTCCTTAGTTTATCTGGTTTTATCTTCGACGTGTCTTTATCCTCCTCTAGTTTAAGGATAATTTTTGAGGGAAACTTAGAAATAATAAGTGGAACTAAATGTGGATGAGAAATGTCTTCTCCCATTGCCTCTAATGATCTTAATGTTGATTCGATCTGATCTAAAGTATTCCTTAACTTGAAAGTTTGTTCCGTCGATGTAGGTATAAGCCTTAACTGATCGTACAGATCATTTTTTATCATTCCCTCCTGCCCGTACCTATCTTTTAACAATGAAATGGCAACCTGGTAATTATTATTTGTCATGGCTAACCCTGAAATACATCGTAATGCTTCGTCTGACAAATAAGATCGTAAATAATTAAATTTGTCGACATCCCTCATATTGATTTGGGAATGAATTACTGACTCAAAAGAGTCCCAAAACTCAGCCCATTTAGTGGTATTACCCCTAAATTTCTGTATAACTAATTCTGGGAGTTTAACTGATTTTTGAATTGCTGTGCTTTGTTTTGGTTCGTTATGTGTTTTATAAATTATTCTTTGTTTTATAACTGTCAGGTCAGTGTTTACTTCGTCGACGTCAAATTTTAAGTTATATTCTTCTTCTGTTTCTTGTTCTATTTTTGTAATTTCTGCTTTATTGTCTTCTAATGTCAGTGCTAATTTCATTAGGTTTTCTCTAAGGTCAAAAAAAGTCGTAGCGAATTTGTCAATTCTATCTAAATATTTGTCTATCTCAGGTTCGTCTAAGTCGTCTGTTTCTGTTAGTTTGTCCCGGATGGTGGCGATTAAATCTATAAGCCTTTTCTTTGCTGGTCCTAAGCCCATTCTTATTCTTCCGATTGTCGTCATTTTAATATAGATGTTCTTATTCTAATTATATTACCTTCCGCCTTCCGCCGTAAATCTGTTTTTTCTCTGCTACCACGTTTGTAATGAACACTATTGGAATTACTTTTCTTTAACGTATTCTATATATTTATTTAAATCACAAAAAAACATTAACTCTTTTTTCTTCTCGAGTCTGTCAAACGACTGCCCAAAACATTGAAAAATAAAAAATAAACATTGAAAATCATCGCCTTAGCGACAGTAACTGCGCATGTCATATAAACTAGAAATGGGAATTGTCTTAGCACCCGACTGTACTGACTTCGGCACTACTCGGAAGTTCCGATTTTAAACGAAGTTAAGCTTTCCGTTTCTCCCGTGTTCATGACATCTTGGTCGACCTCTAGTAGTATTACAATAGAAAGAATAAAAATTGTCAAGAATTAGAGTGGAAGAAATGGTTACTTTAACTTAGATTGTGTGAATGTTAAATATCATAATAGTTTTTTGTTTTTAGTAATGAGGACTTTTGATTAGGTTATTAAGATATAGATTTATCTTGTTAGGTTATTATCTTATACGTTAAAAAAGTCGAATTAATCCATTTTTGCTAGAGAAATTACGACCCTTCCTAAAGTCATCCTCAGTCTTCATTTATACAGTGTTGTCCAGTACGGTTTATAATAAAGGTAAAATTTAAAACTAATTCTGTTGCCATAAGAGAGCTAATATATTTAAATTTCTAAATTAAATTTAATACTAAGGACAATAATATAATGCGGTATTCCTAACCCATATCTTCAGTGGGTCCCCATATCTTTCCTGACCCATATCTCGTAACTTGATTCCTTCTGTAATCCTCCAATTCACAAATCCCTAGTCCACCTCCACCTTGTACAGTTAGTTTGTCATAAAATCTTGTACAATATGTTGCTATCCATCGGTAACTGATTTTAAGGGATCTACAGCTTTGGTCCTATGACTTTTTGTCGTAGCTCCATCGGTTTTACCTTAATTAATGCTAAATTTGATATTTATTTTTTTTATTTTTGACTTTGAGCTCTTATGGCGTCCGCAATTGTTGACCGATTTAATTTCTGATTGGGGAGCTTACACCTCAAACTTATCGTAAATATTGACTGGTGCAACTGCCGTTTCGAGAGAAAGTGTGGTAATTAAATTAATGCACCATCATGGCTGATGATTTTTCAATGACTTCCCAGTCTAATTAGTTTTGACTACGTTTAATTTCTCATTTATTTTATCCTTTTTTTTAGCATTGTTATTTATTACTATATTAGGGGAGAGTGGGGCATGTTGTCACAAATTTAACAATTTTTTTATTTTATTTTTTCTATTCGGTACATTTTCAATTTCTAAGTACTATTATTTATTTTAAACTTTCAGCTACATGTGGCACAAGTTTAATTTATCTAGCATTAGTAGAAGTATTTTTATTTAATTTTTTTTAAAGTTAAAGTTTTTTGTGACAACATGCCCCATCAAGGGGCAGGTTGACACTTGGAATGGGGTAAGTTGTCACAAGATATAAATTAATTATCACCACTTTGATTTAACAAAATTTAAATACCTTAAGCTACAAGATTTGGCTAGTTAATATAATAATAATAATTATTTATGGGGCTATCAGTCTTGTACAGGCAAAATATTTTTCTTATAGGAATCATTTATGTTAATTTTACTGCAGTACCAATGCTAGGTTCTGTAATTTATTAAAAATGCTTCTGCGTAACGAGTGGAGCAGCCTCTAAATTTTAGAACCCTAACCGCCTTCGTGAGCATGAAGCATGAGCACTCCTGGAGCATACCGTCCTCTAGTGGTTTTTGCCTTGTAATTGCTCACCATTTTGCCTAGAACAGAACAGCTTTGCTAAAATCGTTATTTCGTGCCTGTACCTAGCACCTAGCTACGAGTACGGTAAGGGAATCAATCAGCTACCTCGGTAAGGGAATCAACACTGCGTTTTTAAGTATGAGGGTGGAGAGTGTCTGTTAAAAAATATTTTTTTATTTATTGTATTAAAAATAAAAGGGGAAAAGTATATCATTTGTTTGATTTTTTATCAATAGTTAGCATAGTTGTTTAACTTATTTTAACTGGCCATCCTTAATTTTTCATTATCCACTTTCCTTATTAATTCCTCTTCACTTTCCATTTCTATTTAAATAATATAGAAGAATACTCTTATGTAAATATAGCATTGGGGAAAGTAGTCACAAAAGGTATCGGGTGTGACTACTTGCCCCTTTTACTTTGTGACAACTAGCCCCAACGCGCCATTTTTAATTATAGTGAAATATTTTTTTCCTGCCGCAATAATATTGATTTAACGGTTTAGAAAAACAATGCCAAAACTACTACGTAATAATAATCATCGAATATAGCACCCTAGATAAAAAGTACAAAACAGACGACATAATTTAAAAACAAAAAAAAGCAGTGAGTGACTTGCCTAAAAAGTTTATGTTCCATAGATGACAGACGTTTTGCTACATAGACACCATTTTTCGTAAAGTTTGTCTACATAATAAATAAGAAAAGACTCCTATATAAGATAGACTTGGAGAGTATTATATTCTTAGTAATGGAATGAATGATGTATAATATAGTCCTGACTTTATTCCTAGATGACATTGGAAACAAAACCATTTAGGCATTTTATTTAGTTGCTAGGTCTACTTGACAAAAGTTAACATAGCCACTAATTCCTAGCACGAGTCCCGCGCGGAGGTGAAGGTTAGTTTTAATAAATAATTGTGGCGACAATATTGTTGTGTTACTTTCTCATAACCTCTTTAGTCATAAGCAACTTTATCTTTTCGCAGCCTTTGTACAACCAGAAGAGTGTTCTTTAAGGAACAAAGGATTAAGCCAGGATGGTAAGTGGTGCGACATGAGACGGTCTCATACTTAAAGTCTTCGAGTGGGATTTACAACTTAAAGTTACTCCTTTCGTCCTTTCTACGCGTGGGAATCTAGGAGGGAGTCGTCCCAGTTACGTAACAGTGCTAGGTCTTGACCCATAGCTAACCATCACGACCCGAGATGAACAACTAAGACACGGAGAACAAAACCCTTGACGCTCTCATTAAGGAAAGAAATGTGAAGAAACATCTGCAAGTAGCAGATCCACCACAAAGTTAGCAGGGATGGGCTGAATTAGAGTTGTAAAAAATAAATAAAACAAAAGGTACACAGACAAAAAAGAAACACGACAGTGGACCATTATCGCCTGAAATAAAATGTAGCAAACTTAGGCAACAAACCGTGCTCAACTGTCAAGATAACAATATCGAAAGAATGCAAGAATAAAGAGCGAAGTACAAAAACTGCTACAGCTTCTCTAGAGCTTCGATTTCAAAGATTACAATAACAACTAGTTGAAGAAACTTTGTTGTCTATTTAATCTAATATACAACAAAACCACATTCAATTAATCATATTAAACGATTAAGAAGAAAAATAAAAAGTCATTTCATAGTGCAGTCATGGTGCAGTCATGCACCATGACTTAATGAGCCAATTTTCAAAGAAATCTGCGTATTATTGGCTTATGATAATGTAGGGAAATTTTGGTTTAGAATTTGGATGGGTGAAAAAGAAAAAAAATTGGTACACACGGGTATGGGGTGAAAAAGTCAAAATAGTATTTACCCTTGAAGATGCTGTCGTTGGAAAGCTGTTAAAGAGTACAGTAATTGTTGTTATGTACACTTTGATCATATTTTCATATAAGAGGGGGGTAAAATGGAAAAAACAAGTTTTTATGCTATTTTTGACCCTAAATTGTCAAAATTTGATCCCTAAATGAGCTCCAAAAATTCTGGCCAACGAACTCATCCTTTATTTTGATATTATTGACATTTTAAAATTTGTTTGAAATTATTAAGTTCATCCTAAGGGGAGATATCGTCTGGAGTGACACATATATACAATACATATATAATTTGTATATATATTATATACATTCATACATATATATATATATACATAAAAAAGTGTTAAATTTTAGGAATCGATTCAGAATGGTCTAAAACGGATTTCCATGGAAAATTTTTCTTAAATATTAAAAAATTTTTGAAGCCATTGTAATAGCTTAATTTTCTTTGAAAAGCGCTAACAAACTAACGTAGTAAATTTTTATTTGAGTGTTCAAGGGTTATTGAATTAACCCTTTTTTTTAAAAAAAAAAAAAGTTAAATTTCATCACTTAATTTTTAGAAATCTTCTTTACAGATTAGTTGGTACATTTTCTAATTTTAACCAAGGCAAAATGCCTCATGTGAGTCAATAGAGCTCAATCAACTGACTCTTCAGTCTTTAGTAACTGACTCGAGTCAGTTAACCAACTAGCTGTTCTCTGACTCAAAGACTCATAACAAGGATATCCCAATTATGGGATGAAATATCACCTTTTTTTTTAAAAAAAAAAATGTTCTTTCAATAACCCCTGAACACTCAAATATAAATGTTCTAATTGAACAAGCGCAGTGAGTTCTTCATTTCAGAGACTTAGGATTTGAAAAGTTTGTGTGTTTGTTTGTCTAACGATAAAAAAAAACCCGAAAGTACTTAACACACCGAAAATTTTAGCGGTGAGACTATTCTTCCGACATTTCATGAATAGCCATGTTTGGCAGGCCCAAAACCTTTTCGCGCTGTTGAGCCGGGGAGCCAGTTTCTTTTGTGTCATGTTTGAACCCCCTGACGTCTGCTGGGTCATAGAATAAATAAGAATAGCAATTTGATCTGATTAACTGGGAATCCAATAATGTAGAAGATAATTTATGTCGCGGGGAAAAAATTAAAAAATATACAACACTTTCGTAAATTGTTTAATATTCTACGCAATTTCTTCAAAAAGCTCAGATCAAAAACATCTGGCGACGTCGGCCAATGTCGATTTGACTGCATCCAAATTATTAAAAATTGGCAAAAGATATTGGTTCAGCCATATTGGCAAGGCTGGTCAGAGGGTCTGGCTCTCAGGTGCGATCCCACTACTGCCGGCCACGGGGACTTTTGGCTGCTGAGTTTCCCCCCTGGCCCGGTTCGCCCCTCCTTAGCATACCTGGTAAACCTAGGTTCCCCAGGGTTTACCATGTCGATGGCCGGCTTAGCGCGGACACCCGATCGTCGCCAGAACATCTCTAACCAGTGGATCCCTGCCTCAGACCGTCCTCAATATCCGACTTCCAAGTAGCTGGATTACAGGAGACGCCACGCTCCCAGTCGACCTAGAGTCATCACTTTTGGCCTCTTAAACCTCATTTTAAGCGAAATCATTTTTTATCCATTACTTTAAGCTTAAAACCTTCCTATTACATAAATATAACTAAAAACACCTCTAAATCCTCAATAGCAACTCCTTTATTATGAAAATTAGTAAAATAAAGTTTCTACTTTGTAACGTTAGTTCATTCGTTCTCTACTTGAGCGCTATCGTCCAATCTGATTCTTTCCACATAATAACATAAATATACACCTTTATTAGACTAGTGTCAACCATAACATAATGGCTTATATCTATTAATAAAGTAACAATTTAGACGATTGTTTAAAATCTAAAAAAACCTTGTTTCTAAGGGAATAATTATAATATGATGTATACAGCTTTTATGATAAAGATTATCTCAGAAAATATTTACTTTCCCATGAATCCACTAGATAGCACCACCGGTTCACATCACTTTTTAACTTTCATCAGTTTTAGTAGCATTGTGGTCTCAATTTTAATATTAATTCAATAAATCTTTTTCTTTATTACAAAGATATATATATACATAAAATAATAATACTAGCTTTATAAGTATAAGTGTACAATAGTTCCCAGTCCATCTGAAACCAACATATTTGGTCGCTTATACTTTAATACAGGCAAGGTCGTTTTTTATCTATCACATACAGCATAAAACCGGCCAATTGCATAATTATAACTATATTACCACGAGTTAATATTAAGGATTTAATAAAATCGTTTATTAGTGAAACATAACTTAACTTATACTGTTAGTTTATTTGTTCTCTACTGGAGCGCTATCGTACATTCTAATTCGTTCTATATTATAAATACACCTATGTTAGACTATTGCCAACATATCATACTATTCTAAATTCATCAAAAATACATTGTGATAAAAATTCCTATTTTTTTTTATAAAAAAGCTTAGTTTCTACAGGCATCATAATAATAAATTAGGTATAGATTTAATATTAAAGTTTCTCTCAAAACGCGATTAGTTCCTCAAGAATCCACTAGATAGTATCATCTGTCGACGTCGCTTTTTAACTTTTTCAGTTGTATTATAATCTTAATTTTATTTTTAATTCAATCTTATTTATATTGATTATTAACTCTCGCTAAAAACAATATATACATATATAGTATTTAAAATGAATAAAACAAGTAGAAAAAATATAAATAAATCTCAGAGTTATGGAGCTTCATTTAAAAATAACTAAATGTGACTCCAATGTAGTTCCGTCAATGCACACAAGGTGTCACTACCAGGCTGCTGCTTTACAAACTCCATAGCAGTTTTAAGTCGTATTTTCCTTATTATAAATAATAACAACAATATACCAGTGGCGGATCCAGATAATTTTCTTAGGGGGGCGATCCCAAAAACTTTTTGAAGCCTAGTCAATGTAAAATGCCTACAGCCCTAAGGGTCCGGGGTGCCACCCCTGAAATCCCCCCCCCCCCCCGTGGATCCACCCCTGATCAGTAGAGACATCAGCTTCTGGTTCGGAAAGGGACAAATTTTAAAAGGTGGCTTCTTCAATCAAACAGGACTGGGATGAAATGACTTTTTTTTACAACACAGGAAGAACCTTGGTTAAGATGTGACAAAACAGAAATAGTGCAAGATGGAGGAGATTCAGAAATAGAAGTCACTTTTTGTGGAGGTGGTTTAACTCTCTTAAAAAAAATAATCAATTCGTTAAAAGAAATCATGATTTCCTTTCATGGTGAGATTGATGTAAATAATTTAATATATATTTCAAAATATAAAGCGCACCAAAAGAACCAGGCTTAGGACTAAGGCAGACACAGTAATGTTGCCGTTGGCAATAGACATTCAAATGGTTAAAGAAATGAGTTGATACTGATGAAATTTTTCGGAATAAAACGATTCCTAATATTTTGAAACAATACAAATTAATCCCATATCGTAGGCCAATGAAATTTCCGGAAAAAGTTTATTCATCTTTTCGTAATTACCGATAAAAAACATTGTGACCCCTCGGAGGATCGAACCTGAAACTTCTTCATTTGGTATAACGGAGAAATATTTTAGTGTTCTGCTGTTATTAGAAATATGCAAAATGTGCCGTCTGCTGGGTCATAGAAAAAATAAGAATAGCAATTTTATCTGACTAACTGGGAATCCAATATGGCAGATAATTTATGTCACGCGAAAAAAATTAAAAATATATACAACACTTGAGTAAATTGTTTAATGTTCTACGCAATTTTGTCATAAAGCACAGATCGAAAACGTCTGGCGACGTCGGCCAATGTCGATTTGACTGCATCCAAATAAGTAAAAATTGGCAAAAGATATTGGTTCAGCCATATTGGCAAGGCTGGTCAGAGGGTCTGGCTCTCAGGTGCGATCCCACTACTGCCGGCCACGGGGACTTTTGGCTGCTGAGTTTCCCCCCTGGCCCGGTTCGCCCCTCCTTAGCATACCTGGTAAACCTAGGTTCCCCAGGGTTTACCATGTCGATGGCCGGCTTAGCGCGGACACCCGATCGTCGCCAGAACATCCCTAACCAGTGGATCCCTGCCTCAGACCGTCCTCAATATCCGACTTCCAAGTAGCTGGATTACAGGAGACGCCACGCTCCCAGTCGACCTAAAGCCAACACTTTTGGCCTCTTAAACCTTATTTTACAAATAATCATTTTTTATCCATTACTTTAAGCTTGAAAACTTCCTATTAGATAATCATAACTTAAAATACCTCTAAATCCTCAATAATAACTCCTTTATTATGAAAAATTAGTAAAATAGAGTTTCTACTTTGTAACGTTAGTTCATTCGTTCTCTACTAGAGCGCTGTCGTCCATTCTGATTCTTTCCATATCTAAAAATGCCTATGTTAGACTACTGTCAACCATAACTACCATCTTACATTTATGAATAATGTAACTTAATTTTAAATAGCGCTTAAAATGTAAAATACCTTGTTTCTACGGGAATCATAGTAATAAGATGTATATAGAGTCTGTGATAGAGATTATCTCAAAACGTATGTAGTTCCTCGTGAATCCACTAGATAGCATCACTTGTTCACTTCACTTTTTAACTTTCATTAAGTCATACTTCTTGTATTGTAGTTTTTAGTCTCGATTCAATTAATCTTTCTAATTTTAAAAAAGAAATATATACTTCTAAACATACAACTTGCAAATTAATCAAATACATGAAGGAACTAGCTTTATAAGTGTATAATAGCTCGCAGTCCACCTCAAGCCTGCACTTGTGGGCTAATAATCTTTAATACAGGCAAGCTCGAGTTTATCCATTGCATACAGAATAAAACAGATCAATTACGTAATTATATCTAAAATAGCTCGAGTTAATATTGAGGATTTAATAAAATAGTTTTCTTATGAAAATTAGTAAAACTTAATTTCAACGTAGTACTGTTAGTTTATTCGTTCTCTACTGGAGCGCTATCGTACAATCTACTTCTTTCCATATTAGGTTTGTTCCAACCACTCTTCAAACTGGTTTGGAACTGTACGACGCATGCGCATTTGGAAAAAAGAGTTCCAACGAGCCCAAACTCAAACTCTGACTGACTCCGACTGTTAATCGGCTGTTCCAACCACGCTCTGATTGAATCACGGATTAGTTTGGAACCAGTCAGAGCAGTCAGCGATCGGCGGCAGGGACTAGTAGTTTGGGATTGAATTTGGGTGAACAGAAACGTAAACTTCCGCTCCGCTTGATTGTTTTTGTTTTGATTTCGCTCGCCTATTATAATTATTCTCCTTTCTTGCGAATCAACTGTTCTTTTTAAAATGTTTTTGTACGAATGCGACGATGAATTTTTGTGCATATAATAGGCATTTTCTAGATATTTCTGAAAAAAATAAAAATTGGACCTATTTTCCAAGATGGACTTTTGATACTTATTCCATTTTCAAACAAATATCGAAAGAATCCGATTTATTTCCGCAATATTTCTTTCGTTAACTGGACTAAGATTAATATTTGTTTTTATAAAACAAAAGAGCATTTAGGATTATATCAATAAAAATACGAATACGAGTGTGCCGTGAGTCTACTAAAACTGGCTCACCTCAGTAAGCCCGAAAATTGTGAATTGCGTAAATCGAAATGAAATTGTGAATTCATGTATTAAATAAACATTTCTAAAATGTGTGTATGTATTTTCGTCATATCCTCTATGAGCATGTAGGTTTTCCTTCCAAATTTCGAGCTTAATTAGCATTAGAAATTGAAACTTTTCTGGTGTGGCGACCCCTTGTTGTGCGAGCCTCTAGGCGGCCTAAATCAGGCCCTGATTTAAGCGACTGGCACTTATCTTCATCAACTATTGACTCATCCATCATCCATATCTTTAATATTAATAAGTTTAGGAATTTTTGATAGCACAGGAACGCAAAATCACATAAACGATTGACTCAAAAAGCTGTTCTGATAACAGTGCTGAAACCTACCACATCAAACAGTTTGGTTAGAGTTCAGGAGCGTTCCAACAAAAACGAAATCACAAATCAATTCCCAACGGTCAATGATCGCGCATGCGCATTACGTCAATCACGGACTAATCCGAAACTGATTCGGAACTGGTAGTTGGAACAAACCTATTATAATCTGTATACCTTTGTTTTTGTTAGACTATTGCCAACCATACCATACTATCCTACATTCATTAAAAATACGTTCTGATTAAAATTTCATTAATTTTTTTATTTTTTATTAAAAAAATACTTAGTTTCTATAGGCATCATAATAATAAATTATGTATGGATTTAATATTATAGATTCTCTCGATACACGTTTAGTTCCCCATAAATCCACTAGATAGTATCACCTGTCAACGTTGCTTTTTAACTTTTTCAGTTGTATTATAATCTTAATTTTATTTTTAATTCAATCCTTATTTATATCGATTATTAACTCTCAAATATATAAACATATCACATATTAAAATCTAATATGAATAAAACAATCTGGTAAGTAGCAGTGGCGTAACTAAGGAATCCGGCGCCCTCCCGCAACTTGAGAGAATGCGCCCCTATAACTTACAAAATTTACCCCTGCCCCTTTCTCTCGGTCTCGGGGACAGATTGAGTGGGGACGATAAATAATATGATTAATAAACTCAATATTGCGTTCTGTGTATTAAAATATTTAGGTAATTAAAGTCATAATAATACATACATAGTATACATATACATCGAATCATAAACTTGTTTGCCCCGTATACCACTTACAATTTTTTTGTTTCCCATAGACTCCCTACCTGCCTAATATTGACATTTCCTAATCATATTAACTTTAAATGTGTCGTTCATTGTTAACAGCTGACTCAGTGCTGCTCACTATTATAGGTTTTTTTTTTATGTTGAGTAGCCAATTGTAAAAAATCTAACAAAACTTTCTCATATGTATATTGATACTGCATTTAAATCCTATAATATCCCTTTATTTATTAATTTTGAAACATATTTTAAAATATATATTTTCGATTTTCAACAAAATCAGATTTACTTTTTATACATATCCCGAAAACTAGATGTTTCTCAGGAAAATGACATAACTTTCTTATTTAATGGACTACATTTTTAAGTTTATTTGTATCAAAATCGCCAAAACTGTTTTCGAGAAATATTTATTTCGCGTTTTTTTTATTTTTTTTAGGGTTGCTACCATAAATTTGGAGCTAAAATTCATTACTTGATCATATTATTTAGTTTGATTTTTCTGAACATGTGAACTTGAATGAACTCTTTTGCTCCAAATGAACTGCAGACATCTCTTTTAATATTGTCATCTGAAATAGATACACCCAGTGTATAATACATTTATGAGAAAGTAAAAAACAATAACACTTGTAAAAGAAAAACTGAGTTATGAAGTCTAAATCATAACATTCTAAACACATATTTGCGCTATTCCCAAACAATTTGTTTGTTAAGAATAATTCTGACTATACAGAGATATATACATTTTTTTATCATATGTTACTACATTTTTTTGGCGCCCCCTGAACCAGGCGCCCCCCCGCGACGCGGGGGTGGCGGGGCGCAATTTACGCCACTGGTAAGTAGGTAAAATATTAATAAGTCCCAGATTCATGGAGCTTCATTTTAAAATAAGTTAATGTGACTTCAATGTAGTTCCGTTAATGCACACAAGGTACAGCACTACCAGGCTGCTACTTTACAAATTCCATAGCAGTTTTATGTTTTATTTTCCTCCTTCTTCTTCTATATGACCTGAAACTCTAGAATTTTTAAATGTTTCACTACACTAATCTTTTCTATGTCCTAATGAATTTCTGAAAGGCCTGTTATGACCAATTTTGACTTAGCCATCTCTAATTCAATAATGTGTACGTATATAGAATAATATAATAACATTTTCTAATGATCTTAAATATAAACGATTATATAGAAATTCCTGTGCTCCTATTGCTTCAAAAAAATGCTATAAATGTATCTATATATTTAAAAAAAAAAATCATAAAATGAAAAATCATAATTGTAGGCCTAGTCTCCTCAAACTATAATTCTGCTCTCACTAAAAATATGAAAAAACATGCAAAGTGTGCTGCCTGCTGGGCCATAGAAAAAATATGAATAGCAATTTGATCTGATTAACTGGGAATCCAAAATAGCTGATAATTCATGTTAAGGGGATTTATTTTTTATTTTCTTTTAATGGAGTATCAAAAGATAGCTAATAATGAATAGAATGCAAATATATCTATAAACATTTTCAAAAAAATGTATTTATTATTTTATTTGAAGTCAAAATATGTATACCAAAAAAAGGGAAGTACTTGCGTGCAAGTACTTTTTAGTGTTTCGAAGATGATTAAGCGTAGCCGTTATATAATTATGCTTTTTTTTCTACGACCTCGTGGGTCCTGGTTCGATCCCCTGGGAGTGACAATGTTTTTTATCGGTCATAACGACAACATAAATTACTTTTTTCAGGAAAGTTTCATCACACCACCATAAGGTATAACCATGAATTATTTCCAAATTTAAGGACCAGCCATTATATCAGTGGTTGGGGGGGGGGGGATTTTTTTTGGGTATATTTTGACTTATAAAACCAATAAGAATGCAAAATTTAAAAAAGCATATGAACATAGTTGTATCCTACTCTTCGGCAGCTTTCATTTGATACCCCATTCAAAATTTTTAAAAAAATAACACTTTGGGCGCACTTCACATTTTCGCACACAAATTGGCAATTTTTAAAAATTAAGAATGCACTCCCTGAATTTTCATCGCCCCACAATAAGGTATTAGCATGAACTATTTCGTAATTTTAGGACCAGCCGTTATATATTGGTTGGAGGGGGGGCATTTGATTGGGAGGTTTTGGCGCTAAAAACGCAATATTGCCGGTAAAAAGCACAGTAATCATAAAAAGTCATATATATTTATAACCTACCTACTTCAGCTACCTATTTGTTGTGGGTTACCTATTTGTAACCAGATTCAGCAGCTTTCATTACCCCACTCAAAAATTTAAAAATAATTGAATTTACCACATTTTTGCGACCTGTGGGTGCGCATATTTAATTTTTAACTTCTGTACATTTTCCTTTGGTTGGTTCCAATGGTTGCGCCAGTGTTTCAAATGTCTGCTCTTTAGCTTAAACGGTTCGGGCGCTATGAACCAAAGAGCGACGGACAGACGGACACATCATCGTCGGCATAAGGGTTTTGAGAAGTACCTACAAAACCCTAAAAAATGGCCCCCTCCCCAACTACCCTATAACGGCTATTCCTTCCCAAATTTTGAAATAATACAACCTAATCCCATATGGTAGGCCAATGAAATTTTCGGAAAAAGTTTATTCGTCTTTTCGTAATTACCGATAAAAAAACATTGTGACCCCCCGAAGGATCGAACCTGGAACTTCTTCATTTAGTATCACGAAGAAATATTTCAATTTTCTGCTGTTATTAAAAATATGGAAAATGTGCCGTCTGCAGGGTCATAGAAAAAATAAGAATAGCAATTTGATCTGATTAACTGGGAATCCAATATGGCAGATAATTTATGCCGCGCAAAAAAAATTAAAAATATATATAACACTTAAGTAAATTGTTTAATATTCTACGCAATTTTGTCAAAAAGCTCAGATCAAAAACATCTGGCGACGTCGGCCAATGTCGATTTGACTGCATCCAAATGATTAAAAATTGGCAAAAGATATTGGTTCAGCCATATTGGCAAGGCTGGTCAGAGGGTCTGGCTCTCAGGTGCGATCCCACTACTGCCGGCCACGGGGACTTTTGGCTGCTGAGTTTCCCCCCTGGCCCGGTTCGCCCCTCCTTAACATACCTGGTAAACCTAGGTTCCCCAGGGTTTACCATGTCGATGGCCGGCTTAGCGCGGACACCCGATCGTCGCCAGAACATCCCTAACCAGTGGATCCCTGCCTCAGACCGTCCTCAATATCCGACTTCCAAGTAGCTGGATTACAGGAGACGCCACGCTCCCAGTCGACCTAGAGCCACCACTTTTGGCCTCTTAAACCTCATTTTACCCGAAATCATTTTTTATCCATTACTTCAAGCTTAAACCCTACCTATTACATAAATATAACTAAAAATACCTCTAAATCCTCAATAACAACTCCTTTATTATGAAAAATTAGTAAAATAAAGTTTCTACTTTGTAACGTTAGTTCATTCGTTCTCTACATGAGCGCTGTCGTACATTCTAATTCTTTCCATATCATTAATACACCTTTGTTACACTATTGTCAACCACGACTTACTGTCTTCTATTCATTAATATAGTAAAAATTTAAACAATTGTTTAAAAGAAAAGGTAAAACAACTTTGTTACTACGGAAATCATTGTAATAATATGATGTATAGCTTCTATGATAGAGATTATCTCACAACGTATTTAGTTCATCGTGAACCCACTAGATAGTACCACTTGTTCGCGTCACTCTTAACAAATATTAAAGTTGTGCATCTATTCTAGCAGTCTCAATTCAATTGATCTTTCTAATTTTAAAAAAGAAATATATAATTCTAAATATACAACTTGCAAATTAATCAAATACATGAAGGAGCTAGCTTTATGAGAGTGTAATAGCTCCCAGTTCATCTGAAGCATATTTGGTCTCTTATACTTTAATACATGAAAGCTCGTTTTTATCAATCACATACAGCATAAAATCTACCAATTACAAAATTATAACTAAAGTACCTCAAATGATTATTGAGGATTTAATAGAGTCGTGAGTAGTTAATTATGAAAATTAGTAAAAATATAATTTCATCTTATACTGTTAGTTTAATCATTCTCTACTGGAGCGCTGTCGTACATTCTAATTCTTTCCATATTATAATCTGTATCTGTATACCTTTGCCTTTGTTAGAATATTGCCAACCATACCATACTATCCTAAATTCATTAAAAATTCCTTTAAAAAAAAAATGCTTAGTTTCTACAGGCATTATAATAAATAATTAGGTATAGCTTTAATATTATAGATTCCCTCAAAACGCGCTTAGTTCCTCATGAGTCCACTAGATAGCATCACCTGTCGACGTCGCTTTCTAACTTCATCAGATGTATTATAATCTTAATTTTATTTTTAATTCAATCTTATTTATACTGACTATAAACTACCTCTCAGACATATACTCATATTTAAATCTAATATGAATAAAACATTCTTGTAAGTAGTTACAATATAAGTAAGTCCCAGATTCATGGAGCTTTATTTTAAAATAAGTTAATGTGACTACAATGTAGTTCCGTTAATGCACACAAGGTGTCACTACCAGGCTGCTACTTCACAAACTCCATAGCACTTTTAAGTTGTATTTTCCTTATTCTAAATAATAATAACAATGTACTGACGCGAAACTCTAAAATTTTAAATGCTCCACTACAATAATCTTTTCTACGTCTTTTAACATTTCTGATAGGCCTTTTAAAAACCAACACATATAACGCTCGTTACTCGTTGATAGTGTCTAATTTTTCATGCCATAGTAAAAAGAAAAAAAAAAATGTTCCCTTTCCCTTCACACTTTAAGACTATATTTCTGCTGTTACTAAAAATATAAAAAAAATAGGCAAAGTGTGGGTTCTGCTGTGCCACAGAAAAAATAAGAATAGCAATTTGATCTGATTAACTGGGAGTTCAAAATGGCAGATAATTCATGTTACCGGGATTTTTTTTTTTTTGAAGTGAAACTTCTTTGGCGGCTGTAGAGTGAATTTATTCATATATTGAAATCGTGTAACGAAGTTTGCGATTCGAGACTCGTCCAAGTGTAACATTTTTACAGATGAATTGTATTATATCTATTTAAAGACTAGCAAATCAAAACAAACATTTATTTTTATTAAATGTAAATTTCCCATAACCATTTCTTAATCCTGAAATAATAAATTCATCAAAAAATGAAAGAGAGCAATGCATTCTAGAACTTAAGTTTCACTTCTAATTCATGAGAGCCTCACACAATTTTTTTTTAAATTTTAGGTGGGGTATTAGATGAAAGCTAGTAATGAGTAGATAACAAATATATATATATATATATATATATATATATATATATATATATATATATATATATATATATATATATATATATATATGAATAAATTCTCGACCGTAAATATAAACAGAAAACAAACAAAACTCAGGTTTCGGTCACAAAAATCGTCTTAATAATATTGGGGAAAAAAAAAAAAAAAAAAAAAAAAAAAAAATGTTTTTATCTAGGAGGCTGTGGTTTTTCTCCGTATATATAGGTGTGACGCGTGAGGATTTTTTCAGTCGTTGTTTAGATGTTTTACGGTGAGTTTAGGTCTTGGGTTAATATTTATTGTGTAGCAGTTTCTTAGTTTTTTCCGTTTTGATAGTCATGAGTGTTTGTTTCATGGGTTTTTGTATTTCGTTTGTTTTTTAGGCCCCTGAAGAAGGTTTTAAGTAAAAACCGAAACGTCGGGATTGTAACATAAAGACGATTTTTGTGACCGAAACCTGAGTTTTGTTTGTTTTCTGTATATATATATATATATATATATATATATATATATATATATATATATATATATATATATATATATATATATATATATATTTATATATATATTTATACATAAAAATTAAAATTTAAACATTTATTATTCTGTTAAAAGTCAAAATACACCAAAAAATTTCCCCCTCCTCAACTGCCCTATAACAGCTATTCCTAAAATTTTGAAATAATTCACGCTAATACCTTATGGTAGGCCAATAAAAATTTCCGGAAAACATTTGCTGTACCTTTTCGTTGTTACCGATAAAATACATTGTGACCTCCCGGGGGATCGAACCAGGAACCCCATCAATTAGTATCACTGAGAACTATTTTAATTTTCTTCTGTTATTAGAAATATGCAAAATGTGCCGTCTGCTGGGTCATAGAAAAAATAAGAATAGCAATTTAATCTGATTAACTGGGAATCCAATATAGCAGGTAATTTATGTCAGGCAAAAAATAATTAAAAGTATACAACACTTGCGTAAATTGTTTAATTTTCCACGCCACTATGTCAAAAAGATCAGATCAAAAACATCTGGCGACGTCGGCCAAAGTCGATTTCACTGCATCCGAATTAGTGAAAATTGGCAAAAGATATTGGTTCAGCCATATTGGCAAGGCTGGTCAGAGGGTCTGGCTCTCAGGTGCGATCCCACTACTGCCGGCCACGGGGACTTTTGGCTGCTGAGTTTCCCCCCTGGCCCGGTTCGCCCCTCCTTAGCATACCTGGTAAACCTAGGTTCCCCAGGGTTTACCATGTCGATGGCCGGCTTAGCGCGGACACCCGATCGTCGCCAGAACATCCCTAACCAGTGGATCCCTGCCTCAGACCGTCCTCAATATCCGACTTCCAAGTAGCTGGATTACAGGAGACGCCACGCTCCCAGTCGACATAGGGCCACCACTTTTGGCCTCTTAAACCTCATTTTACGCGAAATCATTTTTTTATCCATTACTTTAAGCTTATAACCTTCCTACTACATAATTATAACTAAAAATACCTCTAAATCCTCAATAACAACTCCTTTTTTATGAGAAATTAGTATAATAGAGTTTCTACTTTGTAATGTTAGTTCATTCGTTCTCAAATTGAGCGCTATCGTCCATTCTAATTGTTTCACCTTTGTTGGAAGAATTTATAAAGTAACTTAATTGTAACGTTTGCTTAGTATGAAAAAAAAAAAGTGAATGATTATAACGTGAGATAATCTCAATCATAGCAGCTATAGCTATGCATCATAGCTATAGCTGCTATGATTGAGATTCTCTCACAATGTACTTAGTTTCTCTTGAATCCACTAGATAGCACCACCTGTAAACGTCACTTTTTAACTTTCGTCAAATTTGTATGTTTTGTATTGTAGTCTCAATTTTAATACAAATTATGTAATTGAAATTCCTTTAATATACTGCAAGATTACTATTATTCAATTATTATAATTATATAGTTATTAACAGCCAGTGTACTCTTTTGAGGTCAATTCAACACTTGTTTTTTTATGCTGTTAAAATGATGTTATTTTAAGTTAAAAAAATATAATTGTTTTCGTGCAGAGGGTCCTAAGTCAAAAAAATATTTTTTTTTTTTTTATGTTTATTTACCGAATGCTATAATTATTTTTAAAATGACTGTTTTATTAGGGGTTTGTTGGTAAAACCAAAAAAAAAGAAACCCTTATAGTTTCGTTCATGTGTCTGTCTGTCTGTCACTCTGTACGGTTCCAATAACTTTTGAATAAAAAGAGATAGAAACGTGAAACTTTCCAATATTAAAGATCGTTTTGACGAGCACACAGGAAAAATATAGCGAACTCAAAAGTATCAGCTGTTCAAATCCAAAATGGCGGATAACTCACGTCATTCGAAATTTTTTTTTTTTTTAAATTCTGAGTGGGTATCAAATGAAAGGTATTAAAGAGTAGATTACAAAAATATATGCCACTTAGGGAAAGTGCTCAATTTTCGGCGCCATTTTGAAAAAAAAACATCGAAATTTTGTGTGTGTCCCCCCACCCCCTAAAATCGTATTTCCGCTGTTACTAAAAATATAAAAAATATGCAAAGTGTGCGGTCCGATGGGCCAAAGAAAAAATAAGAATAGCAACTTGGTCGGATTAACTGGGAATCCAAGATTGCGGCTAATTGCTGTCACGGGAAAAAAATAGACTGCCAATTAGTGTGGCACATAGCTTCCTCGCATCCTATCATGTACTATAACAATTATTGTTAAATCACTTTATTTTATTATTGTTTATTTTGTAAAAACTATAAATAGTTTTAGCGATCTTTAACACTTCATAGCGGTGTCACTGTTGGTTTTACTAAAAAATTGTATTTGAAAAAAATGTTAGTCTCATTGAATAGATGAAGTTAGATTTTTTCCCCGACCTAAAATTCCAATTTTAAATTTAAAGTTCACGTTTACGCGAGCGTTGCTCGTGAACGCTTGGACGGATAACGTTGTCCAACGAACTCGTCCTGAGCATTGTTAAAATGAACATGTCTACCAAATTTCATCAAAATCGGTCGACATTTACTCAAGTTATCGTCGCACGTTTCATAATTCGCGGACACACAGACCGACTGACAGACAGACAGACAGACAGACAGACAGACAGACAGACAGACACGAGACCAAAAATGTTCCCTGATGTCTGAAACGGATTTCTGTCTTGGAATTTTTGAAATCGGTGCATAAAAGTTTCTCTTTCTCAAAAGTGAACACAATGCTTCCGTTACCTTCGGTAAGCTCGGAAGCAATATCTTTTTAAAATTTTGAGTGAGGTATCAAATGAAAGGTATTGAAGAGTAGATTACAAAAATATATAACACTCGTGGAAAGCGTTTTTTTCTACGCCATTTTGTCAAAAAACATCCAAATCTTGCCCCCCCCCCCCCCCTTACTAATATCATGTTTACAACACCAACGAAACCCTTTTTACGTGAGATTTAGCGCACTACCAATTTTTTTTATATAAAGTTTGTCTATAAGTAACCTTTGACCTATACTATTTTTATAAAAATTGGGTGTTTTGTTTAGTTTTATGTATTTATATTTTTTACAATGTTTTATCTATTAGTTTATGAAATAAAATCAAAAAGTACTTGAGACTGTTATGACATTATATATATATCTGTTTTTAGGCTAAGATACACATGGCTGTAGTTTACACAAAAACATAACAGCTCCTTGCACGTGCCAGCTATTATCACGTGTATAAGTTGAATAGCATGCCTGTAGCTGGCAAGCAAGTAGAGTGCACGAGATTCGATTTGTTTGCCAAGCGGTGTGGTGGGGGTTACAAACCGCATGCCAAAAGGGAACGCACGCGACAGCTACCTCGGGCGGCCATTCCAGTAGTTGGCAAGCACCCATCGATTGTGGATGTGATCATTGCGTATTTATTGTTTTTGCGTAAATAGAATTTACTCCGTTTCTTAAAAAAAGGCAATTTATTTTGCTTTCACGTTTATAAATAGGTAATATTTTGTTTTTGGTAATCATGTCTCGATGGGGAGATGAAAAGACGATCAAATTAATTCGCTTATACAGAGATCACGAGTGTCTCTGGAATTCAAGCAATTCATCTCTCTATAAAAATAAAATAGCCCGTGATAATGCTTATATAAACATTCAAGAGGATATGAATCAGCATAATATGACTGTTAAGGATATAAAAAACAAAATAAAAGGTTTGAGAAGTACTTACCATCAAGAACTAAATAAAATTAAGATTTCTAAAAGTTCAGGAACCGGTGAGAGAGATGTTTATAAACCTAGTTTAAAGTGGTTTCAAGAAATGGACTTTTTAAATGATATTTTTGAGTACAGAAAATCAAAGTCTATAGAAGTAAGTACCTTCCCTTTGTTTTACAAGTTTATTAGTTGTTTTTTTTTTTTTTTTTTGCTCAATTACATGTCTGTTTATCTATCTGCAATTTTTTTACTACTTATCTGTTATTATTTTACCTGGCGCTTCGGGCCAGGCAGGCCTTAAATAATATGATTATAATTACATCAATAAATAAAATATACATACCTAGAGAATGTGCAAATTCAACAAAAGGTGGCGCATTTAATAAGCTTTGAAATTTTATTTTTTAATCTAAAATACTTATATCCTAAGATGGCGTTATCCGTTATCGAAATAATACAAAAAAATCGGTCCGAGACAACTCAGAAAAACTCTCTCATATACAAGTTCATAATTACTTAGCCCAGTGTTTTCCATTTATTAGTTTTCATAGCTACATTTAAATATTATTGAACATTTTATCAAAACATATCATAAAAATAACTTCTCCCGGGCGGGGACCGAACCTGGGCTTCCTCCGTCCGCGTTTTAAGCTATTTTATCAGGAACTAGATTTTTTCCGGGAAAACGGCTTATATCGTTAGATTCTTATTTAAATGGACTACATTTTAGATTTTTTGTAATCAAAATAGTCGAAGCCGTTTTCGAATAATATTTGTTTCACATTTTCTTCTTCAAACGTTGTGGTCCCCTATATTATTCTATAATTTTTTGTGATGGGTCTTGAGGGGTGAATTAAACAATTACTTCATTTCTTAAAAATGGCTATATTTCGTCTCATTAGAGACATCATCAGGCCTGTAACAAGGCCTTCACATTTTCTTTTTTTCAAAGTTTTTGGAGGGTAGCGCCCCCAAATTTAGAGCTAAAATACATTTCCCTCGGGGTATGATTTTTCTGAACATGTAAGCCAAATTTCGTCAAAATCTGCCCTGCAATTTAGGCTCCAGGCGTCTGCACAGACGACAGACAGACAGACTTTTTTTGGACACAGGGGACCTCAAAACGAGCAAATCCATCAAAATCTCAAAATCAAATTTTCGCGCCATCACAATACTTTCTCTTTATATGAGAAAGTAATAAACTTTTTTTTTTTTTCATTAAGAGGATGGGGAGAAAAAAAGAAAAGAAAAAATAGAAAAAGAAAAGAAATAAAAAAGAAAAGAATGTTATATCACAATATAATAATGTATATTATGTTTAATAATCTACGACACCCTAAAAAGTGCTTGGTTACAAGTATTTCCCAGTGATTTTTGAAGTGTCGTCGGGAGCAATTATATTTATTTGTTTGCCGTCAATAGTTCTCAGTGGCGTAGATACGGGGGGGGGGGGATATGGGGGATATACCCCCCCCCCCCCTTGAGATTAAGAAAATATATATATTATATATGTATATTATAAATTATAATAAATAGATGGAACCAAGTTAAAATCTGCTTAAAATGCTGTTTTTGAACGTTTATTTTTCAAAATTTTCCCGGGGGAGGACCCCCCTTCTATATATTATATATATATATATATATATATATATATATATATATATATATATGATTAGTGTCAGCATATCCCCCCCCCCCCAAAGATTTTTTCTATCTACGCCACTGATAGTTCTTATACACAGCTTGATAAATTTCATTTAGTTAGCCATGTTTTATCTACTCCCATTCTTATCTCTTAGAAATCTTAAAAGCAAAATATCTACCGTACATACACATACATTTATGTACAATACATACATAATTTTTGTGTGTGTTTCAGATAAAACAGTTTTCCCTTCAAACAAATGCTGAAACACTCGAGCAGTCTTCTTCTGAAACATATGCTGGGCAACTTGAACAGCCACATGCGTCTTCGGCAACAATAATTGAAAATCTACACAAGAAACCACGATCAAAAAAAAGTTGCCAGATTAGGAAAAGACTGACACAACCTTATAATGAAACCTTGACTGCGCTACAACGTTTAGAAAATATTATCACTAAAATAAATAATCCAAGATCCAATGAAGATGAATTTTATTACTTCGGTCAAAATGTTGCCGCCCAGTTAAGATCGTTGCCATTAAACAATGCAATGGGCGTACAAACAAAAATTCAAATGTTATTGTCCACAGAGAGGTGTCGAATTACCCCTTCTTGAATCATCTTCTACTTTATATTCTCACCCTTCCAGTGGCGTATCCAGGGGGGGGGGGCACAGGGGGCACGTGCCCCCCCCCCCCCCAGACTGGCCCAGACCCAATAGAGTTATAAAGAAACAAACTACGCCGTATTTTTTTTTTTATACATATTTTTACATTCAATTTCATCTCAGAAATGCATAAAAGCGCTGTTTTGGGAGATCATATTTTTAAAATTTTCCGTCCGGCCCCCCCCCCCCCCCCCCCCCCAATCATTAAGACGACAGCAATGACTTACAGTTAGATATTGTGCTCCAGTAACCATTAGCATAACTTTTTCAACGATTACGTTCAAAAACCGTTGTTGTTACTTAGGCGCGATTTTTTTTTTGGGGGGGGGGGGGGGGGCAGTTGCTTTTTGGAATAAGTAGTTTCCTTTTGTTGTTGCTACTACGAACCCCCCCCCCCCAATCTAAACTGACTTAGAATGTGCCCCCTTCAGACCTAGCCGCTGGATACGCCACTGCACCCTTCCACTACATATAGTAAGATACTCCCTAAAGGCTTTTTTAGGGTTTTGTAGATACTTCTCAAAACCCTTATACAGAGGGTGGTATGTCCGTCCGTCCGTCGCTCTTTGGTTCATAGGGCCTGAACCGTTTAAGCGAAAGTGATGAAAATTGAAAAACTGGTGCAACTTTTTGACCCAACCACAGGAAACATATACAGAAGTTCAAAATTTAATAAGCGCATGCGCAATTCGCAAAAATGTGGTAAACTCAATTTTTTTTTTTTTAATTTTCGAGTGGGGTATCAAATGAAAGCTGCTGAAGAGTAGGACGCATATACATTTATGCTTTTTTAAATTTTGCATTCCTTGTTGGGTAAAAAAAATCAAAATATACCCCAAAAAAATCCCCCACCCCCAACCACTATATAACGACTGGTCCTAAAATTTCGAAATAATTCATGCTAATTCCTTATTGTGAGGCGATGATATTTCCGGGAGTTCATTTCTAGTTTTTAAAAATTACCAATTTTATGAGCGCGAAAATTTGAAGTGCGGCCAAAATTTTATTTTTGGCCGCAAAATTTTTTAAAATTTTGAGTGGGGTATCAAATGAAAGCTGCTGAAGAGTAGGATACAAATATATATTTGCTTTTTTAAATTTTTCATTCTTTATTGGTTTTATAAGTCAAAATATACCCCCAAAAAAATTCCCCCCCAACACTATATATCGGCTGGTCCTAAAATTTCAAAATAATTCATGGCTATACCTTGTGGTGGAGCGATGAAAATGTTCTGAAAAAATGTAATTTATCTAGTCGTTATTACTGATAAAAACCTTGTGACCCCCCCGGGGGATCGAACCCGGGACCCTTGAGACCGAAGAAAAAAATCATAATTACATAACGGGTATGCTTAATCATCTACAAAACCCTAAAAAGTAATTGGACGCAAGTACTTCCCTGTATTTTTGTTATTTTATTATTTCCTTAGTTGCTCAACATTAATTCCCGGGTATACATCTATTTTAAAACATGTCTTTTTATTGGTCTTAAGTTTGAAACCATAACCATAAATATGTTGTTTAAATATTAAGGAAAATTCAAATGGATAAATGTTATAGTATAACGGAGTGAGTGAATTTATGTATTCTATGTTTTGTTTTCCTAATTATATCCATACTTAAAAGTAAAATTAAATAAACTTATTATAATTTGTTCTACTTTTTTTATTTTAACTATGTACTTTGTATACGTGTATAAAAAATGTATTTATGTACAAATCAAGTACCTATTATAAAAATAAACTTTTTTTTTATGAATATTTATATTATTTTGATAGCAAATCACAATCTTTATAAAAATAAATATGAATGTCTGTCTGTCTCTTATGCCTGCCTAAACCGTTCATCCGATTGCGATGAAACTTTGGGGAATGGTTGGACTGTTGGACGCATGCCTAGGAAGGTTTCCGAGTTAGTAAAACTATGTTCCGATTTTGGTACACAGGGGTACGGGCAGTGGCGTAACTAAGGAATCCGGCGCCCTCCCGCAACTTTAGAGAATGCGCCCCTATAACTTAAAAAAATTTACCCCTGCCCCTTTCTCTCGGTCTCGGGGACAGATGGAGTGGGGACGATAAATAATATGATTAATAAACTCAATATTGCGTTCTGTTTATTAAATTATTTAGGTAATTAAAGTCATAATAATACATAGTAGGTATACATCGAATCATAAACTTTTTTTCCCCTGTATCCCACTTACTGATTTATTTGTTTCCCATAGACTCACTACCTGCCTAATATTGAATTTTCCTAATCATATTAACTTTAAATGCGTCGTTAATTGTTAACAGCTGACTCAGTGCTGCTCACTATTATAGGTTTTTTTTTTATGTTGAGTAGCCAATTGTAAAAAATCTAACAAAACTTTCTCATATGTATATTGATACTGCATTTAAATCCTATAATATCCCTTAATTTATTAATTTTGAAACATATTTTAAAATATATATTTTCGATTTTCAACAAAATCAGATTTACTTTTTATACATATCCCGAAAACGAAAACTAGATGTTTCTCAGGAAAATGACATAACTTTCTTATTTAATGGACTACATTTTTAAGTTTATTTGTATCAAAATCGCCTAAACTGTTTTCGAGAAATATTTATTTCGCGTTTTTTTTTATTTTTTTTAGGGTTGCGACCATAAATTTTGAGCTAAAATTCAACATGATCATATTATTTTGTACGATTTTTCTGAACATATATGTGAACTTGAATGAACTCTATTGCTCCAAATGAACTGCAGACATCTCTTTTAATATTGTGATCTGAAATAGATACACCCAGTGTATAATATATTTATGAGAAAGTAAAAACTAAGTAGAAGAAAGTAAAACTAATAATCAGCAAGTACAACGTAATATTAGTTATTAAAAACTGAGTTATGAAGCATTCTCAAAACATTCTCAACACTGATTTAAACACTTATTTGCGCTACTCCCAAACAATTTGTTTCTTAAGAATAATTCTGACTATACAGAGATATATACTTTTATTTTATCATAGGTTACTACATTTTTTGGCGCCCCCTGGACCAGGCGCCCCCCCCCCGCTGTTGTTGTTATGTACGTTTTTGTAATATTTTCATTTAGGAGGGGGGTAAAATGGAAAATACGGGATACGAGAAAAATATTTCAATAATCTATATCTGTATAAATTTTTGTTTATCGCTATGCCTCTTATGCAAATATTGTGCATTGCACAAGTATATTATATTGCAAATTGTGATATAAATGTTTCATACAAGGCAACATTATTTAACAAAATAAACTATTTATAAGGTTTCTGAAAGGTTGTGGCTATACATTTCTTATGTCATTCATGTTTATTAGGCGGTACGAAGTTCCCCGGGTCAGCTACTAAATTATAATTATTATAGATTTCATGTTTATTACCTCCTTGCCTTATCAGCAGTGTCTACAAAATGAGGAAAATACTTGATTTAATCCCTAATCCACTTAAAAAAAAAATTAATTGTCAGTTTTTGATAAAAAATAACATTCTATGTAGTTTTAGAGATGTAGTCTGTGGCCCTTTCTCTTTCATATACCTGCTAATATACCCTTTAAAAATGGACATAATGCTCTAAGAATCTTCTATAAGTTTCTAGAGCTTTGTAGCTGAATTTTCTCTGACGGCATCAAATTTCGATATATTTTACAAAGCAGGAACTGCACGAGAGCCTATAACACTTGAAGAAAAGCCAGTGGTGGCGCCAGGATCGGGCAACTGATTTTTCGGAAATTTTGTACTTTCGAATAACAAAAATTAAACTCTGTGACAAAGTATAGTACTCATACAAAGAATTATTTGTTAATTAGTTTATTTAATACAACAAATATAATACAGAAAAACCTGACTAAAACGGATCCTGTATAACACGGAAACCTGCATTGGGTGTATATCAAAGCCTAACTCGTTTACTACACTTCCCAACTTGCCTAGCTCAATATTAACTTCAAATAATATTAATTTAAATGGCTTTGGCATTTTTTTTTTAAATTTCAAATATACATCATTTTTGAAAAAAAAAAAAAAAAAAAAAATAGTTGAAAATTTTATATTATAATTAAGAAGGTACATCAACTAATATGCAAACTGGATTAAAAAAAAGTATTAGGAAAATTATTAGTACAGTTATTTTATTTATAGTTAAAAGCAAAAGTATGTCCATGAGCAAGAGCAAGGAGGTGATTTAATCTGTTTTATTTTTAATGTTAATGTGGCATGATATAAAGAAAGTATTTTCTTAAAAGAAAAACCATATTAACAGTGTAGGCTTGATATCAGCTGAAATAGTGTATAAAGTGAATTTTAAGCATGCAATTTTCAAAACAATTTCCGGGGAAGGCCCCTCAGACCCCCCGCGAAGAGGGCCCGCCATATCTTACCACCCAGGGCCCCGCAAGGCCTAGAACCCCGCCACTGAGAAAAGCCTGTTCCCAACATTATTGTTTTGTTATATTAAGAGATTAGTACCCCCCCCCCCCCCCTATTCTAATTATTTGCAAATAAAAAACTATTTAGTGTTGGGTGATCTCGGTTATGATTTTTCCTACAATTTCAATATCACATTTTTGTCTGGGTTTGCCCCAGATATTGACCCTGAAAATGCCATGGGTACAAATAGCAAAAACACATCGGATACAGATTACTCAATTTGTCTATAAAATGCAGCAAAAGCGCATAACAATGTAATATGCATACAGTCAGTCTTACATACATGGATAAGAAATAAACGACGGAGAAATGAATGACCGAGTCTCGAATAGAAGTTAAAATTACAAATTCCAATTCCAAACGTACAACAATTTATATAAGGAATAAAATATATTATTTATTCAGAGATTTTACGGGACAGCGCGAACGCAGTCCCGGCTACCAAAAATAATGCGCCCGAGATGCCCACATTAGGGGCATTCGCAGGGGTCATCCCAATCGCTGTGCAATGAGAGGGCCTCGCCCTGGGGGAACCGCCTAATTGATCACGGTAGACCCCTACGCCAGGTAAGTATGATTTGGTTTGTACAAAAATGAACCATATCAACTTAGGGTAACTTTTATAACCGAGGATATCTTCTACAACAACTTGAAAATCTTCCGTGGTAAGTAATAATAATATACCAATATTGTACTTATTTTATTGTTAAAAAGTTATCCTTCCCAAAATAAGAACGACTAAACCATACTATTATTCACAATGATGCTGAATTATCAGCTAATTGCCTGTATTGTAGTCAGTGGTTTATAGATGGAGTATAGAGAGTTGTTGGAACCTCTACCAGAGTGCACTACGGTCGCGATTTCGATTTTTATAACACTAAACCCAGTATTCATCTTCCACGGTAGGGGTCGGCACCTTTTTTCACTCTCGAGTCATAATCACAATTTTCTAATTATCAGAGGACCAATTCATTCTAAATAAATATTATTTTAAATAATAACTCTGTATGTATATTACTCACAACTTGTAATTTAATAAAATTAAGCGGCAGAAAAAGTGCCGCTTCCTATCATTTGTTTCAACTTTTTAATACACCATGAACTATTGGAGACACAAATTCAGAGGACTAATTGATATTTCACCCTACAAGAATCAATGCTTTTACATAGATTCTAACGAAAGATAAATCAAGAGGGTGAACCTTCTCAGAATTAATTAATTAAAATAAATAATAGTTGGTAAAGTAAGAGGGCGAGCCTTCTCAGAAATAATTAATAGATTAGAAACCAAGAAATTATCTCTACAACTTTACTGAGAAGACACACCGACAATATCAAAATCAATACATAAAAAGACGTTTAAGTTAGTGATCTTGTCTGAGTACAACAAATTACTAAGCAGTTACTCAGTTTAGTTTATCGTCGAGTACTCTATTTACTTCCAATAGCGCTATGATTAAATACATCACTTTTAGAAATCAAGGGACAAAGAAAATTAAACCTTATTTGCCAACCTTTGATATGCTTAACGCTCTACGAATGTTTGTTGAGCATAAACATAATATTGCTGTGCCTTGTACTCATTATGATTATACAATGTTAATGTTATTTAAGTTGGCACAGCCGTGCTGTGCTAAGTACATCAGCATGTACTAAGACTAAATTCTAGCGACTGCTTTCTCGATAACAATAAATAAACTGATAATTTAATAAAGAGACAACCCAGACAACATAGTAAAACATAATTAATAAACCAATGTAACTGTAGATAAGTTTTATAATTTAGGAATATAACGGGACAGCGCGAACGCAGTCCCGGCTACCAAAAATAATGCGCCCGAGATGCCCACATTAGGGGCATTCGCAGGGGTCATCCCAATCGCTGTGCAATGAAAGGGCCTCGCCCTGGGGGAACCGCCTAATTGATCACGGTAGACCCCTACGCCAGGTAAGTATGATTTGATTTGTACAAAAATTAACCCTATCAACTGTAAGCAACTTTTGTAACCGAGGATATCTTCTACATTAACTTGAAAATCTTCCGTTGAAAATATTTATAATATTGTACTTATTTTATTGTTTAGGCAACTCCCTTCTCCGAAAGAACGACTAAAACATACTATTATTCACAATGATGCTGAATAATCAGCAAATTGCCTGTATTATAGTCAATGGTTTATAGATGGAGTACAGAGGATTGTCGGACCCTCTACTAGAATGCACTACGGTCGCGATTTCAGCTCTAAAACACCACACCCAGCATTAATATTCTACGGTAGGAGTGGGCACCTTTTTTTACTCTCGGGTCATAATAACAATTTTATAATTATCACTGGACCAATCCATTCTAACTAAATATTATTTTTTATTTTTACAGTAACATTGTATGTATATTGCTCACCCTAACTAAAAGAAGTGAATTAAGCGGGGGAAAAAAATGCCGCTTCCAATCAAATTTGTCAACTTTTTAATGTACCAAGAACTATTGGAGACACACTTCCAGAGAACTAATTGATATTTCAGGAAGAATCAATGTTTGTATCTAGATTCTGCCGAAAAATAAATCAAGAGGGTGAACTTTCTCAGAAATAATTAATTCAAATAAATAATAGCTTGTAAAGCAAGAGGGCGAGCCTTCTAAGAAATAATTAATAGTTTAGAAACCAAGAACTTAGCTCTAAAACTTTACTGAGAAGACACACCGACAGATATCAAAACATACATAAAAATAATATTTTTATTGAGAATCTTAGACGGGGCAAAGGAAATATGTCTGTCTTACCGGGCCGGCCCCTTCCTGCCATCAGTCCAAACCAGTGGCGTAGCTAGGGCATTGGGGGCCCCCCTGCAAGAACTTTTTGGGGGCCCCTCGCCAAACAAAATTGATGAGCAAAAAAAGAAAAAAAAAACCTCTTGCGTTTAGAACTGGTACCCCCCTCGTCGTTGATTTGGGGGCCCTCCCGCCTCCCGCAATGCGGGCCCGCGCGGGCCCATAGTTACTCCACTGGTCCAAACGTTGTGTAAGTGAACTTGTCTGCGCACAACAAATTACTTACTAGGCAGTTACTCAGCCTTTATCGTCTTCAGCCTTTATCGTCGTGTACTCTATTTACCGCCAAAAGCGCTATGATAAAATATTTAAATACAACACAATTGGAAATTAAGAGAAAACGAACATTAAATCTAATTTGCCAACCTTATTTTTAGTATTCTTAACGCTCCTCGAATTTTTGACGAGTAGAAACATAAAATATTAATGTGCCTTGTGCTCATCATGATTAGCCAATGTTTGCTATTCAAGTTGGCACTACAATGTGTGGACGGGGACATAAAATTATGCTACATATTATACATAACTACATATTATAATACATAAAACAAGTAAGAATACATAAACAAACATATTAAAAGAAGGCAACAATGGAGAGAATTGACACACCATAATATAATTAACTGTCACTAGTCACTACGTACTGTACAGACTAACTATCCAAGAGATAGTTCGTAAATTAAAATTATAACGGGACAGCGCGAACGCAGTCCCGGCTACCAAAAATAATGCGCCCGAGATGCCCACATTAGGGGCATTCGCAGGGGTCATCCCAATCGCTGTGCAATGAGAGGGCCTCGCCCTGGGGGAACCGCCTAATTGATCACGGTAGACCCCTACGCCAGGTAAGTATGCCTAAGTTTGTACAAAATTGAACCCTATCAACTTAGAGTAACTTTTACCACCGAGAACATCCTCTACCATAACTTAAAAATCTTGCATTAAATACAAGGCGTTAAATCAATAATAATCTAAATACATAATTTCACGTCACTAAACTATCCTACCGAAAAATGAGTTCAACATACTAATCTCCATTTAAATTACGTATTAGCAAATTGGCTGTAATATAGTGACTGGTTATGGATGGAGTATAGAGGGTTGTTGAAACCTCTACTAGAGTGTGCTAAAGTCGCGACTTTGGTTCTAAACTACTAAACCAGCAAAGATGCTCTACACTCTACCAGACAGAACTCGTCTGAGTGCTTCCCTTTAACGCTTGCTGGCATGCCCCATGCCCCCCCCCCCCCCCCCAGCTCTAAGGAAAAGAGGAAAAATATATATTACCGTAGGCAATTCAGGTCTTTTGCTTACAAGAAACCTACCCCCCCCTCCTCCAGTGGCCCCCTCTACAAAAATTCATATGGGCGCTCATGCTTGGTGGTTTTTCGGCCCGGACAAGTTGCAAAATGTATGCTATTAGTTTGCTAAAGGTTCGTTTAGACGGTTAAATTTCATTGTTCGATATAATCCAACTACCACTTACTTTCCACTTAATTGAATGTCTCTACACTGATTCGACCACTGTGTCTCCAAACTATATCCCGTGAGACGATTTCATTCGGCCCGCCGCGCCGCGCCACGAAAACGAAAGACGATAACAAACAAATGAAACTAAACAATGCAAAGTTATATTTAATTAAAGTTTTTCCAAGTTTGAAATAAATGTTTATAAAATCAGTTTTTAATTTATTGTCGAGTTGATTGTCTTGGATGTGCAAACAATCAAGTTAATGTTGTTTTTTAATATCATATTTGGCTTTGTTTATAACCAGAACGAAACGCTGCGCAAGTGCACATGGAAGGAAAGGGGGGGATTTAGTGATGTCTCCACAGTTTCATAATTTTATACTTTTATCTATATCACCCAAACGCGCGTAAAAAACGCGTGCTACGAACACAGCTACACAAATCAGTACCTCAATTACTTATGCCCAGACGGTCGACCTACTGGTTTGCCAATACTAAGGAGTAGGTTTGTACCTAGACTGTTTCAGTGATTGATAACATGTGGCGACGTCGGCATAACCCACGTTGTGAGTGAAATTTTGGCGCTAAAAACGCAATATTGCCGGTAAAAAGCACAGTAATCATAAAAAGCCATATATATTTATAACCTACCTACTTCAGCTACCTATTTTTTGTGAGTTACCTAATTTTAACCAGATTTAGCAGCATTCATTTGATACCCCACTCGAAAATTATAAAAAAGTTTACCACATTTTTGCGACTTGTGCGCATATTTAATTTTTAACTTCTTTATATTTTTCTTGTTGGTTCCAAAGGTTGCGCCAGTGTTTCAAATGTCTCCTCTTTAGCCGGTTCGGGTGCTATGAACCAAAGAGCGACGGACAGACGGACACAAAACCCTCGGCATAAGGGTTTTGAGAAGTACCTACAAAACCCTAAAAAAAGTCCCCTTCTCAACTTTCCTACAACGGCGATTCCTAAAATTTTGAAATAATACAAACTAATCCCATATAGTAGGCCAATGAAATTTACGGAAAAAGTTTATTCATATTTCCGTAATTACCGATAAAAAACATTGTGACCCCCCGGAGGATCGAACCTGGAACTTCTTCATTTAGTATCACGAAGAAATATTTTAATTTTTTGCTGTTATTAGAAATATGCAAAATGTGCCGTCTGGGGTATAGAAAAAATAAGAATAGTAATTTTATCTTACTAACTGGGAATCCAATATGGCAGATAATTTATGTCGCGCGAAAAAAATTAAAAATATATCACACTTGAGTAAATTGTTTATTATTCTACGCAATTTGGTCAAAAAGCTCAGATCAAAAACGTCTGGCGGCCAATGTCGATTTCAGTGCATCCAAATTAGTGAAAATTGGCAAAAGATATTGGTTCAGCCATATTGGCAAGGCTGGTCAGAGGGTCTGGCTCTCAGGTGCGATCCCACTACTGCCGGCCACGGGGACTTTTGGCTGCTGAGTTTCCCCCCTGGCCCGGTTCGCCCCTCCTTAGCATACCTGGTAAACCTAGGTTCCCCAGGGTTTACCATGTCGATGGCCGGCTTAGCGCGGACACCCGATCGTCGCCAGAACATCCCTAACCAGTGGATCCCTGCCTCAGACCGTCCTCAATATCCGACTTCCAAGTAGCTGGATTACAGGAGACGCCACGCTCCCAGTCGACCTAGAGCCACCACTTTTGGCCTCTTAAACCTCATTTTACCCGAAATCATTTTTTATCCATTACTTCAAGCTTAAACCCTACCTATTACATAAATATAACTAAAAATACCTCTAAATCCTCAATAACAACTCCTTTATTATGAAAAATTAGTAAAATAAAGTTTCTACTTTGTAACGTTAGTTCATTCGTTCTCTACATGAGCGCTGTCGTACATTCTAATTCTTTCCATATCTAAATACAGCTTTGCTACATTATTGCCAATAATATAAACATACTGTCTTATATTTATTAATAAAGTAAAAATTTAATCAATTATTTAAAAAGTAAAAACCCTTGTTACTAAGGGATTCAATATTAAATTATGATAATAACTTTTATGGTAAAGATTACCTCATAACGTATTAAGTTCCTCATGAATCCACTAGATAGCATCACCTGTTCACTTCATTTTTTTAACTTTCATTAAATTTGTAGGTATTTGTATTGTAGTCTCAATTTTAATATTAATCTAATTAATATTTCTTATTATTAATATATATAAATACAACTTGTAAGTTAATAAAATACATTTAGGAGCTAGCTTTAAAAATGCATAATAGCAGGATTACAGGGGACACCATTATCTCAGTGACCTAAAGCCAGCAATTTTGCCTTTTACCAAATTATACGTAATTTATTTTTAATCCATTACTATTGTAAAACCTACCTCTTAATCCTCAATAATAAACTAAGTAGTTTATTTTACTAAAAATTAGTGAAATATAGTTACTACTTTCTAATGATAGATCATTTGTTCCCAAAATAAATGAGTGCTAAAATTTGAAATGTTTTTTATCGCAATACAATACAAGCTAAAGTCAGTCTGTCTTTATTCACATACTATAATATACTTGTTACTACCGGAATAAATATAATTAATTAATATAATTAACTCACACTACCTACTATCATCATACCATATCTCTAATGGAAACCTTACCTTACTAAAAATATGAATTATTTTTTATCTTAATTACATTCCTAAAATACAAATATATACAATAAAAAATCAGATATCAGTCCCATTTTGTTGGATCCCCAGTCAGTGGCAATCCTAAACAACAAAAAAATGGATTTTTGTGGAAAGCTGCCAGTTTATATATACTGCAGGTGACAAACTAGGGTTTTTGAGGGTCTGCAGCATGAAATACGTACAAGCTACCTACATTTTTTTTATATCTTTGAAGGCCTGTAGATGTGTCTTTGTGTCCTGTAGATAAAGAAAAAAAAAAAAAAAAAAAGGTCGAAATCAGTCAAGTAGAAGTAGAGAAAAATAGGTTTGAAAATGGTAGTTTTGATACTTCTTCTTATTCTTCCTTCATTTTACGTTGACGCACCTACAGCCTAAACTGCTGAACCGGTTTTAATGAATGAAGGCTTTTTGGATTCGTCTAGGGCTCTAGTGCATCCCCCCCTACAACCCCTCAACTCATTCCTACGCTGAATGTGGAGCGAGAAACTAAGCTAGCGAACAGTCTAAAATGGGTAGAAACCAATTAAGCGTCATACGAAGTGGTGAGCCTGACAATTATACGGAGGTACTAATGTTGCAACACATGAACCATAGTGTGTAATATAACTATCTGCAATAAGACATACAAAGCTAACGCTGCAATTTTCCATCATGGTGAGACAATATAAAGGGGTCACTTCGTTACTTATATAAGGGAGGATCCAGCTGGATATGCGCAAATGATAGCAATGTTAGTGTATTTAGGTGGCCAAATGCTGCTAAAATAAAAATCTTTATATGCTCCTACTATCAGAATGTTAAGTTCTTTCAATGTCATAGGTCTCGTAGTTCTCCAATCTCCATAGACCTTGTCAAGCTCTTAACTTCACTTTTATTTGACTCTAATGTATGGGAATAAACAGTTTAGAGAATCCTTCCTTAGTACAAAAACCGTACAAAAAGTCATGAAATCTAACCAAAAACCACTTGTGTGGTAAAAAAAAACACCCTGCCAAGTCTGTGGTCCAAAAAAGTTGTGAAATCAACTTTCTGTCCCTCCAAGTGATGTACCCACTTTCTCCTGACCTAACACTGTCAACTTAGATACATACAGCTTCTTCTCCTTGGCAGTGTGCCTGCATTACTACCCAAAGTCAACTGGTTGTATTCCACGCATCCTCTGCAAAGAAAGTAGTCGTTAGTTGCATGGGGTCATTCCTTGAAAGCTTAATTTGTATATTACTTATTTTTATTTTATTTTCTTTTTGATAATGGGAAAGATTTACAGCAATGATCATTGTGGCATCGAGAAGAGCCTTCAACAACACTGTTAAAAGGCTTTCCTCTCCAATGTGCGCCTGCATATATTAGTACTAGTTGTCTAGAACTAAGACTATGAGGTGAACAACTATCTTTCCACACAAACCTCATTTGGCAAACGTGAAGGTGAACAAGATATTGTATTGGTGTTTGAAGAATATTAAAATTCCAGTTTCAGGAAATGGCAAGGCACACCGCCAAGGAGAAGAAGCTGATGAGAAGTATCTAAGTTGACAGTGTTGGGTCAGGAGAAAGTGCCAACATCACTTGGCGGGACAGAAAGTTGATTTCACAACTTTTTTGGACCACAGACTTGGCAGGGTGTTTTTTTTTTACCACACGAGTGGTTTTTGGTCAGATTACATTTCTTTTCTATATATTATTTTGGAAGATCACATGCAGACATTAACAAGACTAAGGATTGGACATACACGTTTGACACATCTACACCTTGCTACCAGAGCCAAACCTCTATCACGTAATCTCTGTGGACAACAGTTAACTGTTTGCCATCTACTTGGTAACTACTCATGACTCAACACCACAATACCATCATTGGACAAATGCTAAAAGACAATGAAATAGCAGTTAAAACCCTTTTTAGAGGCACAACAAGAAAAAGAAAAAAACTTTGAAGAGTGAAACTAATATGATCTAAGTTGAGGGTGTATAAGAGCTAACCCAGATAGCACAGCTTATGTGGATTATATTTGGGAAATAATATTTTATATGGGGAATATAATTAAATGGGTATTATAGTAGAATAATATCTGGATTTCAAATGGTCTATATATAAAAATATATACTCTGAAAATATAATGATCCTAATTATGGACCATATATGGATAATTTACGAAACATTTTATTTGGTAGTTATACGAAAAAAATATCTGGACCATTTCCTTAATTCTTACATTGAATGATTATAAAAATTCCTTATATGGTCCATATTAGTTTATTATAGAGGAGTTTCTTTTATTGGTTAATATAAGTTTTCAGCTTAAGGTCCAGAACTTCTGAGCCAAATAATAACCAAATAAACAAGTGTTGATTTAAAAATATTTGGTGAATATTGGGCAAATTTAAGAAATTATCTGTTACGGGCTGCGCACTTTTACTTTTCTTCTGCTTATCGAGTCTCAAAGTGTTTTCGCATCATTTCAACCTCAACCCTCAACTCGTGCCCGTTCTCTATTATCCCGTATGCGTATGCGTCTCACGTGTTTCGAATTTAAACTTGTGTTCCGTCTCTCATTGTTATTATTATCTCGTAGCTTTCTTTTTTTTAGTTTCTTTCTTCTTTTTCTTATTCCGACCTCAAATATTTTATAAATATGGTAAGTTGTTTTTCTTTAGAAATTATTTCATTTTATATTTTAACGTGTTTGTACTACTGACTAATATCACTATTCCATCAAGTTGCACAGATCAACAGGTTATTCCTAAAACTAGTTACTATTTCTACTATCCCCAGTATCTTCTTTTATAATTTATAGTAGATTTTTTTTTTTTTTTTTTTTTTAAATATGTAATTCCTTCCAGATGAGTAATACGTACTCTGTCGTCGAATTTCTCGACGACACGAGCGTTGAGACTGTCCCAACTATGTGGCTCAGTCTCGACGAAACAAGCTGTAGTTTTCCACCTGGGCCTAACAAGACCAGGCTAATTGAAAAAATGAAGGACGCAGAGCCAGAATGGCCAAAGTATGACGTGACTGTACTGAAAGAGTTTGGTACGTATTTATAAGTTATTTAAAGCAGTCCAAAAGTCAAGTCCAGTTATTGGCTAAACTCGGCAATTGCCATCCCCTTAATCTTAACCTAGCCATAACCTTCCCTTATTTTTTTTTTTAGGAAGTGATATATACGTATTTTTTTTAATAACGTTAAAGTGATAATTAAGCAAATTTTGTTCTTCGATTTGGACATCTACCTGGTCTATAAACAGCAGGGTTGTTTTTCTTCAGAAAATGAGTACGCCCAGTAGCGATTAGCTATATATATATATATATATAGATTATACAGAAGGGGTGGGCTATTGCCGATTTTTACTGTTATTTTATGTTGTGAATTCTTTGTAGTAGCGATTAATATGTTTGGTAAATCTTTGCTATTTGGTCCTCTTCCTAGTGATTTCTAACATATTGTAAGTAATATGCTTTGTAACCAAGTTATTTAGATACTACATTGGGATTCCATTATGAAATATGGTGCTCTATATTAAGACAGTTATGAATTTAATCTATTGAATGACCTCTAGAAAAACCACTTATGTGAATTATCAAATGTTAATTGATCCCTTTAATGTTTTAAATAAGAGTATGTATGGTATAGCTCAAAAAAGATAAAGGCATTTATATAATGACTGCATAGAATAATTAAAACAACATTTTCAAGCCATTAATACTTTTTATTTTATTAATAACCCTTGGTCTAAATCCTTTATTATTACAATCAATAAGAGAACAGTTATCGAATGCTTAACTATATCCATGATGGATGATCATACCAAAGTCGTGTATAGATCAAGCCACCAGTTAGTGCTTAGTATCTATCCGAACTTAGTGTATGTCTCTCTGTCTTGTGCTATATGCTTAATCTAGTGATTTCTAACTTATTGTAAGTAATTGCTTTGTAACCAAGTTATTTAGATACTACATTTAATATCGGACTATTGTAACTTGAAATCTGTTAATAGGGCTGTTTTAGTGTTTAATAACCCTTGGTCTAAAGGCTTTATTATTACAATCAATAAGAGAACAGTTATCGAATGCTTAACTATATCCATGATGGATGATCATACCAAAGTCGTGTATAGATCAAGCCGCCAGTTAGTGCTTAGTATCTATCCGAACTTAGTGTATGTCTCTCTGTCTTGTGCTATATGCTTAATCTAGTGATTTCTAACTTATTGTAAGTAATTGCTTTGTAACCAAGTTATTTAGATACTACATTTAATATCGGACTATTGTAACTTGAAATCTGTTAATAGGGCTGTTTTAGTGTTTAATAACCCTTGGTCTAAAGGCTTTATTATTACAATCAATAAGAGAACAGTTATCGAATGCTTAACTATATCCCTGATGGATGATCATACCAAAGTCGTATATAGATCAAGCCACCAGTTAGTGCTTAGTATCTATCCGAACTTAGTGTATGTCTCTCTGTCTTGTGCTATATGCTTAATCTAGTGATTTCTAACTTATTGTAAGTAATTGCTTTGTAACCAAGTTATTTAGATACTACATTTAATATCGGACTATTGTAACTTGAAATCTGTTAATAGGGCTGTTTTAGTGTTTAATAACCCTTGGTCTAAAGGCTTTATTATTACAATCAATAAGAGAACAGTTATCGAATGCTTAACTATATCCCTGATGGATGATCATACCAAAGTCGTATATAGATCAAGCCACCAGTTAGTGCTTAGTATCTATCCGAACTTAGTGTATGTCTCTCTGTCTTGTGCTATATGCTTAATCTAGTGATTTCTAACTTATTGTAAGTAATTGCTTTGTAACCAAGTTATTTAGATACTACATTTAATATCGGACTATTGTAACTTGAAATCTGTTAATAGGGCTGTTTTAGTGTTTAATAACCCTTGGTCTAAAGGCTTTATTATTACAATCAATAAGAGAACAGTTATCGAATGCTTAACTATATCCATGATGGATGATCATACCAAAGTCGTGTATAGATCAAGCCACCAGTTAGTGCTTAGTATCTATCCGAACTTAGTGTATGTCTCTCTGTCTTGTGCTATATGCTTAATCTAGTGATTTCTAACTTATTGTAAGTAATTGCTTTGTAACCAAGTTATTTAGATACTACATTTAATATCGGACTATTGTAACTTGAAATCTGTTAATAGGGCTGTTTTAGTGTTTAATAACCCTTGGTCTAAAGGCTTTATTATTACAATCAATAAGAGAACAGTTATCGAATGCTTAACTATATCCATGATGGATGATCATACCAAAGTCGTGTATAGATCAAGCCGCCAGTTAGTGCTTAGTATCTATCCGAACTTAGTGTATGTCTCTCTGTCTTGTGCTATATGCTTAATCTAGTGATTTCTAACTTATTGTAAGTAATTGCTTTGTAACCAAGTTATTTAGATACTACATTTAATATCGGACTATTGTAACTTGAAATCTGTTAATAGGGCTGTTTTAGTGTTTAATAACCCTTGGTCTAAAGGCTTTATTATTACAATCAATAAGAGAACAGTTATCGAATGCTTAACTATATCCCTGATGGATGATCATACCAAAGTCGTATATAGATCAAGCCACCAGTTAGTGCTTAGTATCTATCCGAACTTAGTGTATGTCTCTCTGTCTTGTGCTATATGCTTAATCTAGTGATTTCTAACTTATTGTAAGTAATTGCTTTGTAACCAAGTTATTTAGATACTACATTTAATATCGGACTATTGTAACTTGAAATCTGTTAATAGGGCTGTTTTAGTGTTTAATAACCCTTGGTCTAAAGGCTTTATTATTACAATCAATAAGAGAACAGTTATCGAATGCTTAACTATATCCATGATGGATGATCATACCAAAGTCGTGTATAGATCAAGCCACCAGTTAGTGCTTAGTATCTATCCGAACTTAGTGTATGTCTCTCTGTCTTGTGCTATATGCTTAATCTAGTGATTTCTAACTTATTGTAAGTAATTGCTTTGTAACCAAGTTATTTAGATACTACATTTAATATCGGACTATTGTAACTTGAAATCTGTTAATAGGGCTGTTTTAGTGTTTAATAACCCTTGGTCTAAAGGCTTTATTATTACAATCAATAAGAGAACAGTTATCGAATGCTTAACTATATCCCTGATGGATGATCATACCAAAGTCGTGTATAGATCAAGCCACCAGTTAGTGCTTAGTATCTATCCGAACTTAGTGTATGTCTCTCTGTCTTGTGCTATATGCTTAATCTAGTGATTTCTAACTTATTGTAAGTAATTGCTTTGTAACCAAGTTATTTAGATACTACATTTAATATCGGACTATTGTAACTTGAAATCTGTTAATAGGGCTGTTTTAGTGTTTAATAACCCTTGGTCTAAAGGCTTTATTATTACAATCAATAAGAGAACAGTTATCGAATGCTTAACTATATCCATGATGGATGATCATACCAAAGTCGTGTATAGATCAAGCCGCCAGTTAGTGCTTAGTATCTATCCGAACTTAGTGTATGTCTCTCTGTCTTGTGCTATATGCTTAATCTAGTGATTTCTAACTTATTGTAAGTAATTGCTTTGTAACCAAGTTATTTAGATACTACATTTAATATCGGACTATTGTAACTTGAAATCTGTTAATAGGGCTGTTTTAGTGTTTAATAACCCTTGGTCTAAAGGCTTTATTATTACAATCAATAAGAGAACAGTTATCGAATGCTTAACTATATCCCTGATGGATGATCATACCAAAGTCGTGTATAGATCAAGCCACCAGTTAGTGCTTAGTATCTATCCGAACTTAGTGTATGTCTCTCTGTCTTGTGCTATATGCTTAATCTAGTGATTTCTAACTTATTGTAAGTAATTGCTTTGTAACCAAGTTATTTAGATACTACATTTAATATTGGACTATTGTAACTTGAAATCTGTTAATAGGGCTGTTTTAGTGTTTAATAACCCTTGGTCTAAAGGCTTTATTATTACAATCAATAAGAGAACAGTTATCGAATGCTTAACTATATCCATGATGGATGATCATACCAAAGTCGTGTATAGGTCAAGCCACCAGTTAGTGCTTAGTATCTATCCGAACTTAGTGTACGTCTTTGTCTTGAGTCATGCTTAAGAAATTCTCGTCACGTAGTCAGTGAATACGAACACTGCTGGCCAAATAGTGTAGATTTACCCTTTTGTTTGTTGCTCATCTAAACACTTAACATTTTTGTTTAAAGAATCCCTCCTCAAAGCCAGGCGTTACTTCAATAGGGTTGTAGAAAGAAATACAGGTGATTTTACTACAGACGAGGAGGCTTTAGGCAAAGGCCAGAGGAGGAAAATTGCCAAATTACCGAAATGTTCGCTGCCATCATCAAGTGATGAGGAGAATGAAGGTAATACAGTAATAAGCATCACCACTCCAGAGTTAGAAGATTTAGTGTAAATAACTATATTTGCTAATCTCTTAGTCTTAAGCTATGATGTATAAAACAATCCATGTTGTATTTTATATTGTACTGATGATTATGTGTATTTTTTAGTAAAGAGTCTTGAAATAAATGAATTGGAAAATTGGACCTCAATTTATGTTCCTGATGAGGCAACTAATAATCTTGAATCCAATAACAAAATTGAAGAAACACTGGACACTATCTTAAGCTCTTTTGAAGGTTTGTTCTTAATTCGTATCAAATTCTTTAATTGTTAAGCCCTATTTGCTAGAACATTAAATTATGATTTCATTAATTTCCATTAAAAAGTATGGTGCTCTATATTAAG
This sequence comes from Gerris lacustris, assembly GCA_951217055.1. Classification (NCBI taxonomy): domain Eukaryota; kingdom Metazoa; phylum Arthropoda; class Insecta; order Hemiptera; family Gerridae; genus Gerris; species Gerris lacustris. The sequence continues at coordinate 9,941,294 of OX578281.1, forward strand.
ACAATTATGAATTTTGTCAATTGAATGACCTATAGGAAAACCGCTTATGTGAATTATCAAATGTTAATTTATTCCTTTAATGTTTTAAATAAGAGTATGTATGGTATAGCTCAAAAAAGATAAAGGCATTTATAATTTATAATTTATAATGACTGCATGGAATAATTAAAACAACATTTTCAAGCCATTAATATTTTTTATTTTTTATTTTTAGCATTTCAGTCAGTGGTTTTAAAAAAACTGGCTGATATCGAGGTTTTAGTTAGGAGGAAAAACCTCCCAATCAGTTTTGACTTTGAAGAAATTTTAGAAAAAATTAAGGAAGCTGAGCTGCCTCTTAAAAATTTTGAGGGTGTGGAGCGTTTCCTTATATGGATTAAGAACGAAGAGAATCGAAGTATAGTTGTAAGTATATTATATTTGCCGTAGCAACTTTTGAAAAGTACACATACACTTCACTTCAGTGAGTTCTTTTATTATATTACCATATGGTTCATTCCTTATGTGAATTACTGTTTCATTGAAGTGTTTTCATTTTTTTTTTGTAGATAAAATATTTGTCAACCAAAGGGGGTGATTCAATAAAGAAAGTGGTGGAGAGAATCCTCTTCACCACCTTTACAAAAGATGTGGCACAACAGTATAGCCTGACCGGCAAGGCTTCAAAAGGCTCCCCTGCCAAAAGATCTTTCAAATCATCAGGCCTTTTCCCTGTTATTTTTAGTAAGAACTGATTTTTTATTTTATAAATTTTTTTTTATTCTTTTGAGATTAATTCTTATAATAATCAACAGTTATACTCTTTTTAATTTGTAAAGAAAACAATTTATAAATGATACAGTCAAAGTGGAAAGTGTGGTAATTGAGTTAACAATTATGAGATGTTTAATATTTCCTTGCTATTTTATAATAGTAGACAGTGTAACGAATACATTATAAACGGCTTTTTCCTTCATTGTTGGTAAGTGTGCCTAAGTAGGTAATAAGGCGCATAAACAGAAATGGTTATAGATTATGTTGAATTCAGTTTTGGATGGTGTCAGAAACATATAAATCTTTTTAACAATATATCTACACGACCCGTTATATTCTATTTAAATAAGGGATGGTAGTTTTTATTTCATAATTTAAGTCACAAACATTTTCTCATTACCAGCATTGAATTATTCTAATGTCACTGTATTATTATTTTACTTAGGTGCTGTAAAAGCAGTAAAAAACGAGGCCACCGAGCGGGATGTAGAGTTGGCTATAGCAAACTTTTTCAACTCTATTGGCGACAAGTTTGGCGGACGAGCAGAGAGAAAAAATAACTTAGCAAGAGAATAATAATAATAGCAAGAGAAAGAATAACATACAAAAAAACAACATTTTTACAATAAGTAAGTACAGTTGTTCTTGTTTATTTTACATTATGTTTACTGATAAATATACACATCATAACTTAGATTGGTTCCCATCCTAATTCTGCAGTGTTTGTTTAATTTATTTAAAAGCATATAGTCCAGGAGATAGCGGCAAAAAAGTATCTGACTTACATGAAGCTAGAATTTTTTGTTGAGTTAATCTTTTGGTGCCTTGTAAGAATATGTTGTCGGCTAAGTTCATTTGCAGGACATAGCTTGGCTATTTGGGGGGGGGGGGGGGGGACCATGATTGTCATTACATTCTTCATAATATTATTGTATTGTCATTAATTATAATTTTTTCCAGGCAATGGCAGCTATTCCTGGATACGAACGCCAGAGGAAATATATGATTTTAAAAAAAAGCTTCAAAGACTTGCATGGAAAAAAGAAAAAGAAAACACCACCCTCGCCTAATAAGGATGATATACAGGTACCTCTCAGTATTCTTCAACAAACTCCGGATATTCAACAATCGAATACCTTGCTGGATAGCTCTCTGCCAAGTTTATCCGCCAGTGACCACCAACCTTCTCTCAATTATAATAATCAAATTATTAGGCCCAACTGCAAAGAATTTTTACAATCCTGGGCTGTCTCTCATAACATATCACTGAAAAGTCTTTCTGCTTTGCTTAGTGGTTTACGCTCTTTTTTTCCTAACATAGACTTGCCAAATGATGGTAGAACCCTCTTGCAAACGCCGCGTAAAGTTCCCATAATTGAAATTAATGAAGGTTCTTTTTACTACTTTGGTATAAAAAATATTTTAGTAAAAAAAATAAGTATGCTTGATGACACACACTCTATTTTTTCTGGTGGAATAATTACATTGTCAATAAATGTAGATGGGTTGCCTGTTTGTAAGAGCAACGATTTACAATTTTGGCCAATACAGGCCAAAATAGACCAAATAATCAATGACACTCCATGGATTGTGGCTCTTTACAGTGGAAGAGGAAAGCCAGCTAACCTTGATGCCTATCTCATTGATTTCTTGAATGAAGTCAATGGCCTAAAGGCTGATGGTATAGACTGTATGAATAAAAATTTTAAATTTTATATATCCAAATTTATTTGTGATGCACCAGCCAGGTCATATTTAAAACAATGTAACAACCATAATTCATACTATGGCTGTGAAAGGTGCACTGTCAAGGGAAGTTACCATGGCCGAGTTGTGTACTTACAGACAAATTGTCCTAAACGAACAGATATAACTTTTAGAAATTATATTCACAAAAACCATCACAATGGTGTGTCGCCATTAACCAATAGTGGTTTTAATATGGTGAGCTCATTTCCTCTGGATTGTATGCATCTAGTTTACCTTGGTGTAACCAGGAAGCTCATTAAAACCTGGTTGTCAGGCTCCAGGTCAGTACATTTGTCTGTTCGAAATAAGAATACAATTAATTGTCGTCTAGCAGAATTAAGTAAATTCATTCCTTCCGAGTTTTCAAGGAAGCCTAGATCATTGAAACATATAAATTACTTCAAAGCTACTGAGTTTAGATTATTTTTATTATATACTGGCATAGTTGTTTTGCAAGGTGTCCTTGATAAAACCATATATGATCATTTTGTTCTCCTTCAGTGTTCCATCTTTATTTTATTATCTCAACCATCCGATAACGAGTTATTAAATTTTGCTAGGAATTCTTTAAAATCATTTGTGACAAAGTGTAGAGGACTCTACGGAAAAGAATTCATTGTTTACAATGTCCATAGCTTGATTCATTTATGTGATGATGCAAAAAAGTATGGACCGCTAGATAAGGCCTCTGCATTTCCTTTCGAAAATGCTATGCAAGGGATTTTAAAAATGTTGCGAGGAAAAAACAATTTACATTTGCAGCAAATTGTTAAAAGAATCACTGAAAGACAGCAAAATGAATATAGTATTAAGCCGTCTAGCTCTAACCTAAACTTTAAAATAATTTCTTTAAATAAAAAAAATAAAAAAATAATTTATAAGAATCATGTTGTTTCTACTCAGAATGGTGACAACTGTTTTGTTACCAATAATGGTTCGGTTGTAATTATATTAGACATTTATGTTATTTCGGAGTCAATATTTATTAGGTATAAAAAATGTGTGATAACTAATGTTCCTAAATATCCATTGCAAAGCTCTCGCCTTGGGATATACAATGTTACTGGTTTCCTTAGTATAGCTTCTGCTAATGTAAATATCTTTAAAAAAAAATGTGTTATTTTATCTTGGAGCAATACCAGAAAAAATTACCTTGTAGTTCCTTATACTAGCCCTTTAGAATAATTGTGCAGTTACCTCAATTGTATTATACTGGGTGGTCCAAAAGTCTCCCCCCCCCCCCCCCCCCACTCTTAACTTATAACCATTTGAGATAAATTAATGAAACTTGGGGGATCTGTACCATGTAAAGGGAAGTTTGTTTTCATGCAATTGCGCCTAAGGGCAACCACCCACTTTACCCCAGGCCATCTAACTTCAAAATTTATAATTGGAGTGTATTTTTTCATTAATTTTCTCAAACTGTTTAAAAATTAAGAGGGGGGGGGGACATTTGGACCACCCTGTATATGTATAAATTTAACACTACCTATAAAAGAAAATGACTGTAAATTGTGATGTAGAGTTAGGCATAATTTTCAGGTCTTTTTTTGGTAACTAGGCCCATCTAAGGGCAAAGGCCTCTCCTAGTTTTTGCCATTTTTTTTATTTTCCTGCACAGATCAAGTCCAAAGCTAATTACATTATCTTACTATATTATTTATACTTTCAAAAAAATTGTATGCAAAAGTAAAATTAGTGCGCAAGCTATACCTATAAGATACCATGTTCAGAACTTACCATAATATGGTAAGTACAGGTATATATAGTATTGTACAAGTATATATAATATACCTGTACAATACCATGTATACCTGTCGCTTTTCCTCTGAGATTATTTTTAACTTTTTCATATGGTCATATTTATTTTGGAACTGACAGAATGTAGTAATTGCTTTTTCTAAATGATTCTCAACTTTTTTCAAGGTATCTTTCCAAGGTACCTGTTCCTAATAAAATATTATAGAAATGTATATATATGTATTTTTATTGTTATATATAAGTATTAGAGAATAAGAATTGTTCCGTTTTTTTTTTTTTTAAATATAATATATAATAACCATTTTTTTAATAATAATATATATAATAATAATAATATATATTGTTTTAATAATTAATATGTATAATAACCATATATACCTGTCGCTTTTCCTATGAGATTATTTTTAATTTTTTCATATGGTCATATTTATTTTAGAACTGACAGAATGTTATAATTGCTTTTTCTAAATTATTCTCAACTTTTAATATTGCAATTTCCAAGGTACCTGTTCCTAATAAAATATTATAGAAATGTATATATATGTATTTTTATTGTTATATATAAGTATTAGAGAATAAGAATTGTTCCTTTTTTTTAAAAAAAAAATATAATATATAATAACCATTTTTAATAATAATATATATAATAATAATAATATATATATTTTTAATAATTAATATGTATAATAACCATATATACCTGTCGCTTTTCCTATGAGATTATTTTTAATTTTTTCATATGGTCATATTTATTTTAGAACTGACAGAATGTTATAATTGATTTTTCTAAATTATTCCTAATAAAATATATAGAATAATAATACCTGTTCCTAATAAAATATTATAGAAATGTATATATATGTATTTTTATTGTTATACATAAGTATTAGAGAATAAGAATTGTTCCTTTTTTTATTGTTTTATTTAACATAATATATAACCATTTTTTAATAATAATATATATTATAATATTATATATGTTTAATAATTAATATATATATATATATACCTAACGCTTTTGTAATAACTGATATTATAAACGCAAATAAAACTCAACTAGATTTCACTTATTTATTTATTGAACAAACACAGAACAATCTGAACATAGAACACGTGATCCGCACTAACCTCAAGATTATACAAGACAAAGAAAAACAAGTGTGGGAAGGTATTATAGCCTGAAGGTTAACACTTTACTATCAGGTTATCACAGCTTTTCCTCTGTGATTATTTTTTAATATTTTCATTTGGTCATATTTATTTTGGAACAGACAGAATGTAATTACAGTAGAACCCTCGATAACACGACTGATAGCCAAATTAACCTTGATAACTCGACCCTCAACAAAAAGGGCATCTCAATAACAAGAGTGTTTCCCTAATCCCCTTGAGACACTTCTTATCGAGGTTCTACTGTATTGCTTTTTCTAAATTATTCTCAACTTTTACTATATTGTAATTACCAAGGTACCTGATCCTAATAAAATATAGAAATATATATTTGTATTTTTATTGTTATACATAAGTATTAATGGATAAGATTGTTTCTTCTTTTTTTATACATATAATATATAATAACCACTTTTTAACAATGATGTATTTAATAATAATATATATTTTTAATAATTAATATATATATACCTAACGCTTTTCCTCTGTGATTATTTTTAATATTATGACAATTAAAAAAAATAATAAAACAGTATACTGATAATGTATTTGTTCTTTTATTATTTTACCTTCCTTTCACTATCATAGAGCACGTATTTTGTTAGAAAGACAGGAGACCGGCTTTGTCCTCATCCCTACTCTGAGCTGTTTGCTGGGTGAGAAGAGACCCTGTGATAATTGATCAGTTATCGACCCCTGAGAGTTGAAGTTTATTACTGTAGTAATATCGCTATTAAAAAATGGGGGTAGGTGGTAGAAAGGTGAAAATTAAGGGTTATAGGTATTTATACCTAATATCTGACGCTTTCCCTCTAAGATTTTTTTTTTTTTAAGTTTTTCATATGGTCATATATTTATTTTGGAGGAGATAGAATGTAATTTTTACTTTTTCTAAATTATTCTCACCTTTAATATTGTATTTAACAAGATACGTATAATATTACACACACACACACATATATATATATATATATATATATATATATATATATATATATATATATATATATATATATATATATATATATATATATATAGTATTATATATAATATTTTATTAGGTATCTTGTTAATTAAAATATAGAAAGTTGAGAATAATTTCGAAAAAGTAATAATTAGACACACACATAAATATGTGTATATATTATACTAGACACTTATGAGGACCATATACGAAGAGGATTTCAGGTCCATAATACGATATTTGTTTGGGCATTATATGGACCTTATAAGGGGGATGGCTGGAAAATATACAAATTTATTATAAGGGCCTTATATTTAGTTATTATCTGGCATATATTTGGTCCAAATCAACATAATAATTGGATAATAAATGACTTGTCTATATGGGCCATTTATGTAGCTATTGTTTGGGGAATTATAGGTCCATGTTAATTATTATGTGGGGGATATTTGGCTCCCTTATAAGGGCCATATATTTAGTTATTATCTGGCATATATTTGGTCCCAATCTCCATAATAATTGGATAATAAATGGCTTGTCTATATGGGCCATTTATATAGCTATTGTTTGGGGAATTATAGGTCCATGTTAATTATTATGTGGGGGATATTTGGCTCCCATATAAGGGTTATGTATGGAGGTTCGTCACTTTCTCAATTATTCCCCTAATGAAATGTGATTATTTGTACCAGATATCTGCCACAAATTTGTGCTATCTGGGAAGCTGTCAACACCAAACAAAAATAAACAGGTCGAGTGTGTGCTAGTCAGCACACAGCGAGGGTCCGTAGCCAACCCGGTATAGTTTAAGTAGCACCTATTGATGGTGCTTTTAATAATACTAAAAAACCTACTTTGAACTATCTTATGGGTCTGATATTCTCAAAACACATAAACAAATTTCTGATAAAGTATTTTTTGCCAGTGAACCGGACTATGTACATAATAAATACATCGAAAAGAGCATAATTATAAAACCAAAACTATATAAATATATTATATATTGTCAAAATTTCCAAAATGTGGTATCTATACTTTTGGTCGAAGAATGTTCAGGAATGTGTTCAGATTTTTTGCACATTACAAAAGCAAGAAGAAGGGGAATAAAAAAATAACATAAAATGCAAAATAAAAACAATAAAATGCATAAAAAGAGTTGCTAAAACAGCAACACTGTTTTATTCTATTCTTATTAAAATTGCAACAAAGGGACACAATCAGTCATATAAATTTAAGTTATATTATTCATTTGTTTTATATATTAAATAAAAAATCCATAATCTCTTCAATAGATCTAAATTTTGAAGAGTAATCTGTTCCAAAACAGTGTGTTGTGAGCTTGGAAACCGTATTCTAAAGCTTAGCCTTTATTTATTACTAGCTGGATACCCGTGATTCGCTACGGAGTGTGTTATTCTTAATTTTATGGGTTTATAAACAACCATCAAGAAACATTTAAGTAATTTTACTAAGTGAGAATATCTAGATTCTATCCCTCCCCCTGATTTCTATATCTCCCCTTTGATAAGATAATTTGCAAATATCCCAGTGTGAATAATGATTGATTGTGACTACTGATAAAAATTCTTAAAAGTTAACTTTCCAGGAAAAGCAGCGGTATTTTCCTTCTGTAAATATACGTAGATTTCATTATAGCATTTTAAAGAAGTGGTGATGATTATGTTAGTAAAGCTTTAAGCATGGTTAGGTGTGATTTATAAACAGTTGTCTTAATATCAAAAAATTAATCTAAATATTTTTTGACTGCGATTGAAAACTAATTTCTTTAACAGTTCTTCCTACAGAAATTTCCACAAAACATAAATATTGTCAGTAGCTTCTTCTTCAATTTTGGTTAAATAATACATTTTTTATAAAAAATAAAATTAGAATTTTGAAATCTATTTAGAAGCTCCGTTCTCCGCCCCATATAGAGCTACCAAAAGGTTTTATAGCCTATATCAACCAAAGAATTAAGCTTAATATTGAACCCAAAAACCAACAAAATTTGTTTAGCCGTTTGGACGTGATTGAGGCACAGACAAACAGAAATAACATTTTCTAAACTTAAATTCGTTTTCAGGAATACTCTAGTGGAACTTTAGTGGAAATACAAAATTTGAGCCCAATCGGACAAATGTACAGACACCACTCCAATCTTGTATATATTTAAGATTAAGATAACCTTATAAATAAATGAAACTAGGATCTGCACTCCAATCTTATATATATATATTTAAGATATGAGAGAGTTAGTGAGGTACGGTCTAAAGAAAAAAAACGACGTTTTTACCAACTAGTTTCGTAAAATATATTTACATCGTCAGGGCAACTTACATATTTCTTTAGACCGTACCTCACTAACATTTATATATTCAAGATTTAAGATTAAGATAACCTTATAAATAAATGAAACTAGGATCCGCCCGCCCAGTATATAACAGACTTTTATCGAATAAGCGTCGGTCAGAACGACATAAAACTTCTTTTAAAACATGGTCATAAAAACTCGAATTAAGTCAGTGAGCTAAGAAAGAAATAGACAAAAAATTAAATTTTCCAAAGTTAATTATAAATAAATTACTCCAACTTTTGTCAAGGTATTCAAAATTAAAGCAACAAGTGCATCCACATCCAAGTGCCGGCCATAATAACCTGTACATATAGTTCCAAGTGAAACCAAATAAAATGATTTCACAAAGCTGATACAAAAAATCGTTAATATTTTCCAAAATAAAGTAAAAATTAGTCATATGCTTAATATTAGTTTTAAATACCTGAAGTTGAAGTCCTGAACATCGCATCTTGTGAGTGAAGACAAAATTAGACGCCCGTACCGCCGTACCGTACTGTACTATGTGTAAAAACATTGTAAATAACGCGATCTAATTTTTAATATGCCTGTTTCGAATTGAAATTTTCCGAAATTAAAATAAAAAATTGTATTTTTCACACAAAAAACTATAAAACTAAAATATTGTGATCGCCGGGGAAAAAAATATTAACACGAAAAGTGAATCAAACAGAAACTGAGTAATGTGGCTTACGAAAAGTTACTCTTGAATCTTTGTTTAAGTTTAACTGAATATGTGAATATGAATATGTGGGACCAAACTAATAAGGACCAAGTTTTAAAATTTAATGATACCAATTAATAGATGGGAGAGGTAATGCCTATTATTATTATTATTGCCAAATTGCTAAGGAAGAAATAATAGCTGATACACAATTATTTATTATTTGGAAATATCAAATACTCTGTAATTCCCTGGTTACATTGTTGTGAATAAATAATTATTATTATCTAGTATTATAGGGAAATTTACGCTATAAGAATATTGACCTTCAATTCAGTTATGTATTGCGGATATTAGTATCCTTCAATTTGTTTTTATTTTAGATGTATTGGACATCCTCTACATTCTAGATAATACAAATAACCCATTTTTACTCTCTTATATATGTAAAGCTGTCAGTCCTTAACTTTCGCGGTAAAAAAAAACTTTGTGAAGTTAAAAAATGTAAGGTCAAAAATGTTTTTAAGTCACCTTTGGTGCTAGAAAGATAAGTCAAAATTCAAAATGAATAAGAGAAAGATTGAGTGTAGCAGTTGAGTTGTTGTACCCTTCCATTATTATTACTTATTTAAACATGTTATAATTACAAATAAAAAATAATTGTTTAAATACAGCTAGCCATGTAGGAGGAATTAAACAGTCTAAAAGATATGTCAAATAATAATATTTGTGCTGCGTATTGCTTCAGTAAAACTTAGATTAAACTAAGTGTGCAATGCAGTTGCCTGCTTGCAATATTGAGCTAAGCGTGCATTTTAATCTTAAACAATAAACATTTTTATTTTATTTTTTTATTAGTATACGTTTATTAAAACACAAAATAAAAAATACAATGCTAATACAACGTACAAAATAACCTTGGTCAGGGACCTTCAGGTAAGTTTCGTCCTCTAGAAAATTATTATCCTTGACAATAGTAGAAATAAATCAAATAAAAAATAACTAAATAAAATTAAAGAAATACGTAAACCTTATACAGTGATTTCATACTTTATAATGTAGTAATATAAGTAAATAAAAAAATAAAAAATAGTGAATTAAAATTAAGAGAGAGGACTAAAAAGAAAATTGATATATATCATCTTAAAAAATTATTGACTTTCAGCAAATGTAACTAAAAACATATTTTAATTTTCTTTGAAAAGGAAAATACTATTTTTAATAATTAATATGAAAATAATGAAAAAAAAAAAAATAATAATAATAAAAAAGAATGTCTTTACAGATAAGTAAAAGGAGGTTAATAGTATTTAATATTAACAACTGAACATGCAGGTAAAAAATAAAAAGAAGACTAGCTATAAAAAACAAGAAAACACATAACTTTTTTCTAGATCTAAGAATTACACATGCAAGAGGTGTTCAATATGTAGAACAAAAAAAATAAAAAAAATAAATAATAATAATTCGGGTAATTAAAAAAATTAATCTGAAAAAAATAAAAGGAGCTTTAAGGGATGTTTGACTTTGTAGCTTTGTGATTCAAGGCGGCATTCGTGTAATTTACTAGAGCTACCCAGTCAGATCCATTTAATAAATCAAGTGCTTCCTCCGAGTTTAATTTGGGTTTTCCGAGATGCCGATTTCTTAGCTGGCTGAGGCTGGTGCATTTGGCTAGAAAATGATGGAGATTCTCTGTACAGGGTCTACTACATAAAGGACAATCGAGCTGATTTTCCCTTTCCCTATCCCACGGTTTGTAACTCAGTTCAACCATGTCTGCTCTTAACTTTACTATACACCTAGCAGCCCTAAATCTCTGGGTGTCAAGATAGTGGTCCTGTGGGTTGAAGAAGAGGTGTCGATACAGTGGGTGGCTTGTACTCACGCAATTTGAATCGAGACTTCTCTCCAACAGTCATCGCACATAACAGCTGATCTGATAGGTCTCCCCAGTTTGCCACTGGGTCGACAACATCATGTGATATAACACCGTGCTTGCTTAATAAAATGGACCATTCCTTATACCACGAACATTTCATTTTTATTATAGCGAGGGCCAATTGGTTGGGAAGCCTAGAATTGTCCATGTTAAACAGAACTCTCTTAATATATTGGACATGTAGCCGATATGTGTATAGGTACATAGTGTTTAGGTTGGTCTCGTAAAGTAAAAAGTAATTGGGAGTGTGTTGAGGAAGACCAAACATTTTCTTAAGGAAGAAATGTTGAAGTTTCTCTACGTCGTCGTATTGAAGCCAACCCCACACTTGGGCACCGTAACACATAACGGATCGCGACACCGCATGAAACACTTTGAGTCTAGTCTTAAAATTGAAGTCTTTACCCGACCACAAAATTCCTCCTACATTATTCAGGGCTAATTTAGCTTTGGATAATTTCCCATTTAGATGGTTTTTCATATTAAGGGTCGAAGTGAGCAAAATACCTAAATAACAGTACTCCTTGACTATTTCTATCGGCTTACCCTGATAGCTCCACTTTTCCTTTCTGCACAGTTTCCCACCATGCGGTTTAAATATGACGATTTTGGATTTATCTAGGTTGACCACTAGGCCCCATTTCATACAGTAAGCTTCTAAGTTCCGAATCATACGTCTCAGAGTTATGTTGTTATCACTTATGATCACAATATCGTCACAATAAGCCAACATTTTGATTGTTACACCTTCCACTTTTATACCCCCATCAAGTTCGTCGTAAATATCGTTTAAGAATAAACAAAATAATAGAGGGCTAATCAAACATCCTTGCTTGACTCCCATAGCAACGTCAAACTCACCTGTGAGACCTTCTTGCGTCCATACAGATGCAGTGGTTCCTTTAAATAGGGCTTTAATTATTGTTAACATTTTCGTTGAGACTCCGATGTTCAATAATTTGTAGAAGAGAGCTCTCCTATCAATTCGATCAAATGCAGCTGAGAAATCAATAAAAAACGCGTAAACTTTTTTATTTGTTTTCTGCTGGCTCCATTTAAGTTGAATAATACTAGTAAGAGAGAATACATGATCTAAGGTGGAATATCCCTTTCGAAATCCGGCCTGAAACTCATTTAGAATATTTTCCTCTTCTACCCATTTAACCAATCGGTTCTGTAGAATACCAGTGAACAATTTGGCAATGCAATTGATAAAGGATAGACCACGGTAATTCTCAATTGCATCCGGGTTACCCTTTTTGTGGAGAGGAAATATAATTGATTTGACGAAGCTGTGTGGAACACTCCCTCTCTCAAACATTCTGTTAAAAATAAATAGGATCTTATTTAAAAAGACACAAAACATTTTTATTTATGAACAGCTGAAATCGGATAAAAAATAGTAACATTTCTAATTTTTAATTAAATGATTTTTTTCCCTGTTTTTCTATTGAACCCCCCTCTTAAATGAAAATATGACAAAAGTGAACATATCAACAATAACTGTACTATTAAAGAGATTTCCAACGACATGCATCATGAAGGGTATATACTATTTTAACTTTTGTACCCTGTGAACCATTTCAGATTTATACCTTCCTGTGGTTGGTCACTATGACCATGCCGAAGTTTGTGCGGATCAGTTCAGCCGTTCCGGAGGAGTATGTGTCCAACCAAATGCAAAGTGTAGTATAAGAGCTGAGCAAAGCGAAGCTCAATTAAACTCTTTATAATATGCTAAACTAAAATATGATCCTTAGTTTAATTTAGTAAACTTAAGTCCCAATAATTGATATTATACATAATGTGTTAGGTTTTACTTCCTGTTATCACTGAGTAGGGCTTTGTTGTTAAGATTTTTATCTTTATCTGTTTCAGTAAAAATTGTGATATAGTCTTTTTTTTTAACAATTTTATCACTAGGGCACTGTTGGCCCCTGTTTAATATTTTTACAAGAAGTGTTTTTTAGCTTTTTCTATAATCAAAAAATTGCAATCTGCAATCAACTCTTATGTCTATAGTCTAATGGTGTTAATTAATATAATACTCAAGCCTTATTTTTTTTCAAGTTTAAACCCCATATTTAGTTAAACCAATATTCTCAATAAATTAATTAAAAATTACAGTTATGTCTCTGTAGTCCAACACTTCACCACTTCCAGTAATCTGGAGGCTGAGGCTCCCCTCCCCTCTTTGCAAAGTGTAAGATAATATATCTAGAAGAGGGGGAAACTGGGAAACACAGGAGCCCTCAACAACAAATCAGCAAACCATCATTTGTTGTTTGTTTGTAATGTGTCTACACTAACATATTATGTAATAAACAGAGACCTATTAACTACATTATTACTAGGGTTAGGAATTATTTGCTCTAAAAAGCCTTAATACATTCTCTCTGCATGCCCGAAATATTCTTTTATATTCTCTATCAATTATTTAGGCTAACCGGGGGGGGGGGGGGGGGGTTTGAAAAAACACATTTACTACTTAATTAAATTTATTAGAATTTGAGCATATACATACTTATATGTATATAAGATAAAGAAGGTTTCTTACTTATACACTTCTTTTTATGTAGCAATTTGCTTTGTAAACAAATTTCAAATTAAAATTATTAGACTTTAATTAAACTTCTATACTTTAATTCAAATTAATATACTGTACAATAATTATCTTTTCAATATTTTCTGTGGTCAATTTCTAGCGACTGTTTGCTAGTATATTTTTTAATTTCAAAAATGACCTTTCCACGTTGGTAGAAACAATTGGCTTAAACATACTTCAATATAAAGCAGTCTTTAAAACTTGATACTGCGTCTCCGCCTTGCATTATTTCAACCCTTAAGCGCCCAGGATAACATTAACTATTTCATTCCAATCTGGATTTACATTTAAACCAGCTCCTTTTTGGCCCGGCAACTCCATCGCAGCTTTTTGGAGCTCCAAGACAACTTTAGCAGCTGAAGTCAACGAAGTGCCTTGAAACTCTTCTTCTTTCATCTGCGGCAACTTAAAAAATGAGCTCGTATAAAATTTAGCTGCGTCAAAGTTTGAACGTTTCCCAGTGCCTGCTTGGCTATTTTAATTGCCATGTTATCCTCTTTGTCGAATTCTTCTAATAGAACTTTCACTTTTTCTCCATGTTCTGCGTAATAAAGGGCCGCTCTTATTTAAGTTTCCCATCTTGTTAGGATAGGCTCTGAAGGAAGAGGGGTCCCTGCTAGCATTTCCTTGAAGATTGGCTCTCGGCTTAGAGCTTTAATAAAAATTTGTTTACCCCAAATTTTTACCCTAACGTTTATTACTAATAAACGTTAGTTTTATTGTGTCATGTTTCTGTTTTAATAATTATTTATTATTAACATCCAGTAATCCAACAATTCTCTGAAATCAGACATGGCATGACCCCAATGTGTTTGATTAGAGAGATTACTGTATGATCGCCATATTTTTTTCCCCAAATTTTAAATACCATATCTAGCTAAATTAATATTCTCATTAAAGTAATTTAGAATTATTAATAAAAAGTTGATACCTCATCTCTTACCCAGCTGTTGTGCTGCTGGTCATCTCCATTTTCATCATCAATACAAAAATTCTTAGAAAATATTTTCTTCTTAAGATGTTTCCGCCAATATGTTGTCAAAACTTTATCTTAATACTAGGCATCGCGTGGCTCTATCATTGAAGCGAGCGTGTAGTAATAAATATGTATTGAATATTAAAAAAATAGATAATCATGAATCATGATGAGTGATAGATATAGGGTATGATAGTAGTACAGCGGCTATTAGTAAGGGAACCACCCCGCATTCTTACTATTCCTCTAACCACACATCTCCATTTTAATTATTATAAAATGTATCTCCTTGCTACAAACAAACTACTGCATGTGTCAAATTGAAATTTTGCATGCCTGTTTCAATTGTGCATTAGATGGTGTATATGAAGTTTTATTAAAATCGTTACGTTAGAACGTAAGATATCGGTAAAAAGGTTGTTTTCTCTATTCTTAACGTTTAGCTCCGCTTTAATAGTTTTAGCGATCTTCATTAATTCATAGCGGCGTCGCTGTTGGATTTACTAAAAAATGTTATTTGTTAAAAAAGGTTGTCTCCTCGAATAGATGTTGATAGAATCTTTTCCCGTCCTGATATTCCAATTTAATTTTTGGAAAATCTCGTTTACGCGAGCGTTGCGCGCGAACTCTTGGACGGATCACGCTGTCAAACAAACTTAGCCTGAGTATTAGTAAGAGGATCATGTATACCAAATTTAAACTAAATCGGTCAACTTTTACTCGTAAACGTTACTGACAGACAGACAAGACGCATAGTTTGTTGAATGTAAGAAGCTCGCTTCAACTAAAAGATAAAAATAAATCAGTTTATTGTTAAATAAACCACATTAGCATTTTTCCCCATTGAAATACATATTTACCTTTCATATAAATATTATTATAAAATATGTATTATAAAATTTATTTTTACTTTCCAACTCTGATTTATCAGTTCCAAGAGACCTTTTATTTTGCCTCTGAATGTTGGAAACAAATAGTAGGCTGATATATATATATTTTTTTTTAAATCATGCATACGGGGCCTCTCGAACTGCCCTCTAAATCTACAACAAGGTATGCAGTTTCTTAACAATTTAGAAACTTCAGATGTAGCTCTTACAACCCAAAACCCTTGGGCTTCAAGTCCATTCTCATGAGCATCTCTGACCTACAGCGTGGTCCAATGATTTTTAAGAGGTATAATTATTGGATGTTTCTCCTCAACCGCTAGTAAAGAATGCTTAATACGTTCACCAACCCTGATTATTTAGAATGTTAAGCTATTTCATAGATAGAATCTAACCAGCGGTAATAGGTAAGATTTTATTTATGAAATAACTATGATATATTATATTAAAAAAAAAAAAAAACTCTTTCCAAGAAATAAAATATGTAGAATCTAACCAAAATAAGGAAGGGGTATAAAAATGAAAATTAAATTAAAATTAAAAATATATATATAGATGGCAATAAACACTTATATATTATATACATTAAAATAATTGTTCTCCTTCACACACAAACATTAAAACTAAAAAATACATTCTATTATATTATATTTTAAAATCTTAACAAGAATTATTATTATTATTATTTTATATATATAATATATATATAAACAAATTTATGACTACAATTATTTTATTATTATATATATATTTTTTTACACTTCAATGAAGAGTTTATTTATTATAAATTTAATTAAATCTTTTACAGTATTCTTTATTTGAATCCGTAGATATTATACCGAAGGAGAACTTATGTAAAGTAGAATCTGCTTTTAAGTGGTCAACGATTGCACGTGTATCATCTGACTCAATAGTTTTGATGCTGAAAGACCACTAACAAAAAATGATGCAATAAATATCTTGTAAATCACATATTTTAATTACAAACAAGCCTATTAATGTTCTTTTAGTCCTAGTTGACCATAAATCCTTTTTTTAACAGGACACTCAAATTTCTTATTGCATCAGTCATACCACAAGTTTAGTTAATTTTCAAGATTTATCATCTTTTATATTAGATTTATCTGTTTAAGAAGGGAAGGTGGAATTGAAACTTATGATAAAAGGTAGATATATATATTTTTTAAAATACTCTACATTTATACAACAAATAATGCAATTGTTGATTTTAAATAAAAACTAATCAATTTTTTAAAAATCTATAATACGTGAAAGTTTCAGTCCTTTTATTTAGTAGGAAAGAGGGTTAAAACATTGATTACAAATTATGTACACATAAACCCACAAACGCGTTTCGACAAATAACATCATCTTCAGTGTGTGTGTAAACTTAGTAAAATATATTTTTTTTAAATAATGTAGTAGTTGTAAGATATTTTAGTCATAGCATATAAGAAAGTATTATTTTAGCAGTTGAAAAACCAAATGTTACCTGAACCAATGACTACAACCTTTACCTGTTGTTTTACCTTTAATTGTTTTTCCGACTTAGATCTCAACTCCATATCCCTTACCTCGTTCCTTTCGTAGTAATCCCTCTACCCACACGACCCTAGTCCACCCCCATCTTGTACTGTTAGTTTATAATAAATGTTTGTAAAATAGTTAGCTTAGTACAGAATTAACCCTTAATAAGTTAACACACACACTGAAGATGATGTTATTTGTTGAAACGCATTTGTGAGTTTATATGTAATAAAAATTGTGGTGACAATATTGTTGTGTAACTTACTACCAACCTCTCTAGTCATAATTATGAAGTGGTACCACAAAATCTCAGTCAAAACAACTAATTATTGATTACAAAATTTGAAAACTCAAAAATAAGTAAAGTTACATAAAATGTGGGGCGCCTCGGAACTTTCCTTTGCCAAATAATTCAAAAATGGCGGCAGATATTAAGTTAAAATATAAAGGACTTATTCATCTAATAGAAATTTATAATTGGTAAACATTTCAGCTCAATAGTTCCGAAATTATTTTGCGTTAAATTTTCAACATGGTGGAAGATATCAAAATGAAGATTCAGAGGAAATGTTTTGAAATTTTTGCTGACTCAGCAAAATGGGTTAATGACATCATATACATTTATGATTTTCCAGGTAGCACAACTACATGTAAGAACTGAAATTTGTATCAAGTTTCAACTCTCAAGTTTAAAAACTGAGGAAGTTATGAGTGATCCAGACAGATATCCAGCTAAAAACCACTCAAATTGTTTTAAAAATACCCAAAACAGATAATTCCGTTGAAATGTCAGTTTGGAGTCTTAGGCAGAAAACAATACTTTTTCCATTAGGTAAAGAAAAGTAAAATAGGAATTGACAACTGCTTATTAGATGGCATGGACTCTGCAGAGTGAAAAAAAAAAAATAGAGAAGGGCAAGTGTATATTTGTTGCCATTACCACTGCACTTTCCTGTCATTATACTAATTTGGGATTCTCAAATTTGACTATCAGATAAGGTTAAGCACCAAATTATTATCATAGAACCTTAAAAGTCTAGTACTCACAAATGTCTAAGTACTATTTCTGACAGGCTTAGTATACACAGATAAATGTAAAAGCAATTTAGCAAATTCTGAAAATTAAAATAAAGAAAATAAGATAAAACATAGGAATCATAATTTTTATAAAATAAATGAAAGATCGTAAATGATTATAATTTGACAGACAGAATATGTGATCTGAAGACAAACACACAATTTTAGATTATTTATAAATATCAACCTTTTTTATTGAAGAAAGTTGTTTTCTTTAAAAAAAATATAATTTATGAATCAAATTCCAGTCTTATCTTTCGAGTTTTCACACTAAGGAATTATGGTCAAACTATACTTTTTGTTTATACAGTACCTACTACAAATAATTATTTGATAGAGTATGTATAAAGTAATAATTTTGCAATTTATATGATTATGTGATATACTGATTATTTATATGATTATACACTTGGTATCATATATTTTAAGATATTATTCAAAAACAGATTGCATCATTCATAAAAAAAAACAGATTTACATTACATAAGGTACTGATAAATTGAAATTAAATAAAAAATGATTTATTATTACATTACCAATTGAAAAAAAAAAAAAAAAAACTTTTTTAACAAAGAATTACTTAGACAGGGTGGTCAAAAGAAATAACACCCATATTGGCAAAAGTAAATTTAAACAATTTTTTATATTATTATATTTGTTATAATTTTTTTTGTCAAATATTTGAAAAACATATAAAATTGTCAATTTATACAAAAAAAAACATCAACAAATTATAATCACTAATAATAATCAAGACGCACAGCACATACACCCACATTGCATTGGGGGGAAAAAATATTAATGTGCGTATAAGCATGAAATTATAATTATCTCACAAAAATTCAATAAAGCTTTTTTTTAAAAAAAAGATAAATAATAATCAACGTAAATAATACAAAAAAAAACAATAATATTTGAATATATAAGGGCCAATCTTCAACAAATTTAATTTTAACCATTATAATTTAGTGGAAAAAAAGTAACGTCAATAGAACAGATTAGGTATATTATTAGTTTCCTAAATTCTCAAAAACTTAATTCAGGTTTTTTTTTTTAAGAATAAAAACAAATATCTTTTCAGATGAGATCCAGATACATTTACAAAGAAATGGTATTGAAAAATAATAAATAAAATAAACAAATTATTTAAAAAAAAAATGAAATTTAATAATAAATAAAAGTCTTATTAACACATTAATTGTGCAATATATTTTGTCACATAAGTGCTTCCTTATTTATTTCTTATTTGGCACAATACCATTTTTTTTTTTTTTTTTTTTTTCAAATTTGTGATCCCAAATTTAATTTGTTAAAAAAAAAATCATCAAATACATTTTTTTTTTTTTAATACACATTTAATACAAATAAAGGGTAATTGTAAAAGTCATTAAATGTTTTTAAACATTAATATCAGACAAAGTTCATTTTGTATTATTTTACAGAAAATAATACAAAATGAACGGTACGTTTTATTTTAATCCTATTCACCATGCAGAGCTCTAAATGCAAGTTGTTGAGCATAAAAAAAAGATATAAAATTGAGGCAAGATATGGGGAATGAGTCTATCATCAAGTGTTGATATACCAGGTAAGCTATTTATTGATGAGGTAAATTAATAATAATTAATTTAAATCACATTATAATTAATATTAACTACGGGAAACAGACAGAGAAAAATACACTCCAGCGCCGGGATATATAGAGGACTATACTGGAAATATAGAGGCCCGTGGTTCATATCCCGGCGCTGGAGTGTATTTTTCTCTCTCTGTTTCCCGTAGTTAATATTAATTATAATTTGATTTAAATTAAAATTTCATCTTTCTGTAGTATGAATACTACCAAAATCATAAAATATGAATTAATAATAATTAACATCCATCAAACTCTTTCTTGTATAGGTAAGCTATTTCGGTTGCAAATACCATAAAAAAAGTCACCAAATGGGTATGGCTGGGTATGTCACCTCAACCATCTCCCCAAATGGATAAGTATTTGGTGATTTACTGACTATTTTTGCTTCTAGAATAGTATGACTAAAAGGGGGTTAATAACCTGCGTTTTTTACGCACTTCAGAATAATCTATAGGCTGTAATAACCTGACACGAGAAAAGTTATTTTCAAACCAACTTTCTCGCATTGAAGCTAACCTGAATGTAACCTTCCCCGCCCTCTTCTCTCTTGTTTATATTTTTTATTTAATTTTTCGAGTCATCCATTTATGTAAATATTAAATACACACTTGCTTTTCATTTTATAAAGTTAGTATTGTATTTTTAATAAAGATATTCGTCTTTTTATAACCTGAACGGGACACTGCATATGGAAAGAAGGGTGGGGTAAAACACACAGTGACATTTGCATGGCTTCATGAATGTATTATTATCTATATAGCCCAAAAGCATGCTATAAACCCACCTTAACATTACTACGTTTCCATTAAGCTTAAATACAGGTAGAATACAGTTTTTGGATCCAAAGTGTCCATGGAAACCTAGATTCAAAACGGATTAAATACGATCCCGATCCAATTCACTAAATAATGGGATCGTATCTGGATCTTAGTTGCATGGAAACACCTGAACACGATCCTGACATGCGCAGAGCATGGGTGTGAGCGCATTTCTGTAGAAACTGTAGTCAAATCTGTCAAAATACGTAATAAAAACATGGTTATAAAAGGTGAAGGTTACAAAATTATTTATAACCTTTAACAAACGTAACCAAGAAAAAGTTTTTTTTTTTTTTATTTCATATTGAATACGGATTTAATACCACTCTTGGAAACACTTAACTTGTTAAATCCCAAATCAGGATTCAATATTTTTTTAACACATGGAAACGTAGTACATGTACCTGAAGTCAATTGGCTTTCTATTTCTATGGTGAGACCATAGGATCAAAGATACATAAGAAATAACCTACATTATTTTTCATATTGTCTACAAGATAAAGTTCATAATAATACACCAAATGTATCATAGTACCAGATATTTACATTTAAAAACAGTGACTGAGAATTCACCAACCCTCTACATATAAATGAAAAAATCAAAATGATGTTCAAAGATGAATGAGATAAATAATTTGCTATCCTCAAATAGAAATACTTGCTTATGCAGTAACTCATTTCAATAAGAGTACAATAGTCAAGAGATCTATAAATCCTCTTACAACAATATATAAATATATATTTGTTTAATTTATTTAAATTTAAGCAACGCAAATGCAGGTTAATAAAAAAAAAAGAAAATATTACTGTACAAAGCAGAGTTAAAAAGTAAGCAATTTTACAAATGGTTAGACAATTTATCAGGAGCTAAATTTGTATATCGTTCTATTTTTTCCAAATATATATATATATATATATATATATATATATATATATATATATATATATATATATATATATATATTATAATTTTTAATAAATAAGTTTGAAAAATTACTTATTTAATGTGTTGTTATTACAGGCATTACTAATATACAAATAATAATAAAATAACATGAATTAGTGGCTAATTAAACTAAATTTTACAATAGATAGTTGATTACTATAGGTATTAACATAAAGAGAGAACTTGTAATACAAATATAAAAGAAATATGTAAAGGTAAAAAGGTGCTAGAAAGTTAAAAAAAAAAAAAATGGTGGTGACTAAGTGCAGCTTGAATTTATTTAACAAAGCTTGTAAAAAAATGTTGATGCCAATAAACATAGATTATTTTTTAATTATAGATTACTTTTAAATTCTGATATCATTTGTAATAAGCCCAATTCTTAAAGAGAATATCGAAAAAAGATAAAAATTTTTATTTAGCCATATGAAGTTCATATAGGTGTAGCAAAAGTAATCTTTTGTCGGATCGATCGATAGGTAAATGCTTTAACATATTTTCAACGTCAAAACTAATAGGGGAATGAACCAACAATATGTGATTCCAAATATGGTGCATAACTATTGCAGTAAATTAAACAAAGCAATTATAGCAGCACCAATTTTCATAATGATTCTACGACATTTGAGACGAATATGACCAGATTAATGGGTACTATTTTTTACTTCTTTATATAGAAAAAATCAAACAAATGAGTGGAAATTACCTTATCTTAAAAAAAGCATATTCCTGAACCAGTAGCGTATCCAGCGGCTAGGTCTGGAGGGGGCACATTCTAAGTCAGTTTAGATGGGGGGGGGGATTCGTAGTGGAGACAAGAACAGGGAATTACTTATCCAACAAAGCAGATGCCCCCCCCCCCCCCAAAAAAAAAATCTCCGCGCCCAAGTAACAATAACTACTGTTTTAGAACATATTCGTTAGAAAATGTTATGCTGATGCTTACTGCAGTACAATATCATACTGTAAGTCATAAGCGTCGTCTGCAGTTAATTATTGGTGGGGGGTCCGGGGGCCCTGGATACGCCACTGTCCTGAATACAATGTATTTACTCACATTTGTCTGATAAATTAATAGCATATCATTAAAACAAAATGGCAATTTTAATCAATTGTTTATTTGTGTTTATTGAACTGAATTTGTGAGTAGAAACAAACACTAAAATAAGCATTATAATTTTACTTTAATTACTTTTTTTTAAAAAAAAGTTTAAATTGTGTGCCTACACATAATTTTGCAAATCTTTCAAGCTCTATTACCGATAACAAAAATAATTAGGTATTAATGAATAATAAATTAAAAAATATGCCAAATTGTACTCATGGGAATGTGGATTACCAATTCAGGTTTTAGGGTTGAACAATAAAAGTGATTAATTTATGTTTAATTAAGCACAATTAAAAATCACCTTAGACGCTTAAATCCTGTGGGGTAGCCCTTAACGTTAAACGGGGTAAAAACACTAATTTGGATCATTATAAATTTATGATTGAACATATCTAGATTAAGTCTTCTTTTATCATGATAGTATTTAAAACCACCTCTAATTCTGGCAGTGAGAAAAAGTTACTTATTTTTATTGGGCAAAATATGAGTTATTAATAAAAAGCAGAAAAAAATAAATACAATTGGACATTATTTGATATTAATACACCTCTAGTGCTGAAGCTTCTTTAATATTGGGAGAGTTCGACCAATCATGTCTCAATGGGTAGACCTTTTGGACAACCATTAGGATACTATCTTGACGGTACTTTTATAATTAAGCAACGCTCTATATCCCTTTGTATAATAGCTATTTAGACAAAGGAACATTGACAGAGTAGTATATATTCCTATTAAGACAAATAGTCCAGGAGATAGCGTGCAAAAAAAGTGTATGACTAACATCAAGCTAGAATTTTGTGTATAAGTAAATCTTTTGGTGTCTTTTAAGAATATGTGGTCGGCTAAGTTTGTCTGCAGGATATAGCTTGGCAATAGGCATTTGAAAAAAACAAACGCGTGGAGAGCGGCCATGTCCTGTCCTTTTTGGTGGACAATGTGATTTTCATGATCCTGAGTACGAACTTAGTTATTAAACCAATAATCAAGTTAATGGTAGTTTGTAACTTAATAGGTGAGTCAGGTAAATATTACTCCAAATCAAAGAGCTCACCTATTAAATGACAAACTACCATCAACTTGATTTTTGGTCTACTAACTAATTTCGTACTCAGGATCATGAAAATCACATTGTCCACCAAAAAGGGTGGGACATGGCCACTCTCCACCCGTTTGGTTTTTTCAAATGCCTATTGACAAGCTATGTCCCGCAGACAAACTTAGCCGACCACATACTCTTAAAATGCACCAAAAGATTTACTTATACACAAAATTCCAGATTGATGTTAGTCAGACACTTTTTTGCACGCTATCTTCTGGACTAAAAGGGATATTTAGTCGTACCTTAGGACAAAGGAATGTCACACTTGTGAATATAAATGTGATAATATCCCTTAGTCTAATTAACTATTAAGACAAAGGAATATTTAGTCTAATGTACCTTGGGACAAAGGAATGTCACACTTGTGAATATAAATGTGATAATATCCCTTAGTTTAGTTAACTATTAAGACAAAGGAATATTAAATATACGCTAAGAAAACTGTAGAACTCATTGTCCTTCAGATTTCGGTAAAAGATTTAGTCTTACACATGATAAGACTTAATCTTATAATAGCGTAATAAAACCGCCCCCAGGAGTTTTAATGTCTTGGGGAGACAAATATGTTTAGAATCAAGAGGGTTGCTAAAGTAAAATAGTGCCATCTTAACTTGTTAATTTTGATTGAAAATCTCTGCCCTGAAGGAATTATTTCAATTTAGCAAAACAATAAATAAACTATTAAATAATAGAAAGAATTTTTACTAAAAACAGTAGTTTCTTATTAATAAAAAAAGAAGTTATTTAAGAGAAAACAAATGACATCCTCGGTAAATAAAAAATGACATCCTGGGTAAATGCTTTTTAGAGTATAAAAACATCACAATAAATTAGCATAGATATCTTTTTTTTAAAAAAAGGTCAATGTCAGATAAAAGATAACAGCACCAAATATAACTTCTCACAAACATACTTAAAAAAAAAAAAGAATGATGTATGAAGGAGTACAGATAAAAAGTTGCTTAAGATAATAAGATATTGTTTACATATTTAAAACAATTTGTGTTTTCAACAATGTTTACACATAAAAGCACACTGGATACAAGATAAACTAACAAATAATAATAAATTAAATTAAATAAACAAAAAATTAAATAATGTCATATTTCAATAGGAAATTTATTTTAAAAATTCTACCTACAATTATTTCAAAGAGAGAAAACAATAAATCTCCTGTAAAACTTTTCATAAACAAGAGGTATATATAATCTCACCCTTTTAAATTTAAAATAATATTTGTTTATTTAATCAATACAATGGCTATATAAGTCAAGGATTAAAGAGAAAGAAAAAAAACATTTATAAACTATTAAATAATAAAAAATAAAGATATGTTAACACGTATTAAAAAATTTGCTGTTACGACCAATATTTGTTTGTATTTACAATAGAACTTCAACTTTTAATTTTTTAAAAAAAAAAAAAACTTGACACACGTTTTAGGTTTAAACTTTACATAAATGTTCAATAAGTAGTTATACTTTGCAACCTTTGAGATAATTTTTTTTTTCTTAAATGGTCTGATAATCTATTTAAAAAACAATGTAACACAGATTAATAAGATTTAAAATAAAGCCCCCATATAAATGTACTTAATTACTGACTTACTATATTTCAAAAGAATTTGCATTCTGAACAAATATTACTTCAATGCAATAAAAAATTTAAAAAAAATCTATTGTAATCATATAATAAGAGGTTTTTGGTGAACCATAAATAATATTTATTTATTTTTAAAGGTTTTATAATTAATTTCAAAACAAAGTTGAATTAAAAAAAAAGACAATTTAATGAACAACAAATGTTTCTTCTTTTTTTCCTTAAATCTCAATTATGAAGTTTGGAGTACTAAGCTAAAAAAAAAAAAATTAAAAAAGTAAGTCCAAAAGGACCAAAAATTATAAATATTATTATTCTTATCAAATTATAATACCATTGAAGTTCATTTTGAAAACCTTTAAATTTAAAAAAAAAAAAAAAAAATATTTCTCTCCCTTGAAATGAGATCATACTCTAAATATAACTTTAATAATCACACATAATAATTCCTGTGGTGCTAGTAATCAAGCCATTTCCTAATAAAAACTCAACATTAGACTCATCTTCAACATTATTTAACTATTAAAATCATTTGAGAAAAGCAATTAATTGTTTATTTATTTTCTTCTTAATTGTCTAAGTATGAAAACAAGGCGTGGTAGGAGTAATATGCTGAAATTATTTTTGTTTTATAATATAAAATGATTAACAGATACTTGTTTAGGTACTTCTTTAGATTGTTACTCCCCTTATAAAGAAAACAGAGGGGAGTAACAATCTAAAGAAGGTGTAAGGAATGTTCTTCTTTAGATTGTTACTCCCCTTATAAAAACAGAAGTGTGATATTCCTTTGTCCCAAAGTACATTGGACTAAACATCCTTTTGTCTTAATAGTTTAGTCAAAATCATTTATATTCTTAAAAAACATAGGGGAGTAACAATCTAAAGAAGTGCCCTTGTTTATATATATAAAACAGTAAACTTGTAAAAATTATAGTTTTGAAAATTAATATATGATAAAATTACAGTATGCTGTAACCACTGAATGATATGCATTCTTTACACTATAAAATAAATATATATAAGAAAACACAAGGTAGATAACAGTAAAAATAAATATATAAATAGGTAAAGAGTGTTGAGATAGAATAATAAATAAAATAATCATAATAATAATATTTGTAGTAATGTAAATTATGAAGAATCAGTTAATAAATTGTGTATTAAATACTTATAGTCCAGGAGATAGCGTGTAAAAAAGTGTCTGACTAACATCAAGCTAGAATTTTGTATACAAGTCAATCTTTTAGCCCCTTTTAAGAATATGTGGTCGGCTAAGTTCGTCTGCGGGACATAGCTTGGCAATAGGCGTTTGAAAAAAACAAACCGGTGGAGACCGGCCAT
This sequence comes from Gerris lacustris, assembly GCA_951217055.1. NCBI lineage: Eukaryota > Metazoa > Arthropoda > Insecta > Hemiptera > Gerridae > Gerris > Gerris lacustris. Next base: position 9,968,272 of record OX578281.1, read on the forward strand.
GTCTCACCAATTATGGTGGACAATGTGATTTTCATGATCCTGAGTACAGAATTAGTTAGTAGACCAAAAATCAAGTCGATGTTATTTTCACACTTGATAGGTTAGTTATTCAAATATTACTAAAAATCAACGTGGTCACCTGTCTACGGACAAACTAACATCAACTTGATTTTCGGCCTACTAACTAATACTGTACTCAGGATCATGAAAATCACATTATCCACCATAATTGGTGAGACATGGCCGCTCTCCACTGGTTTGTTTTTTTCAAACGACTATTGCCAAGCTATGTCCCACAGACGAACTTAGCCGACCACATATTCTTAAAAGAAGCTAAAAGATTGACGTGTATACAAATTTCTAGCTTGATGTTAATCAGACACTTTTTTGCACGCTATCTCCTGGACTATAAGTGGTACTTTTGTACTTACTATATATGCCTAACTGTTAATAGCATTCTCCTAACAATGTTTAAGCAAAGGTAGTAAGTTCACAAGAACCACTATAATTTAGTTGTTTTATATATGTATAAATCATAACACCTCTTTATTAAAGTTTCCATTATTGAAGCATTTGAATTTTGTAATTAAAGAGCCAAATACACCTAATGTAATATCAATCTATTGCCTTTTCTCACCCATATGCCCAAAAGTAGTTTTAATTTGGAATTAATATATTTATGATTAAACAATTACGTGCCTTCTTAAATTTATAATCAAGTTTTTATTTAAGATGGGGTGAATAACGCCAACTCTAATTTAGCTATTGACTAAAACAACAACCTAGTAATTCCGATGGTATTGAACAAGAGATGTTCATAGTTCTTTAAAATTTTAGTCAAAATAAAAACTGAAAATAAAGGCACTTATCAAAATCCCAAGAGCAGGTTTAGATAATAATTAATAATGACATTTTATAACACTTAAAACAGTTTTAAAAAAAAATCGTGAAGTAAATCTCTATGACTGACATTGTTAAAAATAAAACAATTGCTCTACCCCTGATTGTTTCTGTTTCAATAATCATACAACCCTAAACATATTTTTTACCCCATATCAGAGCACAGTTCACCTAAGTGGATTTTTTGAGTCACCAACAAAAAAAGCCTACTTTCAACGTGTATATTATTGTTAAATTTCAACTGCAAGTGGCAATGTTAGAATAAGGTAGGTACAAATAAATAATTATCTCAAAAGTTGTACAATATAAAATAATGAAATAAATAGAGAAAAAGTTATATCCGTATTTTATTATTATTATTATTAATGTTTTATCTAATGAAATTCAGAACAATTAACAAACTGATGAAGGAAAAGCATCAAATAACAGAAAAATCACAACTCAAACTGCAATATGAGAAGACTGCTTGTCAGAAATGCTTAGAAAGTGTGTAACATAACTACCAAATAACTTAGTATGTCAGTAGTAGATATAAAACCACAATCATAATTAGAGAGGGTAACAAAACAATCAACTCGCGAGCGTTATCAGATAAACATGATATATCTTAACATTTTCAACAGCAAATATTTAATAATAATAATAATAATAAAAAGAATATATATATATATTAATAGGTTTAAGCTTAATTAAGTTAATTAGATTTTAGGATTACCATGATATATTATGTACCCAAACAATGTGGGAAAAATTTAATTTTAAGATAATGAAATAATAGACAAGTGATTACACTTGCGATACATAATATCAAAATGACTCTATGGATGTTAATGAAAATATTTACAATAATCAATGATAAATAACATAGTTGCACTGTCGAGTTCAGTCAGTTCGATGTCTTGGTCAAGAGGCATGCCTACAATAACGTTACCGTCACCGGCAAAATTATCCTTACGCAGCTTAACGAAACAACTGCCCAACAGTCACGGCCTTAATGTTAATCATTTATAGAGATTAATGGTTAAATCGTACATATAAGGTACAACACTAATCGACAAATCAGTACAGTTAATTGTTATAAGAATAGGGAAGAAAAATTATCATGTCCTATATCCTCCGATCGTAGTAATAGAACAGCAATGTTACAAAGGCTCGTTCAGAGTCAACTTCACACAGCGGCAAAACAACTGCAACAAGCGGGTCAAACAACTAACAGCTGCGTCGCACTTACTCTGATCAAACGGATCTCTAAGAAAACAGAGACCGTGTATACAGAGTCCGCTTCACCATTATGCAAGCAGCTATAATAAATCGATAATCTTTCAAATAAGCTGGCGAAACAACACAGAGTTAAGAATTAGGAGTTCACATGAAATATAGATGACATTTACCGAGGGTAAATGCGAATTTTAGGTAAGAAATGGGTATTCGACGTTTAAAAAAACTGAAAACAATAATATCCTAATATTAATGTAATAGGTTAAAAGATAACTAAAACTAAAGTATCCAACAGCGTTTCCTCCTGTTGTCGCGTCTCTTATTACCTTTCTTGCCTTTACCCCGTACCTCTTTATCTTTCCTGATCTCTCTGACCAGGGTGTAGAAGGCGTCGTCTACTCCCATCCTGGTCTTGGCCGAAGTCTCAACGAAAGGTATGTTGTACTGGCGAGCTATTTCCCTTGCCTGGTTCATGTCTACCGCCCAGGACGATAAGTCGCACTTGTTGCCCACTAACACCATGGGCACCTCCTCGGCGTCTTTCACCCGTTTTATCTGTTCGCGGTAGGTGCCGATGTCTTCGAAAGACTTGACACTATTGACTGCGAAGACGAGGAGGAAGCCTTCGCCAGTCCTCATGTACTGGTCTCTCATAGCACTGTACTCTTCCTGGCCAGCCGTGTCCAGGATATCCAGAAGACACGTCTCGCCGTCTATAACCACTTGTTTACGGTACGAATCCTCTATAGTAGGGTCGTATTCGTCCACGAAGTGGTTTTGAATCAACTGAATAGTCAATGCACTTTTTCCTACACCACCAGCACCCACAACGACCAATTTGTATTCAGTCATTGCTGATTGCAGTACACACCTACCGCACAGAGTATACAGATAATCCCCTATGGAAAACGTGGTTAAGCGGATATAGATCGCATCAAACGGGAAATAATCTTACTTTGTAATAAAACATACGCGAACCGAGAGAAAACTTTCTTTCATCCACATAAATAAAAACAGATGAGATAAGTGAGAATGTGAAAGCTTTCGATACTACAAAAATATCTACTACAAAAAACTTCACTGTTACCAACAGAACCGGTGTGAAATTTCTAAAAAAATTATACAGTGAAGCCAACTTAAAGACTACCTTGAACCACGCCCCACGAATTTCAACATGTCGCTCTTCTTTGATTCTTTCGAAGAATTTCCCCCGTGCATAGGACAATTTGATATTATTAAGGATAGTATGTACTAGTTATTTAATTAGTCAAAACGTACATCTACGAGACATTGATATTAAAATAAGCTTCGACAAAGAGTCAAATCAAAAACATCAATTAAAATTATCTTTACTAAAGTACGACCCGTCTTTTAATATTTTTTTTTAAGGTTAATTAATAATGTCATAATTAAAACTAAAAATAAAAAATATTTATTATTTAATAAAATAAAAATATGGTCCATTCATATTTAAAATGTTTCCTTTTCGACATAGTTTTTCCAGTTTACCTTTTAAAAATTAAGGGGGGCAACGAAACACAAGGAATTTTTATACGTGCCCCCAAAATCCCGCTCGTTTGACTTCTTTGAAAATCTTGAACTTTAAACCGAATTGGATTTATTATTTTGTTTACAAGTTTCAACCAACTATCATTTTATTTGTAAAACTGTCTACTCTTCTTTTAAACATTTATTAGACCTTTTTTTCTGTACTTTACAATTTAATTTATTTACTCTGATTTTCTTTTTCTGTTTTGTTAACACGGAATTGACTTTTTTTTCTACTCTCGTTTGTTGTTTCTCGCTGAAGTAAGTATAACATTTTTGTTTGTTTTACCTTTCATTAGTTATAAGATTAGATTGCTGTTGGCAAAAAAGAAAAAAAACAGAAAAAATCATGCATATTACAAACAGTGTGTCGCGAGATAGAGTTCTGGTGAAAAAACATTTGTTTATTTTTGGTTTTCAAGGTAATTTCTGTAAACTCCTTATTTTTCTAAAGCCTATTAAATTATTATATATACGTTGATACCTATTTATTTTCTTGATTTTTTGTTCACTATAGTTTTTTGAAAACTTTAAAAAATGACTATTACAAATATTATTGTAGTAAGCTATCCTTATTTTTAGTATCGAAAAATATTATTAAGGAAAGTGGTTCAGAATTGCAAAAACGAACACTCACTAGCTGAAACTAGAGTTTATCGTTGGATTTGCCTTTTTAAACAAGTCTAATACAGTAGAACCTCGATAAGAAGTGTCTCAAGGGGATTAGAGAAACAGTCTTATTATCGAGGTGCTCTTTTTGTTGAGGGTCGTGTTATCAAGGTTATTTTGGCTATCAGTCGTGTTATCGAGGTTATTTTGGCTATCAGTCGTGTTATAGAGGTTAATGGAATGTTGGGAGCGGGGTTTTCGAGTCTGAATCACGGAAAAAATGCCCAAGGAAAAAATACCCAGGAAAAAATGCCCACGGAAAAAATACCCACAGAAAAAATGCCCACGGAAAAAATGCCCACGAATAAAATGCCCACGGAAGAAATGTCCAAAATATAATTTTGATATGTCATAATTATGTCATAATTTATGTCATAATTTTGAAATTTCATTCAAAATGTAATTTTGAATGAAATAATTTTAGCAAAATATTATAAAACATATTAAAATTGATTTTATTATTTTTTTAATTTATAAAATACCGTTGTTTAGTCTCATCGTTTATAAGCACAAAATGAGTCAGTCTCAATTATCATTTTCAATTTTTTAATTTTTCAGTATATTTTTAAATTCAGGTACCATATTAATTTATTTTGTATTATATTTATGTATTTCACTAAAATTTGCGTAATACCAAAATTTAAGTGAAAGTGGCGCGGGTCCTCTGTCTGGACAATATGGGCACAGAATTGAAGTATAACCACGTACGATGTCAAACAGTGACTGATTCTCTTGAAAAGGAAAAAAATGTTGCTAGAATTTTTTTTTTTAAAGACTTTTCCTCCGTGGGCATTTGTTTAATGAAATTTGGAAGGTAGGTCATAGACCTAATTAGTCTATAAGTTTCAACCGTCGCTCATTGATTTTTCTTCCAAAATCTGTACCATCCTATCTTTAGTTTTGACTTTTTTTGGATTTACAAATCTTGGTAGAGATTTTATTTCAAAAGAAATTAAGGCATTAATTAGAAGGTGTAGTTAGTTTTGTGTTTAATATTTTAAAATATGCTAGCTAATTAGAATGATGATTGCCATACAAATCTCTATAAAGGCTATATATTATTATATTCTCGTATATTTTTATTGAAATTTACCGAGAAATGATCATATAATTTTACTCCTTAGTTAGTAAGATAATGAAAGTTAAAATGTATAATGCCTCCGATTTTTTTCTTGAGAAATTTTTTTTAGTATATTATGTTTTAAGTTTTTAGAATTATTTGTTCTAAAATCGGTTTTACTCTCTATTCACTGTTAAACTGAACACTAGATTAAACTAGCCTAATCCTGAATATTTATGGTTATCTAGACAGGAGTGGGCGAACAAATCGTAATCCTACTGTTGCATCTGAACTTTGTCGGTATACTGATGGACATATCCCTTAAGTACCTGTGGTAATCCACGGTTTATGACCCCTCTGGGGAAATGTCCTGATTGTCCTTGGTCTGTTATTATGTTCAAACTTATTTTTTTACTTACGCGGTTTCATTGATGCTTAATCTTTAGGAAAGTATGAATGCTTCAAGGAATTTTTAGTAAATTTTATATTTAAATGTAAGCCTAAGTTTAACATAGCATTCTTTTGTCTTTTGTAAAATCATTTATCCATGATACATGTTAGAACTAGTACTGTTTTGAGTCTGCGTTCACATTTTATCAAACTCAAAAAAGTTGTTTACTAATTGTGTTTATCAAAATTATTATTCAACAACATATACCTATAATATGTATTATCATATTAGTATAAGGATCTTTCAAGCCAAAAATCATTTGAACCAACATTAGTGTATACGATCCTAGCTTCACAGTCTAATGTAGTTATCCTTTGCAGTAGAATTAGATTTTTTAGGAGCATTTGCAGCTCCATGTCACAGTTTTTTCTTACTTACCTTACATTCAGTAAACTTGGAAGCATTATGATCGTTCTGAAGAGAGATATTTTTATTTAATTAAAAAAATCCTCCCAAAAACCTTTTGGGGCACCTTGGAACTTTTCCTTAGCTTGGAGGCCACTAAATTGGTCTTTTATATTGGTTCCTTATTTTAATCCTAATGGCTATTCCACTAAAAATTAGGTTAAAATTTGTTAGCGTTAACAATAAACTAATTATACATATTTAAAAACTACCACTAAACATTAAAGTTTAATTATTTTGGACATTTCTTCTGTGGGAATTTTTTTCGTGGGCATTTTTTCCGTGGGCATTTTTTCCGTGGGCATTTTTTCCTGGGCTTTTTTTCCGTGGGCATTTTTTCCGTGGGCATTTTTTCCGTCTACCTCAAGTCTAGACTTGTTCAAGGTCAACCTATTCCTGTATAGAGACGCGTTATAGAGGTTGACTTCTCAAAACGACTTGTTACAGAGGTTCTAAGGTTACGTTGTGAATTGGGAAAAAATCCGTCTTATTGAGGTTGTTTGGATAATAATAGTCGTGTTATAGAGGTTAATTTAACATATGTGTTATGGCAATCTCAAGGGGATTTGAAAATTGCACTTGTAATTGAGGTTTTTGTGTTATTGAGGGTGTGAACCTCGTGTAAGCGAGGTTCTACTGTAGTTATAACAGCCCGAAGCGAATTCAAAACTTAGACTGAAAGATTTCTCTATACTGTGCAAAAGTGATTCCGATTCCACTTAAAATAATGGAGGTAGAACACGCAAAACTATGTGTTAGAGTGTTAGAGCAAGAATCACCTAAAAATGGTTCTAAGAAAATATAATCTTTAAATATAATAATTATAATTAAAATATAATTAATTATATAAAAATTATAATTAAAATATAATCCTTTCCATCAATGTACATCAATAACACTTATAACATTAAAATTTATGTAGTTGTGTTAGTCAATAAAAAAAATAATTAAAAAAATATAAATAAATCCCAAAATAAGAAAACATTCCCTTTTTAGTACTCAATCTTGGGACACACTGTATGTATTAGTTATTAGTTTTCTTAGCAATTATTATCCAACTAGCTGAATCTAGAGTTTGCGTTGGATTACCTTTTTAAACACCTATAATACATAGACAGGCACTGACATTCTTGTGATAATATTACTATGAGGAAATTATAATATTTTATTTTGCTTTTAATTTCATCAGATTTCTTGATTTAATGGAAGACATTCACCAAGATAGCAAAAGATAATAATTACTAAATCTTTGTTTTTTTTAGGTTCTTGAGCTCTTTTGGCCTGATTTGGATTACTTTCGGTGCATTACTCTTTAAATTGAATCATGCCTACTTTGAGCAAGTACACAAATAAGAAGGACGGTGTTGAATCTCACATTTCCGACTTGGTAAAAATAAAGAAACACGGTAAAAGAACTGATTCCGATTATTTGGATGGAAACCTCGATTTGATTTACACTCTGGTTTCTTTAAGTGATTATTCGTTTCAATTTTACCGTGATAACGATGTAAAGGTTACAGTTTCCGAAGTCCATATTATATTGGGTCTCATGAATAAAATTCAAAAATGCATTTTCATAGCGAACGTCAAGCATATTATTTTAAATATGTCTATCAACGGATTTCTCAAAACTTTACAATCGTATTTAATGATGTTGGCGGAAGAAGGAATGTATTCGTCGAGTTATAATTGGAACATATTTTTCAGCGATCTTCTCAGTTATTTCAGATGTTTGACCGAGTGCAAATGCGGTTCTAACAGTAAATTTAAATTTCTTCAAAAGAAATTGAAACATTCATTGTTCATCGCTAAAGAATTGCTGAACGAATTGGTAAAACATAAGCATATAATCTGTGTTCCGTCATTATTAAATGAAGCAGATCTACTTCTTGAAAGTTATCTGGTAAAATGTAAATCGCCCGAGGAATTAAACATCGAAATTACTTGGGATCCTTACCCGACTCTGGATGAAATTGAACAAAAGGATTTTTCACAAAAGATTTTTTATCCTTACACAAATATGGAAAGTTATTTGAAGTACCAATTTCTTCTGCTGAAAGAGGACTATTTAAGTACTATCAGAGACGGATTAATTCAGTTTAGAAATGAGGCCGACATGACAGTGAAAAAGGACAAAAACTTTAACATATTTGTATATAAGTCGGTGAAATTTTTAGATTTCACATTAGACCCAGCGTCAAACAGAAAAATTGGTTATCAGATAAAAATCGAAGATGATTACCTGTTAAAAGGTGCTAGAAACAGAAAAGCTAAACGTCTACTCTACGGATCGTTACTTTTATTTTCCAGAGATAATTTCAAAACTTTTTTCATCGGTTTAGTCGGTGACAGGAAAAACTTAGAAGAAGGTGAAAACATTTTAGATATAATTCTGGTTAAAAATGCTTCTGAAAATCTAATTAATTCGCATTTTACAATGATAGAACCTTCCGTTTTCTTTGAACCCTACCATCAAGTTCTTACGTGTTTAAAAACTTTATCTGTTTGCAACTATTCTATGGATAATTATCTCATATCTGAAAAGTTGGATCTGATATATCCTAGATATTTGACTTCTTCCACTGTTTATAATATTTTCGATAACAACGTCAATGTATGCCATTTTAAATCTTGGCCTTCATCATTTAATTTCGACATGGATCGTCATCAATTTGAAGCTTTGAAATACGCGTTGACTAGTCAGTTTACACTCATTCAAGGACCACCTGGCACCGGAAAAACTTATTTAGGATTAAAAATCGTTGAAATTCTAGTCAGAAACTGGAAAGTGTGGAATGTACCGCCATCTCCTATATTGGTCATATGCTACACTAACCATGCTCTTGATCAGTTTTTAGAAGGTATTCTTCCTGTCACCGATAAAATCGTGAGAATCGGTGGTCAATCCAAAAGTACAGCTTTGATACCTTACAATTTAAGACTGTTGAAGAAAAAACCGTTCAGGAAAAATGAAAGTTTAATGAATCTTCGATCTAACATCAAGAAATTGATAAGTTCAAGTGTTACCACTATTGTTAACTATAGAAAAACTGTGAAGCTTATCAACAAAAATTTGGGTGTATTGCATTACAGTAATATCAAAACAGTTATGACCCACAGTCAAAAGGCATTCTTTAACTCAGAACAAGGTTTCTTCAATTGGCTTCTAAGAGATAGCATCGGTTATACTGTCGACGAGCCGATCGAATCGAATAAATCTTTCATATCCACTACCGAAGAGAAACCTGTATTTTCAATCAAACCGGAATTCATTCGATTTCAAAAAGACTTAAACTCTGTTCAAAAAGTATTGAAATACCACGTAACACTATGCGATCTAGAATTAAAATTAATAGCTCTTGCAGGTCAAATTGAAAATATAAGAGTCAGGGATTTGAAACCGCAGGAGATTAAATCGTTGATCTCAAATATTTCCGACTTTATATCGGAATTAACGGTTTATAAATCTTTAAAAAAGATAATGTGTAATCCAAGAGAACCTTCAAAAATATCAGCAGAAATGTTAATGAAAACAGATTTAAGCACCCTTCAACCTCAAGATAGATGGTGCCTTTACTTTATGTGGCAAGATCAAGTCGCTCGTCTAATGGAAACTTACACTAAAGATTCAATTGCCGAGCATGATGACCTCTGTGACTTTTTCAAAGATGCGTGTAATATGGAAGATTATGTTAATATTCAAGAATTCGGTACTAAAGTTATAGGTGTTACTACCACTGGAGCTGCAAGATACAATATGCTACTCTCCATTCTTAAACCTAAAGTTGGTAAGTAATAAATAAATTTATTATTTTATTAATCATTATAATATATATTACCTATGATGTTACCTAAAGAGTAGCGCCCCAAAATATATTTCTCGATTTCGTTTCAGGGTATGATTTTTCAGAACATGTATGTCAAATTTCATCAAAATCTGCTTTTTAGTTTAGACTCCGCTCGCTTGCACAGACTACAGACAAGCATTTTTTTAAAGTTTTGACTTAAAACTTGTAAAGCTATCAAAATAGAATTTTTGATCCATCACATAAATACTATTTGCCATGATATTTACTATGTTTATATGAAATTATAAATATATAATACCGAAGTGCATCGAATATAAGGCGAGGAGTCTAGATTGCGTTTTAGAAATGTTGAACTAAAAAGTCAATTAATGTATTATATATTTATTTATCAATGATATCTTTAATTAAAAAAAAATAATAATTACTATAAAAAATCAGTAATTACTCCTTGAGCATTCTGACTTAGTATCGGGCTTTCAACCTTTATTAATTATTATTAGATGTCAAAATCTTAAGATAACTCCTCACAACCATCAACCTAATCCGACAACTCATGCAAAACCGAAAAATATTGATCGGGAGCCACTATTTCTCTACCGGACATGGTGTCGTGGACATGGCAAACAATGTAACAACAACAGTATACAGTGCACCCAAACAATTAAACATGGCAAAACAATGCAGAACAAAGCAATAATCAAAGCAGACTATTTCAACCGTTTTAGGGGTCTCTAGTGGTGGAGTAGAGTGAGGGTTTATTATTCTTGCATCGTGAATTTGTGATTTACAGAAACTTTTTTACTCGTGCTGCACTCAATGCGCCATCCCGAGTCTCTAAGGGTTAAGACGCCCTTGCATTTAAGATGACCTTGATATTAAGATGCACCCCATATTTGAGTGTTTAAAATCACGAAAAAAGTGTTTCTTTAATTTGATGCAATACGGTATTTTTAAATAAATTGTAGAAAATGTCTGTAATTTTTAAAAGTGGTAGAACTTTATTTAAATATTTTACAGCTATTTAGCCTTTAGTTTATTTGATTCAAAATTGTAGTTCAGCAGATTGATTTCTCAGCGTACCTGAATTTAATTTATTTAAATTATAAATATTTAATTAATTAATTATAATTTAATTTTATATTATTTGTAATTTTACTTTCAGTGGTTATTGAAGAAGCAGCTGAAATATTGGAAGCTCATACAGTTGCTTCTCTAACTAAAACCTGTCAACATGTCATTATGATTGGTAATATTTATTTATTGCTCTATTTTACCTGTCAACATGTCATTATTCAATAGGGAGAGATTCAATGATAATGGCGAAGCTTCATGAGACATTTAGCTTTTCAAATATTAGAAAAGTTAGTCCATTTAATAGGGAGAGATTCAATGATAATAGCGAAGCTTCATGAGACATTTAGCTTTTCAAATATTAGAAAAGTTAGTCCATTTAATAGCGAGAGATTCAATGATAATAGCGAAGCTTCATGAGACATTTAGCTTTTCAAATATTAGAAAAGTTAGTCCATTTAATAGGGAGAGATTCAATGATAATAGCGAAGCTTCATGAGACATTTAGCTTTTCAAATATTAGAAAAGTTAGTCCATTTAATAGGGAGAGATTCAATGATAATAGCGAAGCTTCATGAGACATTTAGCTTTTCAAATATTAGAAAAGTTAGTCCATTTAATAGCGAGAGATTCAATGATAATAGCGAAGCTTCATGAGACATTTAGCTTTTCAAATATTAGAAAAGTTAGTCCATTTAATAGCGAGAGATTCAATGATAATAGCGAAGCTTCATGAGACATTTAGCTTTTCAAATATTAGAAAAGTTAGTCCATTTAATAGGGAGAGATTCAATGATAATAGCGAAGCTTCATGAGACATTTAGCTTTTCAAATATTAGAAAAGTTAGTCCATTTAATAGCGAGAGATTCAATGATAATAGCGAAGCTTCATGAGACATTTAGCTTTTCAAATATTAGAAAAGTTAGTCCATTTAATAGCGAGAGATTCAATGATAATAGCGAAGCTTCATGAGACATTTAGCTTTTCAAATATTAGAAAAGTTAGTCCATTTAATAGCGAGAGATTCAATGATAATAGCGAAGCTTCATGAGACATTTAGCTTTTCAAATATTAGAAAAGTTAGTCCATTTAATAGCGAGAGATTCAATGATAATAGCGAAGCTTCATGAGACATTTAGCTTTTCAAATATTAGAAAAGTTAGTCCATTTAATAGCGAGAGATTCAATGATAATAGCGAAGCTTCATGAGACATTTAGCTTTTCAAATATTAGAAAAGTTAGTCCATTCAATGATAATGGCGAAGCTATATGGGAAATGTTACCTACAAGGTTCTAATAACAGTTTTCAATACACGTGAGATTATATGCTTAAGTGTATTTGATACAAATTTATTATTATTTTTAATTATGTCATTGACTTTTCTTTTTACTACCAGTACATAACCACTGTAATCATGATCTTACAATAGGTGGTGTCTTCCTCAATTAACCCATTCAATGGGGGTGGATCCACTGTGGATCCATGCCGTGCTAATGCGCCTGGCGGGTGGATCCACAGTGGATCCAAGCCCTCGCTTTCAGCCCTCTGTAGCTCGATTCTCCGTGCCTCGAGGTCTTAGTTCTCAAGTAGAACCATCTTGCAAGGCTCTGTCAGGCCTGCTCACGTTTGTATCCACAGTGGATCCAAACTTTTATTTTTATTTTTTATTTATTTTTAAATTAACTTTTAAAATTGTTTAGATTATATGAGGCGTTCCGAATACAAAGGGTGAACTCAACAAATGGTGATTTTGAGAAAAATTTAAATTAATGTTTTAAAGCATTGGGCGAACTCAACAAAAAAGCATGTCTGATAAGATTTAGGAATAAGAGAAGTGGGGGACTTGGGGAGTTAGATGTGGAGTTGGCCCTTCGTATCCGCCTACTTATAGATGATTCAAACCTCTCCTACAAGTTTAAACCAGTAATTTTAAGTGGAATTAAAGGCGAACTCAACAAAAAACTTTACAGGCTAAATCTTAGACCCTAAACGACGGCAAGGAAAAAAAAAAAAAAATGTATGTTGAGTTCCCCCTTCGTATTCGTAACGCCTCATATACAGTCACTAAGGTAGGTTCATGAATTGTATTACGCATTGAATGGGTTAACACCTTCCAGTCTCCTATTCCTTTGTCTTCTATCCTGTTTACTTAACTTTATAAGTCTAATTTGATTGTAATATTTGCAATACCCTTGGAAGTTATCTTCTTGATGTATACTTTAAAATACACTGATCTGAGTTGTCTTATTTCTAAAATATTTATTTAATATGTTTCAGGGGATCATTATCAGTTAAGACCAAGTACGGCTACTTATGAATTAGCTAAGAAATATAAACTAGATGTATCTTTATTTGAGAGATTAGTTAAGAAAGGACTACCTGTTCATACACTTCGCACCCAGAGGAGAATGAGACCTGAAATAGCTTCATTAGTGACTCCATTAATTTATAAGTGTTTGGACAACCATTCGATAGTCTACAACTATCCAGATGTTCAGGGGATAAAGAAAAACTTATTTTTTATCAATCACAACATCTACGAACAAGAGGTTATTTTTTTTTTATTATTATAAATATCATAGAACATGGTAGAGGAAATGGAAGATCAAAATAAGCTTTGTTTTGGTAAAATGGGTCTAAAATATGACCTAATTGCTAAGGTTCAAACAAGTGGTTCGTCTTACCCATCTAATTAGCACAAGTACCTTAGTACCTGAGTTAATAGGCAAATTCATTACAAGTTAACTCAAAAATTCATAAAATCCATAATAAAATAAGCTTATAATCATATTTTTAAATATAACTGTAGACTCAAATTCAAAATGCTTTGGAAAATGACAGATTCTTTCTTCAAGTATCTAATTTTATCGTTAAGACCTTAATGTCCCATGTACCACCACCATGTTTAGAAAATACCCTAATAATAAAAAGCTTGTAATCTTGTAGTCCTACTCATATTTTCTTAATCCATTATAATCTTCCCATGAGTAAATACCTTGCTGTTTTGACAAGTTAATAATTTATATCAGAGACCAGGAACATCAAAATTTATTAATAATAAAACATAACACATCAATTCACTTCAAATTACAGTAGAACTGTGCCGGTACAACATTTATTTACCTTCTCAGGATTTCTGAGTTAGTAAAAATTATTGTAGCTAAATCTGCTCTGGAACTTCAAAGAAAAATTAACCTACGGGTACAGGAGTTAAACAAAGGTGGTATGAAGATTAGCCAAGATAAAACTAATACAATGATAGTCTCTAGAGAGGAAAAAAAAACATCAAATAAGTTTGGGAGCAAAAACTCGAGACCAAGTGAACTGTTATAAATACCTTGGCGCAGTATTCAGTTCAGATGGGAAAATTAATAATAAAATAAATGCTTGGACATCTTCGGCTGGAAAACTGTTTGGAGCCTTGAACAAGAAATTTCTAATTGCTAAGACAAAAATGCTTTTATATAAGAATACATACGTACCTGTTCTTACCTAAGCTTCTGAAAGCTGGGCTCTTTTTAGAAAAACAATGTAAAAGATTACAAACAGCAGAAATTATAGAAGAAAATGCTTTGAGAGATCGAATCAGAAATCAAACCTTTAAAGACAAGTTACAAATAAACTCGGTCAAAGATATGATACAACAGTTACGACGGTTCAGTCATATTGTGAGGATGGACAATAGTTGTTATCAAAAATAGAGCTACGAAGCCAGACCTGAAGGAAGAAAATGTCGAGGAAGGTGAAGAACCACTTGGGAACATATAAAAATACCCTACAAAAGCGTGACATTGCTTAGACCCAAGCCAAAAGGTTAGCGGAAGATAGGGTTGCTTGGAAATTTCATTGTAAATCCTCTACACTAGTCGGTAGAAGAGGACACAACTAAGTAAGTATGTAAGTAAGGATTTCTGATGTCCTGGCTTGAGATTTAAGCCATGCTTCCATATAATATTCCTTGTTTTTTCCATTGTAACGTTCTATGATGTTTCCTTTGTAACGTTCCATGGTGTTTCCATTATATCGTTCCATAGACTTTCTATCATGTACAAGACAAGGCCTGATTTAATCTTCACTGCCCACTCATAAGACATTTTGTTGTAAATATCACTTCTTTTTACCTTAGCTTCAGTTATCTTCATTTAGTTTTTTAACAAGTGTATTGTATTGATTGCTTTTTTGTAGTTCTTTATTTATTTATAATATATATTCAACATTTAATACTTAAAATTACTGGTTTTTTTTTAGGTTCCTGATTCCCATAGCCATAAAAATATTCAAGAAGCAGATTTTCTACTAGCATTGTGCACCTATTTAATCAGACAAGGATATGACCCCTCTGATATTACAGTTCTAACAACTTATGTAGCACAGGAAACTTATATGATTTCAGTAAGAAATTTCACTTATTAGTTTTTATTTTTCTTAGAACACAGAGCTATAATTGAGATGTTATTTTATTTACTTCAACTCATCATACCAGCATTCTCATGAGGGGGATTTCATATTAAATTTTTGATTAGAATGAATGTGCTTGATAAAAGGAAATATGAAAATGTAGTGTTTACACCCAAAAATTATTATTTTTCATTTCATTTGAGAGTCATTTTATTCTACCTTTTTTTTTTTTTTTTTTTTTTTTTTAAATAATAATGGAACAAAAAGCTTAAATCTCAAATATATTAATCCACTTTATGTTAATGACAATATCTTCTTCCATTGAAGAAGAAAAGTTAGAATTTTCAGTTATCTTTACCCAAGAGTATTCATGTTAATTTCTATTTATAAAAACTAATTTCTATAATAAAAACAAACTCAATTATTGAATTACCTTATCTTATTTTATTATTAAATTGTCCTAATTATTGAGGAAGGTCTTATAAATAATATGGTGCAATATATACCTTGCTCATAAGGGAAATAATTTACAAGAATAAAATAAAATAAAAATTCATTGTTGTAGAATAATTATTATTATCTTGCTACATTATTATATTGTGAAATGTAAGTTTTAAGTTTCTCTTAAGCCTATTTTGCACTGGTTGAGTATTTTAGTAATTTAGTACTCAACTCGAATGGACACTTTGTTACTTACTAAATTTATATACTCGACACTGACTAAATTACAGTCAGGGCTGCAAACTAGTCAGTAAAGTCAGTAATAGTCTGTATTTTGATGAAAGTCTGTATTATGTCAGTATTTCATGAAATTGGTCAGTAAAGTCAGTTTTTTGCACCTTGAAAGCCCTGGAAAAAAGAGGGCCAGTTTTGTGCTGGCTTTTTTTATTGGCTCAGCAACTGCTCAAGATTTAATAATTAAGGCTAAATTGCCACGAGCCAAACTCCTTGTGCTTAGTAATGATGGACCAAATTTAATCAAAGCTGTTACATGACTTATAAACAATTATATGATTTTTTTAAAAAAGAAAAACTATGGTGACGTTAGAACATGTCGTAGCATACATGATTTACACAATGCATATAAATGGGGAATGGAAGTACTTGGAGATCATGCATCAAATAATTTTTTCCAAATTTATGATTTTTTTAATAGTTAGCCCTCAAGAGGGGAATATTTTATTGAAGTTCAAAAAGGCTTAAATTTGCCCTGTCATAAATTTATTAAGCATGTGGCGTCAAGATTGCTATCCTTGCAGCCAGCAGGCAAACGACTTTTAGAACAATGGCCAGCATTTGTTAAATATTTCCTCACATTTATCCAAAAATATAGAACTGACCTATTGAAATCTACGAAATATAATAACGTCGTTACTCAAAAAAAAAAGGTTTTAAATTAGGTTTTTAAATTGCTGTTTTGGAAAATGGAAAATATTTATACTTGTTAATTTTATCGGATTGTTTTATAAGTAATTTGTTTTAAAAGTGTGTATGTATTAAATCTTAAACATGGAACTAGGTTTTAAATTAGGCTTTTTACATTAGGTTTTTTAAATTAGGTCTTTTTAAATTAGGTTTTGTAAATTAGGTCTTTTTAAATTAGGTTTTTTAAATTAGGTTTTTTAAATTAGGTCTTTTTAAATTAGGTTTTTAAAATTATGTTTTTAAATTGATGTTTTTTTTTTAATGGAAAATACTTTATTTGTTAACTTGTACTGGAAAAAAGAAACAAAAAACGCAAACTCCAAACTTTTTCCTCCTTGAGGAACCACAGCCATCAAGGCTGATTTGCATGAATCATTTATAAATCTTAAATGTATAATACTTTGTAATACTTTGTAAGAAATAAATGGTAATGGTAATAATAATAATACTCAAAAAAGGGGAAGTATCTTTGTTTTTATATATTTTCTGCCACTTGATTGCACAGCATTACCTATTTACCTCGTTTCTCAATCTAAGATCAAATTTCAATTTTTACAGCTGTTAAGGTTGGGAGAAGGGAGGCTAATTTAAAATAATTCATTATAATTATTTGATTTGCCTATTATTTTTTTTTAAAAAAATAAGGATTGATGTCAGCAATGTTAGTAGGTATTTAGTCAGTATTTTCACATAATTAGTCAGTAACTTTGACCTTACAACCAGTTTGCAGCCTTGAATTACTCGACCGTGGCTACTAATACTAAAATACTCGCCCTGAGCAAACTAGGCTTTATTGCATTTGTGAAGTGAAACTTCTTTAGGCTCGGTAGAGTAAATTGGTTTAGATGATACGAAATTGCATGTAACAAAGTTTGTGATTCAAGACTCCTCTAAGTGAAAGATTTTCTATAGGTAAATCAACTGTCGACTGCCAGCAGTTGATTTACCTATAAAAAAACTTTTATTTCGACGAGTCTTGATCTACTAACCTCTGATTCAGCAGGCATAAGTGCTAACCATTGCACCACAGAGGTAGATGATTTTTGAATACACAGAATTGGTATATAAGCGTAATATTATATGCATTATAATAATATAATTTATATAAATGTTTTTTCTTCATTATTCGCTAAAATGTTATGAAAATATTTTATTTGCAATTCAATTTCACATAACCATTTCTTAATCCTGAAATAATAAAATCGTCAACAAATATAAAGAGAGCCATGCATAAAATCAACTGTTTCTAGAACTTAAGTTTCACTTCTAATGCGTGAGTTTTTTTTTTTTTTTTAAGGGAGTTACCTACATTCTAGATTGTTTCATTTGTTTTTTGTGTTTTTTTTAATATAGTTTTTTTATTTTATTTCCAGAAAAAAGTGTCAGACAAAGTTTTAAAAGATGTTCGAATAACTGTTGTCGATAATTATCAAGGTGAAGAAAATAAAATTATTCTTCTGTCTCTAGTTCGAAGTAATAAAAATAATAGAATTGGCTATTTGACTTCGAGAAATCGAATGTGTGTTGCATTATCAAGAGCTAAGATTGGAATGTTTATTGTCGGAAATATGGACTGTTTACAAAAAGCTTCAGAATTATGGAAGAAATTATACACTACGTTGAATGAAAATGGCTCCTATGGTATGAACTTATAATTGCATTTGTTTAATTTTTTGGGAATTTCTCTCTGCATATAAACTCTTGTTTTTTAACTTTAGAATAAAACATACTATGCAAAATCTGTTAAAGGGACCTAAAAAAAACCCTAATAACCCCTAATAAATCCCTAATAACCCTAATATACTTCTTCAATGCACACCAAGTATAACAACGAGGTAACAAACTAAAGCAATAAATCAAAGAAGATTAATCTACTTACAAAAAAAAACAACCTTATGTTAATTTCATAACAAAAAAATCGGTCCGACACAACTCAAATAAACTTCCTCTTATACGAGTTCATAATTACTTAGCCCAGTATTTTCCATTTATTAGTTTTCTTTGGTACATTTAATTATTATTAAAAATTTTATCAAAATTAATCATGAAAATAACTTCTCCTCGACGGGAAATCAAACCCAACTCTCTCTGTCTGCGTTTAAAGCTATTTTCTCAGGAACTAAATTTTTCCCGAGAAAACGGCTTATATCGTTTGATTCGTATTTAAATGGACTACATTTACAATTTTTTTAATCAACCGTTTTGGAGAAACAATTTTTTTCAGAGTTTTAGAGGGTAGCACCGCACCCCCAAATTTAGAGGTAATATTCATTTTTCGATTTCGCCTCGGGGTATGATTTTTCTGAAGATATCTGCCAAATTTCATCAAAATGAGCCCATTAGTTTAGGCTCTAGGCATCTGCAGAGGCAGACATTTTTTAAAAACCATTTTGTCGCGCCATCACAATACTTTCTCTTTATATAAGAAAGTAAACATTACATTAAGTAAACATTTTATTTACTAAATACCACACATCCATCTGTCTTATACATCTTTCTACATCTTCTAAGATCTTTATACATCTGTGTTTTTTTAATTCAATGCTACACTTGGCAAGATGGCACATGGGAAGATTTTGAACCAACACAAAATACTAACAAAATCAATCCTCAAATTTTTTTTCGATTATGATTTTATTTTAATTAATATTATTATTAAAGAGGAAGGGAGAAAGACTGATAAAAAGTTACCCTGCTGCAGGGAATTGAACCCTAGATTCCTGCCTTCATATCTAATTACAAAGATGTGAAGAAGGTAACCTCAATGTTTGGAGCAGTAAGAAAGTTTGTTTTTCTAATATTTAAATTTGTTTTCATATGCAGGTAGTGAGTTGGAGCTGATTTGTCAAACCCACGGCAATACGACATTTATATCACCCGATTCTGACTTCAGTACAATTAAACACGGAGGTTGTGGTCAAACCTGTTTTACAAAATTACCCTGCGGACATTCATGCAATAAAATGTGTCATGGCAACAACATTGATCACTACACATTCAAATGCAGAGAAAAGTGTGAAAGGCACGTAAACTATGTGAACCAATTTTATTATTATTATTTTATATTTCATAGGATTTAAAGTTTAAAATAGAGAAAACAACATTTTTACTGATATCATTCGTTCAAACCTAACAATTTTATAAAACTTCATACACATCGTCCAAAGTAAAATTGAAATAGGCATGTAAAATTTCAACCTGATACAAGCAGAAGTTTTTTTTTGTAGTGAAGTGATATATTTTATAATATTTTATAGTAGTATGCCGGGGCTAGAGGGTTAGGGAACTTTCCTGGTCCCTAACTAATCTTTACTACATTCATCCTCATCATGATAAATAGTCCAGGCAAATTAGTAAAAATAACAGCAAATGGAGGAAATAATTTATAAAGTTTTGAAACTTTGTGAAAACACTTTTAAGGGGTGTAGTAGTAAGAAACAGTTAAGTTCCCCCCTCTTAAGGGGGCGCGTCCCTCCCTCCCCCCTCCTTAAAGTCCAAAATTTACTTATTTTTCACTTTTTAAGCAAAACGCTTAATTTTTTGAAGAGAAGTGTTATTACCAAAATTATTCCTCACATAAGTTTGCACAAAAAAGGTCCTATGCATGTTTGAAGTGGGATATACCGTTTTGGAGATATTGTGGTTGGATAGAGATAAAACGTATTTTTGAGAACCAAGATATCTAAAAAACAACACATCCAATTTTAATGAAATTGGGATGGTAGGTTATAATTAGCCCATTGTTGATCCCATATAAGTTTCATCTTTCTGCGCCCATTATTTTATCCTCAACATGCGCACAAACATACATTTATTTAGACCTATATCTTCAAAAGTACTCAACTGATTATTATGAAATTTGGAGAGTTTGTCGAAAGTAGCCTGCAGATAGCCTCACATTAATTTCAACCATCTGCGCTCTTTACATTTTCTAAATTGGTTCCCTTTCTGTCTGTCTGTTGATCAATTTTTTGTCTGCCTGTATGAATTAAAGTATTAATTTATCAAAATGAAAAGTAGTAAAAGTTGAAATTAATTTGGGGATATGTGCGGACTACTTTCGACAAACCATCAAAATTTCATAATAATCAGTTGAGTACTTTCGTAAGATATAGGTGTAAATAAATGTATGTTTGTGTGCATGTGGAGGATAAAATAATAGCTCAGAAGGTTGAAACTTATATGGGATCAACAATGGGCTAAGTATAACCTACCATCCCAATTTTAATAAAATCGGATGTGTTGTTTTTTAGATATCTTGGTTCGCAAAAATACGTTTTATCTCTATCCAACCACAATATCTCGAAAACGGTATGTCCCTCTTCAAACATGCATAGGACCTTTTTTGTGCAGAATTGTGTGAGGAATAATTTTGGTAATAACACTTCTCTTCAAAAAATAAACTGTTTTACGTAAAAAGTGGAGTAAACTCTCGTGACATGTTATTCTGAGAGAAGAAGCGGCACTTCTTTCAGAATAACCTTACTAGCAATAACCAGATATTGCCTCAATGTAAACAGATAGGCAATTTGATTGCTTAAGTGTTGCAGTTTTATTGCTCCTGTATTTGAGCCTTAAATTTAGTGAAAATTCTAATCTCTTTAATAATATTTTTATTTTATTTTTTTTTTTAGATATTGTAATGGTGGTCATGCTTGTCGATTATTTTGTTTTGAAGATTGTAATTTATGTGTTAAATGCCAAGAAAATAATTCTACTGAATCTGCGATGGAAACTGTATATCCGATTAAGAAGGAGAAGAGGAAAAAATGTAAGAAATCCTCCAAATTAGAAACAATTGATGAACAAACAGTTTCAAACCGATCTTTATCGGAAGAGCCAAAAGGAAATTCGGATGATGAATTCGATTTAAATTTGGAAAGTTTAATCGGGAATGATTTAGAAAATAATCTTGACAATTTTGGATCGGATGAATTAAATAATGTCAAATCGGAGAATTTTGATAATTCTGAATCAGCTCAATTTAACAGTAATGGATCTGTATCAAATGATCAAAAATCCAATGATCATTTTACTAATCCGGATCATCTACTTCATAAGGAGACTTTAATAAAGGATGTTGAAGATGCAACTGTTTCTAAACACAATTTTCATTATTCTGATCCTGCGATTGAAAATGAATCGAATGATAATCCAGTGTTAAAAATACCTAATTTATCATCAAATAAAATTGATTTGGTTCGAGAATGTTCAACTTCGTCGTTAAACATATCTGAATTTGATTTAAATAACGAATCGATCAAAATTGCTCATAAAGTTATCAGAAGATCTGATCGAGAATTTCTAGCTTTAACTGCTAAAGAAGACAATAATTTTACTACCTCATCAGTTGTACACGGTAATTTACTTTTGAATGTAAATGAAGAACCTGTTGAATCGCTAGATACAATTACCTGTTCAGAACTTCAATCTTCAATCGAATGTAATAATCGAGAAACAAATATTAATAATGAAAAAGAATCCTCCATTATGGTTTCAGATCAAAATGAAATCAAATCTTCATCTTTATTAAATATCTGTGCTCAATTGGAAAATTTAAACGTAAAATCTCCTTCACTCATGAAAGTAACTGATTATTTGGCTATTTTGAATCAAGTATCTTCGTCTAATTTAACCGATCAGTTTAAAAGCTTGAATATCGAATCATTTGAAATAAGTGACGATATTCAAATAAATAAATCTATCGATAACAATGATGCTGTGAAAGAAAATGGTGAATCCGATAAAATAATTACTTTAGACAATGAAATGGACTATTCTTTCACCGAGAAAAAGGAAGAATTTTCCAATAACGTTGATCTTGAAAATATGGCTAGATATGAAGAAAATTCGTGTGATGTACTTAAAGAAAACATTCACATTTCAACTCAGGTTAGTAGAAAATTATTAATTTAAAAAAAAATATATATATGTAAGTGTATAATCTTGTGCATGATAAATAAATTTATTCACCTAATTTAAATTTTTAATTAAATTTCTTGTTATTTTTGCTTTCTTAATATCATATGAATAATAGACATAGATATATACAGGGTGACTGGCTATATAGGTACAAAAATAAATGGGGTGATTCTAAGCCTTATTGGCTACAAAAAACGTCATATAAACCATAGGTCTATTCTTAACCCTCGGGAACACACGGTCCTGTGAGGCCTAAATTTGAGGTTTAACTGTGAAATTGAGATAGATGTGGGTGCGATTGGAAGCTAGGGATTGTTCTAGCTACATTTATTGCTTTTATCAAGAGAATCAGTCACTGTTTGACATCGTACGTAATTATTAATTATACTTCAATTCTGTGCCCATATTGTCCTGACAGGGGACCCGCACCACTTTCACTTAAATTTTAATATTATGCTAATTTTAGTGAAATTTATACATAAAATACAAAATAAATTGTAAGGCTGGGGACTGGGGCTAAGGTTGGGAGAGTGACTGAGTGAGTGTGAGTGAGTGTTTGAGTGAGAGTATGAGGAATGTGCGAGAGTGAGTGGGAGACGAAGATGGCCGGCCGGGCAGACTGCTTTGTCAGCTTTTTCTCTCGGGCCCCGGCCGTGGGAATGCAACCGCGGCCCGGGCCGGGAGAGAGGGAGCGGAGGCAGTCAGTCGAGCTTGTGGCATGGTAGAGTAAGGAGTGGACAGTGCTCGGTACTCAAGGATGTGGATTACGTGTTGGTGTGTCTGGAACGTGTTGAGCGGTGAGTCCCAACCATAGCCCCTGGGCCCAGTAGTTTCCTTTTTTTTAATCTAAACAAAGACTGTTTTTGTATTAGCTCTTTCCGTTAAAAATCTTAATGTGTAAATTAACTTTATTAATTTTTTAACTTAATTTTATTTTCCTTTTTTTTGTTTCCAATGGAGTTGAGTATAAAGTTATGCTGTTAAGCCTCTATTTTTCTTTTTGTATGAATGTATTATCCAGTAAAACTTAGAGTGCCTTAAGCACTGTTTTGTGGACGCAATGTTCGTTTATATATTAGTTCAATGATTTATGTTTTGTTCCCTTGTATTTTTATATCCTACGACGGTGGAACCAAGAACTTAATTCTATCTTATTTTTGTTTTGGAGTATAATTTTCTATCATAGGGACCCGTAGTTTCGGGGGCCTTATTTCTTTTTTTTGTCTTTGTTATACTTATACGTAGATGATTCTTTTCTTTATTTGAATGTCTTATATGTACGATTAGTTGCTATTATAGTGAATTATATTCTTAAAGTGATTAAGTGGTTATTTCTTTTACTGGATCCCTGACCCTTACAATTGGTGTCAGATGTGGGGTCAAACGTAACTACTAGATTACTAGGGTCATGGGAGAACGGGAAGAGGAACTCGGTGAGAGGCTTGAGGAGCTGCTCCTAGCCAACCAGGCTTTTGAGAGTCGCGATAAAGAGAATCGCAAAAGGATTCAAGAACTTGAAGCCTCCGCGGCGGCCGAAAAGCGGAAGGAGATGGAGTCACGTCTGGAATACCAGGAAAAGCTGCAGGAGCTGGAACGTTTGCGGGAAGAGGTGGAGCTTCGGAGGCAAGCGAACCTGGAGTTGGAACAAAGAGAAGAAGAGAATAAGAGGCGGGCAAGGCGACGCGCTTTAAGCCCTGATCAAGTTAACCCCGGAACTGACCTGCCGGGTGTGAGTGGGAGAGGTGGATCAGGAATGGTCGTCCCGGCCTCGGCGGGCACAAAGGTCAAGCGGGATATGACGTTGCAGAATTTGGTGCGGCCCTGGTCGGGGGAAGAGAAAGAAGAACTAACGGTCAGAGATTTCTTAGCGAAGTTAGAGAGAGTGGGGAGATGCGGACACTGGAGCGAAGAGGACTTAATGGTGGTTTGTGAGATGAAACTTACTGGACCCGCCGCCCAGTTCGTAGCGCGACATCCTGATCTCGCGAGGGCCCAAGTCGGGTTTGAGGATTATAAGAGGGTACTGATAGAAAGATTCGGGGACGTGCATGAGCCGGAATATTACGCGCGAGCTTTGCACGCCATTAAACAGGGGCGCGAGGAGAACGTTAGGGAGTTCGCCGCACGATGTGCGGCTACAGGCCAAAAGAGCTTACGGCCCTTAAAGGGTGCATTGGAGACCGAGTGGGCTCGTAATCAACTGGAACAAACTGTGTTGGCGGCATTCATCAACGGCTTAAGGGGAGAGCCTGGGAAGCAGCTAGCCTACCAACCGCCCACGGACATGAAAACGGCCCTGAAGCGCGCCATTTTGGTCGAGCAAGTGCACTCGGGTCAGTCGACGTCTGGTGGCTCCTCTGAGCCGGTATTCGAAGTTTCGCGAATGGGAAGAGGGGCGGAGTATCAAGGTCAACGGACTAAGGTTACCCCTCCCGAACCATTCAAGGGGAATTGTTTCCGGTGCGGTCAGAGGGGGCATATGGCTCGTCAATGCCGAGTGGTGCGATCAAACGCATCTCTTGGTGGGCAAGGAAGAACCGGCTCTGCCTGTTACATCTGCGGAGCCACGGATCACTGGGCCCGGGGTTGTCCTAGGAACAACCAAGTTCCGCGTGTGCGGGCAATAGAGCCCCCACCGAAATACCCAAACGCAGACGATCCGGCCAAGGCCCCCGGGCAGGATCAACAGTAGGAGGGGGCACAGAAACAATTACTAACGTGGCGGTAGGATGTGATGGAACTATCTCTGTCCCGCTAAGATTGTCAGGCGCCCGGAAGGTACTTTTAGTAGACACTGGGGCGGGAATATCGATACTGGCCAAGGCCGTAGAAGGAGTGCCCGTGGAGTTGGAGACCGTGGATGCTCGCGGAGTTACCGGGTCTCGGTTACCCATTCGAGGCAAACAACGGTTAAGCGTTAGGACGACAGACGGCTATGTGGGGGAGCACGATTTCTGGATTGCAGAGTTGAGGTTACAACAAGATGGCATTTTAGGACGTGATGTTATGCGTAAGATGGGCGCAACCGTGGACGTTGCGGCCGGAAAAATGCTTAGTGGGTCGGGAGGGGCCGACGATCCGACCGTCAGTGTGATTAATGCGACATGTTTTCATCGGAATCGGCCGAACAAAGGCCAGGAAGGCGAGGTGAGCGGAATGCCGCGACAACAGGGACGGGAAGGGGAGGTGCCCGCCGAAATGGGTGACAAACCAAGAACCTATGCACAGGTACTAGGTCAAAACTCGTGCCAGACAACCGCCGTTACGGATAAGGAAAGCGTAGGACTTGTCCATAAGACTAAGGGAGCACCGGTCGAGAGAAAGCTACCGAGGCCAGGAAAAGCGAGGTTAGGATGTGAGCGAAGCGAGACAGTTCCTTCTGGAGTGAATAAGGCGGAGGCATCTCAGGTGGTAGAGAAGAGAACGACTCCCAAGGACGGGCCAGAGCCCGATGTCACCAACGGAGAAAAGGAGCGGATCCACTGGGCGCGAGCCCGCTGCACGACCACGATACAACCATGGTATGAAGCCATCCTATCGGTGAGCCACACAGACAAGGAGTCAAGGGAGCCTGTTTTGCTCGAACCAGTGTCGTTCAATTCCGGACTAAGGGTGGCCAGGACGGTAGGGCAACCTAGTGAAGGCCGGTTGTGGATTAAGGTGGTGAACTTGTCTGGGCAGGAAATTCGAATATTGAGGGGCCAGCGATTGGCAGAGATCACCCCGTACCTGGAAAATCCAGAAATGGACACTTGTGTGGGTTTAGTGGACCAAGGGAAGGAGACCGAAACGGAAGACTTCGAGGAGATAGTCAAGCGGAAACTGGAACATTTGAATCGAACCGAACGGGATGAAATGACAAGTATTCTACAGAACTACAAGGACACCTTTATGGAAGGGAATCAAGGTAGACTGGGGTGCACCTCTCGAGTGGAACATCGGATTGATACCGGAGATACGAGACCAATAGTGAAGCGCCCTTACCGGGTGCCCTTCCATCAACGAGAGGAGATGGATAAACAAATCCAAGATATGCTGGAGCAAGGTGTGATAACCCCTTCGGATTCCCCTTGGTCAGCTCCGGTAATCCTTGTACCAAAGAAAAGCCCTGATGGCACCCCGAAATTCCGATTCTGCACCGACTTCCGAGAACTAAACTCGGCGACCCGTCAAGATGTGTACCCGTTACCACTCATACAAGAGACACTAGAAGGGTTAGGGGGAAGTCGTTGGTTCACTACCCTGGACCTAGCTAGTGGTTACCACCAAATTGGGATAGCGAAGGAAGACCAATGTAAAACGGCATTTAGCACCCCGACGGGGCACTACGAATACAAGCGTATGGCGTTCGGTTTGACCGGCGCGCCGGCTACGTTCCAACGCATGATGGACACACTGCTGATGGACCTAAAAGGGACGGAAGCATACGTATATCTGGACGATGTAATAGTACACAGTAATACGTTCGCGGAACACTGTGCGCGCATTGCACGATTGCTCGACCGCTTCCGTCTAGCAAATTTAAAGGTGAGACTAGAGAAGTGCACCTTCGCTGCCGGAGAGGTGAACTATCTTGGACATATTATCAGCTCCCAGGGGGTGCGCCCTGATCCGGGGAAGGTCCAAGCCGTTCGAGATTACCCGGTGCCTGCCTCACGAAAGGAGGTGCGTGCCTACATCGGCCTAGCAGGGTACTACCGAAGATTCATACCACACTACTCGGAGTTGGTAAGGCCGCTGACTCAGTTGACCAGCGAAAGGGCACCATTTGTCTGGGACGAGAAATGTCAAAAGGCGTTTGAAACCACCAAGCAGATGCTTTGCGCCGACTTAGTTTTGGCCTATCCCGACTTTCACCATCCCTTCATCTTAGCAACCGATGCGTCTGGAGTGGCCCTGGGGGCTGTTCTGTCCCAGGACATTGAAGGACAGGAGAGACCGATTTGCTATGCAAGTAGGCAACTAAACGCAGCTGAGCGAAATTATAGTACTACGGAGAGGGAACTTTTGGCTGTGGTGTGGGCCACCAAGGTGTTTCGTTGTTATCTCTACGGAAGACGGTTCACGATTGTCACGGATCACCGTGCACTTAGTTGGATGTTGAGTTTAAAGGATCCCTCCTCGCGACTAACACGCTGGGCACTCCGGTTAGCAGAGTTTAACTACACGGTCGTTCACAGGGAAGGAAAAAAGCATTGCAACGCTGATGCACTTAGCAGAAGCCCTCCCGTCCACGAGTTGGCGCCAATAACGGATTGGACGAACGATAAGGTGCGGGCGGAACAGATGAGGGATCCCGGTTGCCAGGATACCGAAAGGAAATTTGCGTTGGGAACATTTAGGGACTCCAGTGGTGTACTCTTCAAAGGAAAACCGGAGGAGGCTCGTCTGGTAGTACCGCGAGAAATGATCCCAAAGATTCTAATTAGATGTCACGATGCGCCGGCCGCGGGACACCCCGGCGCGGAAAGAACACTCGATCTGATACGACGAAATTACTACTGGCCCGGAATGAGCGATGAAGTGAAGGAGTATGTAAGGAATTGTAGGAAGTGTGCACTAAGAAAGACACCTTATCAGCCTAAGGCGGAACTGGGACAACCTGTTTTTCCGCAGAAACCATTTGAACTCGTCTCAATGGATATAGTGGGACCGTTACCACAAACGGGACATGGACATCGGTACATTTTGACGATGATCGATCATTTTAGTCGCTACGCAGAGGCGGTCCCCCTAAAAACGCAGACAGCCACTGAGATCGCAAACGGATTTATCGCTCGGATAGTGTCAAGACACGGAGTACCGGACCGCGTGCTGACGGATCAGGGACGCAACTTCGTTTCTGAGACTATGAAACAAGTGTGCCGCACCCTAGGGGTTCGCAAGATTCAGACTACTCCGTACCACCCCCAGTCCAATGGCGCCATAGAGAGGTTCCATCGTACCTTGGTGGATATCCTGTCACATTACGTACACCGCGATGGGCGTAATTGGGATCGTTGGTTGAATCTCGCTCTAATGGCCTATAATAATGTAACACACTCTGCCACGGGTCACTCTCCAAATTATCTAGTTTTTGGCAGGGAGGTGACCACTCCGTTTGACGTCAATCTGGAAGTTCAGCGGGAAGTTAGAGCTACGGCGGACGATGCTCTTTCGGAGTACCATACGGAGCTAACGCGTAGACTGCGGATAGCCCATGAGGCTGCCAGACAAGCGACCAGGAAGGCCCATGAGCAAAATGCCCGGCGTTATAACCAAACGGCAATCAACCGCGAGTTTGCTCCCGGCGAATGGGTGTATTTGCATGATCCTAGTGTCAGGGAAGGTCACGCCAAGAAGTTTAGAAGGCCATGGACTGGTCCTTACCAAGTTATAGAGAAGCTTACCGGGCTAAATTATAAGCTAGACCTACCCCCAGGAAGGAGTCGAGTGGTACATGTAAACCGACTGAAAAGATGTACAGCGGGGGCACCAGTTCGGGTGGAGAAACCATGTAATCAGGGGACCCCTCGGGTCGTCGGTGTGCCCAATCGGCCTGATGAGAGTATGGACCCCTGGGGGGGCACTTCTGAGGACGAAGAGGAGGAGCAGCTTGAAGGGCGCCCTAGCTTAGGAAATGGAATTCGTTCTCCCATCGCTGTTGAAGATTCCCCTGCGTCTTCGTTAGGGAGACCGGAACCGCTGTCCGAGTGGGAGGACTCACCTGCAGTCCCGGACGACCCCCGTGACCGAACCTGGGAGCCGGTGGGGACCGAGGAAGAGGATCCCGAGGAAGGGATGGACGGTGAACGTTCACCCTATTTGTTAAGGCCTAGAAATCAAGACGTACTTTGTTGTTGCAGGCGGAGTTGGAGCTGGTGGATCTAAGGAAGGGGCCGTGGAGGAAGTTTGGAAAGGAGGCCTGGTGTTCTTACAGAAGGAGGAAGTTTTGCTGAGTGGAGACTACTGGACCGTGGTCTTGGATCTCGCGGTAGGCCATTCGCACCAGGAGTGGGAGAACGTAAGACTATCAATCGAAGACATCAGAAACAAGGTACAAGAGTATGAGATAAACGACCCGAGTAGTTACCTGTTAGAAGTTGACCGTTTGGACATGCTAATGAAAGAACTGGCGAGTGGATATTACATCCTTCAAGAAATGCTTCCGTCTAACGCCGTTAGAGGTAAACGAGGCCTATTTGATGCAGGAGGTTACTTATTGAAGGTGCTATTTGGCACTCCAGATGCTAGGGATCTGGACCGTTTGGATCGCCACATGTCATTACTCGACAACCAAGGCAAGGACATCCTGCATGTTATTCACGAACAACTAACCATCACCAAGCGAATAAATCGTCACGTGGTGGAGAACAGTCAGAGGATTAAAAGTGTCGCCAATTCAGTGCAGGTGTTATACAACAACACCCTGGAGAAAATAAATAATGTTACACGCCGGGTCGCCCTCCAAGGGGAAGCCGCCTCCGCCCTCCGTTTGATGGAAATAGGACTGATGAAGGCCTGTTTAGATTTAGCTAATCTTAGGGAATCATTAGGTTTAATTGCACTAGGTAGATTAAGTTCATTCTTGGTTCCACCGTCTGATCTATTAGAAATTGTAAGAAGGGTTGCGTTAAATCTTCCCAGGGAGCTAGCTTTGGTTACGGGACTCAGCCTGGAAGACATGTACGAGTACTATGAGTTAGCTCAAGTTAGTGCGGTCGCCACGCGACGCGGAATTCATGTGGTCGTTAACTTACCCTTACAGCGTAGTAATAAACTGTTTCAAGTGTACCATGTGCGTGAATTGCCGGTGTGGTACCCGGAGACTAAGCAATCGATTGTAGTAAAAAGTGAAAGTAAGTACATTCTTGTTAGTGACGATAAATTATCTTATGCTCTCGTGAGTGAGGACGAGATGGTGCGATGTCGAGGAAGAAAAATTCGCGTGTGCGCGGTCGAATTTCCGATAACCCCGCGAAACGTTAAGTCGTGTACAAGTGAACTATTCTTTGGGGGCAAGGAAATGCACCCTTGCACCCGTCAAGTGCTGCTCTCTCCTCACCGGCCCAGCTGGATCTTAGATTCCCAACGGGCCTGGTGGATCTATAGTGTCGTGGAGCGGACCGTCGTCACCAGGCGGTGTGTCGACCATGGCCGGGTAACTACCGACGAAATATACATCAACGGGGTAGGAGTTTTGGAGGGTCACCTACAGTGTGAGTTGAAAGGCGCACAGTTTGATTTGCACCCTCATCAAGCTGGTGTTCTCCAATGGAATGTGACTAGAAGTGCCTTCTCGCTTCCCACCCCCATGGGCAAGACCATCCTCAATCTACGGCAGCATTCAGCGGAGAGAGTCAGTCTAGCCCTGCACCAGTTGAACGCCCAAGCCCACTACGTTAACCAGGCATACCCTACTGGCTTGGACATTGATAAAGTCATCGGGAAGGTAGAGGAAATCATGGTCCAAAGCAAAGGAAAGCGGACAATGTGGATTTACGGTGGATCAGTCAGCAGCTTGCTCTTAGTCGCCGCTTTAATGGCTGGCCTTTATTGTTGCTGGAGAAGAGGTCAGCGACAGGAAAGGGACTTGGTGACCATCACCTTGGAAGGGAAGCAGCCGACCTACCCTAAACCGACAACAAGGAGCCTTCCACCAGAGGCACTTCGAGTAGCATACCCACTGCCCTTAACTGAGGAAGGGCCAGAAGGTGATGCCAATTTAGCATCACCTTCTTCATAGGGGGGGATAGTTGTAAGGCTGGGGACTGGGGCTAAGGTTGGGAGAGTGACTGAGTGAGTGTGAGTGAGTGTTTGAGTGAGAGTATGAGGAATGTGCGAGAGTGAGTGGGAGACGAAGATGGCCGGCCGGGCAGACTGCTTTGTCAGCTTTTTCTCTCGGGCCCCGGCCGTGGGAATGCAACCGCGGCCCGGGCCGGGAGAGAGGGAGCGGAGGCAGTCAGTCGAGCTTGTGGCATGGTAGAGTAAGGAGTGGACAGTGCTCGGTACTCAAGGATGTGGATTACGTGTTGGTGTGTCTGGAACGTGTTGAGCGGTGAGTCCCAACCATAGCCCCTGGGCCCAGTAGTTTCCTTTTTTTTAATCTAAACAAAGACTGTTTTTGTATTAGCTCTTTCCGTTAAAAATCTTAATGTGTAAATTAACTTTATTAATTTTTTAACTTAATTTTATTTTCCTTTTTTTTGTTTCCAATGGAGTTGAGTATAAAGTTATGCTGTTAAGCCTCTATTTTTCTTTTTGTATGAATGTATTATCCAGTAAAACTTAGAGTGCCTTAAGCACTGTTTTGTGGACGCAATGTTCGTTTATATATTAGTTCAATGATTTATGTTTTGTTCCCTTGTATTTTTATATCCTACGACGGTGGAACCAAGAACTTAATTCTATCTTATTTTTGTTTTGGAGTATAATTTTCTATCATAGGGACCCGTAGTTTCGGGGGCCTTATTTCTTTTTTTTGTCTTTGTTATACTTATACGTAGATGATTCTTTTCTTTATTTGAATGTCTTATATGTACGATTAGTTGCTATTATAGTGAATTATATTCTTAAAGTGATTAAGTGGTTATTTCTTTTACTGGATCCCTGACCCTTACAAAATTAATATGGTACCTGAATTTAAAAATAAAATAATAAAAATAGACAGAAAAAATTAAAAATTGGAAAATTATAATTGAGACTGACTAACTTTGTGCTTTCAACCTGAACGTGGGGGGTTAAAGACTGAACATTGGGATTTTATAAATTAAAAAAATACAATAAAACCAATTTAAATATGATTTATAATATTTTGCTAAAATGATTTTAAGTTTATATTTATTTTACCTGTTGTGTGGGCATATAAAACAGATTAAGTCCTATCAGGCGTCCGCGCCTCCTTGTGTCTGTATTAGACCGCGTGCACCCGAGGGTTAACCGTTTTCCCACAAGGTCAAATTTTATGATTTTTTTTAGGGTCGCTTACCTTTCCTCATAAAAATACATATTAATCCGAAATGATATAAGCTAGAGTAATATTTTTGGTATCCGAAAGCTGACAAAATTCCCTTTAAGAAAAATGTAATTTAAAGTATTGAGTTTGTCAGGCTAATTTATTTATTTTACTATCTGTTCCCTTTAGAATGAGAATACAGGAAGTACGGAGGATTTAGTGTCAGAAATTGCCCAGAACTCTTTCTATAAGTCTGTGTGTCATAAATTGTTAGAATGCGGCCACAAGTGTTTAAGAAGTTGTGGAAACAGGCCTTGCCTAACTAAGAAATGTGATGTAATGGTCCGGATTAATCTACCCTGTAACCATATTAACAGCATCAGATGTTACTTATCTCTCAGATGTTATCAAGGTATATTTTTTATAAATAATTTTATGTGTAATGGGAATATTACCCTTTTATTTGTTTATTTTACAGGCTTTTTATGAGCTTATTAACTGTGAGAAAGTTTGTTTTAAGTTTATTAACAAATTTTGGTTTACCTTTTCCTACTGCTCTAATTATTCATACAAATAATAATTTAATAACTTGGTTTTCCAGAGAAACCTGCGTCACGAAGGGGTTGAAGTCCTTGGTTTCGCTTCCACTACTGGAAGCATCTTCAGGGGTGTGGAGCATCGTGATGTTTACTCGAAGCAAACAGAAGATATACCCCTTTGCTTTGAGTCAACATCACAATGCACCACACCCCTGAAGATGTTTCCAGTAGTGGAAGCAAAAAATCGGATTTCATCCCCTTCGTGAATCAGATTTCACCAGGAAACCAAGTAATTGATTACGAGCCAACCCACAGAATCCTATGCACCAAGTTAAATAATAATTTGTCTGAATTTTTTAAACATCTGCTACATGTTTCAAGTTATTGAGCTTTTTAAATATTAAATAAAATTATTATACTTCTATTATTTGTGGGTTGTTTAAGGATAATATAAAAGAGTAAGTTCACATCTATTTAATTTTCATCCTTTCTATATTTCGCCCCTCTCCGAGGCATATTCATGTCTAAAAACATCAACACCTGCATTAATTTTTCACTAATTATTATCACCTATTTTTTTTATACAAATTGCCTTAACCTTTTGACTGCAGGGCCTTCCCCCTCTGCCACCCTTAGGGTCTATCCAGGGGCTGAAGTGTTGCGGGTCTGCAAAAAAAAAGAAAAAAAAGAGGTCTGCAAACCAGCATAGCAGGAGTAAACTAGTGAAATGATGTTGGGTCTATCTCTGAGGCGGCCGCACAACTAAAGAACCTGTTCGAAGAAGTTCCATTATCCCCTCTCTCGAATAACGCACGCCTTTCCAAACCATGCGGTATAACCAAGTGATACCTCCCGCCACTCAGTTGAAAATGCTATATATCACCTGGTGATACCTCTGCAGTCAAAGGGTTAAGTTGTTCCATATAAAATTAATTATAAGAATGCTTCTTACCTATCATGAGGAAATAGTACAAATATTATAAAATCATTATATATTTATGTGTTTGTTTTTTAGGCACAGTTATTGCCGAATCCTTACAAGAACAGTGTAAAGCTGAATGTGGTGAAGTACTAAAATGTGGACACATATGTCAGGGTACTTGCTCTTCCTGTTCTCAAGGGCGGTTACATGAGAAATGCACACAAATTTGTGGCAAAAAACTTATTTGCGGTCACACGTAAGTATAGTTCTGGTGGAAATAATATATGAAATTAAGACTAAACAAAAGATGTTAATTAAAAACCATAATTTTGATTTTAGAACTTACCGTTTAGCAGCAATAAGCCTCCAAAAAACTTTATAGTTGTGTCCGCTATCTTTAAGTGGGGGTTACTAATAAAATGTTTTAACTTTTTGGATTTTTCCTGCAAATACAAAAAAACGCGAGTCTCTAGAGCAGTGCTTCCCAAAGTATTTTTACCACGCCCCCTACAGTCAAGAATAAAACTTCCCACGCCCCCCCCCCCCTTACACAATATTATGAAGTAATGAAAAAAAAAAAACAAGTATTACATTGAATAACCATACATTTATTTTTATTACAATTTTTTATACCATTACAAGTTGCAATTAAACTGAACAAGTAAGAGACAAAATATATCAGTGAGATAGATAAGCTTGCATTTCTTTTTTACAAGATTCCCTATTCCTAAATGTGCATTAGAAAGTGCACAGCAAAAATCATTAGCAACATCAAGTTTGCCCCGATACTTAGTTTTTATTGCAACAAGTGCTGAAAAAGATTTTTCCCATTAGACCTTCGGTCGGCAAAGCTATCTCGATCTCGAGGTCCCACGCCCCCCTTGCCTTGCCTTTAAGCCTCCCTTGGGGGGCGCCCCCCCCCCACTTTGGGAACCAATGCTCTAGAGGGTCTAGAAGTACCCAAACATTTTGATGAGTGAGTCACTAGGTTTTGTCACTTAATAGATACTTAGTAAACCTAACTTTTTTTTTTTTTATAAAATTGTTAAACTTTGGTTCTACTCAATATTTTTCGATGAAACCAAGCCTACAAATTGCGCAACATGTCTGCATTCACCTCTGAAAAAAAAAAAATATATATTAATAATCGATTTCATTTAGCCAGTTTTGCTCCTAAATGTTGGACTTAGGTGACAGATACTCGTACACATAAAAGTTGAGGCTGGATTCGGTTTTTAGAATGTATGAAATGAAAAAATATCCAACAAATTTTCAATTCTGACCAATGTTTTTTTTTTTTTTTTTTTTTTTTTTTTAAATTTCTTTATTGTCATAACTTCAACTACATACATTATGTAACAAGAAGTCTTGATAATGAATTACAATTTATATTAACATTATGGTATTGACTTGATTCGGGTGGTCACCCAGTGGTGGCACTCCGTAACATGTTTTATTATATTCATGCATATTTTTTATTTATTATTACATATATATTTACGTATAGACTTAAATGTTAGGTTACAATGTTTAGAAGGTCCCTAGGCCATTCTCTTTTTAGTCTCCGGCGAGGAGCGGTTGGGATAGTAAGTGAGGAAAGGGATTGGACATTTGGATTTGGGTGCAAGGCTAATTTGGTGTGAAAGATTTTATATCGTTCTATGGCCAGGTTTCTAATAAAAGGAACATTAAGATCTTTATGGATTACAATATTTGGTACGTAGAATGGTAGATGAGAAAGTTTCCTGAGAATTTTTGACTGTAGAGATTGTAAGCGACGGATGTTCGATGGTTCGGTGGAGCCCCAGAGTTCTATTCCATAGGCCCAGGAGGGTTTTAGAATTGTGTTGTATATTTGTAATCTGTGGTGGGGAGGAAGTTTTGAGCGAGTGTCTAGCAGTCGTAGAAGGAGTTTGTAGCGTCTGTTGACTTCCACCCTTTTTAGGCGTGTGTGTGGGTTCCATGAAAGTCTTTTGTCTAAGTGAAGCCCCAGGTAGCGGGCTTCGGATGCTGAAGGAATAATTGCGTTATTCAGGAGAACTGGCGGGCAGTATCCGTGACGTAACATAAAGGTCACTTGTACACTTTTTGCTTCGTTGATTTTTATTCTCCATTTTTTAAACCATGTTTCTAGGATTATCAGATGTTCTTGGAGGATATTTGATGCTTCTGATGGGTTTTTGTGGGTGCAAAGAATAGCTTTGTCGTCTGCGAAAGTTGCAAGTAGTGTGGAGGGATGTTGAGGAATATCAGCTGTGTAGAGGTTATAAAGAATAGGAGAAAGGATGCTGCCTTGAGGAACGCCTGCTTGGATAAGACCTACAGGGGAGAGGGAATTTTTTACTTTTACACGGAAAAATCTGTTGGAGAGGTAGGATTGGATAATAAGGTAGTAAGTGTAAGGAAGGATTTTCTTGAGCTTCCAGAGTAGGCCCTGGTGCCAGACCCTGTCAAAAGCCTGAGCCTCATCGAGGAAGACAGCCGAGCAATACTCTTTCTGCTCAAGGGAAGAGGATATGGTATCTACCAATCGGTGGCATTGTTGGATTGTAGAGTGTGATTCTCTAAATCCAAATTGGTGGGGAGGTAAGGAGTTGGTTGAGGATATGATAGGAAGAATCCGCCTAAGGAGCAGCTTCTCAAAGATTTTTCCCATGATGGGTATATATATAGATAACATTCAGGATTTTTAACAAAAACTTTGTTTATGTGGTTTATTATTATTAGTCTATAATTCTTTATTTTTTTTTCCAGTTGTACTCTGCCCTGTTGGGAAGAAACTCATAGTTGTCTAGAGATCTGCAACTATAAATGTATCCATCAGGGCTGCAACTTGGACTGTAGAGAGGAGTGCAATATTTGCCAGGTCTGTTATTAAATTAAATTGTTTTGTTTCTTTAAACAGCAAATTTACAGTTAGAATAAGCAAGTGCATTAACCACTCAGCTACACCAATCCTCTTTAAACTAATTTATCAATTTAAAATTGCTTGCATTCGAGTCTGCAAGGACGACTTCACTATACCTAGCCTCTCAGGAAAATGTATCACAGTTTGTTACCTTCGGTAAGCTTGGAAGCAAAAGGGGGATTTTTAATATTTTCGTTTTATATATCTACGAGCCGTTAAGCCCATGACAACGGACCTAATTTTATATTTAGAAAAAAATAGTTAAATAAGTAAATTAATTTAGATAAGTTAAGATAAGACCATCGAATCAAAGCAAACACTCGTAATTTTTTTTATTGGAATAAATGCGGTTGATTCAGATTGGCATTAACAAACATTTTGCTAAAACTACGCATCTATAAATTATTTCATAAAATAAATTATCAGAATATGAGGATTTGTTTAAACGAATTAATCTATTGTCGGCGTTTCTATTGAAAACTAGGACATTTTGGCGTCCCGAAAAGTGTTTTCGGGAGACAAGTTCGGGATTTAAAGTCCAAAACCGGGAGTACTCCGGGACGCCTGGCGTCGTCAGAAGTTTATTATTGGGGGGGGGGGATATATTGCGGGGCCCGGGGGTCCTCCCTCGGAAAATTTTGAAAATATTACCTCTCAAAACAGCGCTTTTATGCATTTCTGATATGAAATTTGGTAGTCGTTGGAAAAAAGTATAATCAAGGGGGGGGGGGGGGGGGGGCGGTCGCCACCCCCGCCCCCCCCCCCCCTTTAATCCGCCACTGTATCTAGTATATTTTGTTTTGTTATTCTAGGAGAAATGTAATTGGAAATGTGAACATTATACTTGCACTATGCCGTGTGGAGAGATGTGTAATAGGCCTCCGTGTATGTTTGCCTGTAAACTAGTTCTACCATGTGGCCATTTCTGTACTGGATTTTGCGGTGAACCTTGCCCTCCTATCTGCCTTCACTGTCAACCATCTGATAGATTTAATGTTTCAGACCACAGGTAATAAGTTATCAAAGTCAAAAATCAAATATGAGTTTAGAAGACTTATTTAATTTTTTATTTTTGTTCTTATAGTCCAGGAGATAGCGTGCAAAAAATTGTCTAACTAACATCAAGTTAGAATTTTGTGTATATGTTTGTTTTGTGTATGTGTATTTTGTAGTAAATGTTTTGGTGGCTTTTAAGAATATATAGTTGGCTAGGTTCGTCTGCGGGACATAGCTTGGCAATAGGCATTTGAAAAAAACAAACCCATGTCCCGCTTTTTTTGGTGGACAATGTGCTTTTCATGATCCTGAGTAGGATCTTAGTTGGTAGACCAATAATCAAGTTTATTGTAGTTTGTCACTTAATAGGCTAGTTAGTCAAATATTATTCGAAATCAAAGTGTTCCCCTGTCAAGGGACAAACTACCATCAACTTGATTTTTGGTCTAGTAACTAAGTTCGTACTTTAGATCATAAAAATCACATTGTCCACCAAAAAGGGTTGGACATGGCCGCTCTCCACCGGTTTGTTTTTTTCAAATGCCTATTCCCAAGCTATGTCCCGCAGACGAACTTAGCCGACCATATATTCTTGAAAGGCACCAAAACATTTATTTATACACAAAATTCCAGCTTGATGTTAGTCAGACACATTATTGCACGCTATCTCCTGGACCAGCGTTTCCCAACCTTATGGTCGCGACCCAAAACAGGGTCACGACAAAATAATTTAGGGCCGTGAAAAATCTTTAAAACCAAAACCATACAGCCAAAATAATTTCAAAAACCATACATACATAAGTTCAATAGAATTAAAATAGGTATATAAATTTAATTTATTTAAGTAAAAATAATAAAATTATATCGATAAATTCATTTGCAAAAGATAAAAACAAACACTTGAAAGGTTGGCAAAAATAAAGGGTATTGCAACAAGAAGTAATAAAACTTCCTAGAAGCTTTAATCTCTTTTCTATAAAATTTGGACAAATGGTCTTTGTGCGGGCCCTCCAACATAAGTCCAGGAATTAATCGCTCTATGTAATACAAAACTGATATAATGCAGAACTGACAAGATAAAAAAATAAACATATCAATCTATGCCATTAATCATATTAAGATTATCAGTGTGCTCAGTTTTTTAAAAGAATATATCAGTCTGCAGTCCCTCCTCTTATCAAGTCATGATTTTAGTAGAAATCAGGCTCTTGGAGCCATGCATACCCTGCAATCCTTGCAGTGTATGCAATATGCAATACACTATATTTAAGGAGGGTCGTGAAAATGTTTAGGAGACATTTATACGGTCGCGGCATCAAAAAGGTAGGGAAACGCTGTCCTGGACTATTAACTATTTTTACTTTCTCATATAAAGAGAAAGTATTGTGATGGCGCAAAAATTCGATTTTGAGATTTTGATGGATTTACACGTTTTGAGGTCCCCTGAGTCCAAAAAAATGGTTTTTAAAAAATGTCTGTCGTCTATCTGTCGTCTGTGCAGACGCCTGGAGCCTAAACTACTGGGCCGATTTTGAAGAAATTTGGCATACATGTTCAGAAAAATCATACCCCGAGGCGAAATCGAGAAATGAATTTTAGCTCTAAATTTGGGGGCGCTACCCTCCAAAAACTCTGAAAAAACATGAAAAAAAATTATTTCTCGAAAACGGTTCCGACGATTTTGATTAAAAAATTCTAAAATGTAGTCCATTTGAATACGAATCCAACGATATAAGCCGTTTTCCCGGGAAAAATCTAGTTCCTGAGAAATTAGCTTAAAACGCGGACGGAGAGAGCCCGGGTTCGATTCCCCGCCCAGGAGAAGTTATTTTTATGATAAATTTTGATGAAATGTTCAATAATATTTAAATGTACATTTGAAAACTAATAAATGGAAAATACTGGGTTAAGTAATTATAAACTCGCATATGAGAAAGTTTGTCTGAGTTGTCTCGGACCGATTTTTTTCTTTAAATCTATAAAGTGTTCCATTATTGTGAGCTTATTATACTATTATTACTATTAGTATTTGAAACTCAGGTTGGCCTACTGTGTGAGGGAAAAAATAAAGCCACGACCTAATAATAGGTCTGAGAGAGGGGTGCAGCTAGTGACAATTTTATTTGTCTAGTTGGTACTACTTTCTGGAATTAAACATCCAGCGCTCTCATTGGCTCCCATTCACATTTTTTTTTTTTTTTTTTTGCAGCCAAAAGTCAATACTAATTGTAAGAATAGTATGGTACTTGATTTTTTTTTTTTTTTTTTCTTCAAATTTTCAAAATCCTGCATAAATCATTGTTCTTTTAAAACTAATCATGTTTCACCTGCAAATTATTTTTTTTTAGGTTTGTTTTGATTGAAGAGTGTGGACATTCGTTTGAATGGGTTCATTTACTAAAGTGTCTAAAACTAAATGACATTTGTCTTAAACGTTGTCCTTCTTGTGGAGTACCAATCTGGCGCACTCTACGTTTAAAAAACTTTATTATACAAAACAACTGGCGAATTCGATTCCTTCTCAGGTCTGAGATACCATCGCAGATGTTCAATGCTGACATGAAATCAAGAATTCTTGAAACGTTGAAATTTTTGAGAGAATTCATTTCAGAAGAAAGTAAGTATTGCTTAAATATATTTATTTATATATATATATTTTTTTTTTATTGTTGTTTTATAAATTTTGTATTATTTGTTGCCTTGAAATTATTTCAGTGGGTTAGTTTAAATTAGGGAGATTGCGCTTTCATAGCTTAGGGAAGGGAGGAATTGGGGTAGAGGAACTTGATACACTGAAGTGGCAAGCAGGGCCAGATTTAACAATATTCCACCCCTAGGCACTATTTATACAACTACTACTCCCTCCCCCCTCCACCCCCCCCCCCCCCCTTTAAAAAATTACCTACTTACTATTCATTTAGAGACAGGACTTATTTTTGGCGTACCGTACCATATTGGTCATTTGGTCAACCAGGAACCCTCCTAATTATATTATAATATTTAGCCTATACAATATGATGTGTACCTACTATTGGTTAGGTTAATGAAAATACAAACAACTCGGTTACAGTTTTATAATTTTATGGTAGGTACATTGTACACAGCCCTATTCAAATCTTATATAAAAAAAAAACTGGTGGATTTCTGGTTACATAGCTACTTGGCTTTGTAAATTGTTTTCTGATAGCAGAACAAAAGATTGTCACAGAAAAGAGAAAATAATGTCATGGGTAATTATTAAACTAATAAAAATATTCATTGCTGACTAAAATCTACTATTGATACGAAATATAAACATTGTATCTCTGTTTAGATGCGTAGAAAGTGATTCTTTACGTACTTGCATTCATTGCGCAAGCACGTCTCATAGTTCTGAAGAATTCCTCTTCTTTACCACCCTAGGGCGGTAAAGAAGAGGAATCCTTCAGCTTTACGCACGATTAGCGAGTTTGTTTACTTATAACTAAACTAATTTGCTGTTATTTTGTTAAAGTAACTGTATGTATCGAGTTTTTAGTGAAAAACAATGTGTGAATCAAGTGACTTTGACGAATATGTGGAGAATAATACTCCTCAAGAAATAATTAATTTGGCAAAAAATACAACTCAAGAATTAATGCCATCTTTATCAAAAGAGAGATACGAACTTACAGCAAGTTTATTTTTTTCTGTATTTATTATTTAAATCTAACAATCGCAGATAAAGTACGGTACGCAGCTCGTGCGAAAACGGCATTTTGCATAGCTCGTGTGGTTTTACTACCCTCGCTGTCGCTCGGGTGCAAACTCCACACTCGCATGCAAAATGCTACTTTCCGCACTCGACGCGTAATGTACTATTAAATTGGTTTTCTTCTTGATTTTTTTGCTGAAAACTCGTCTATTTGGCCGTCAACAGCCATCTTAGCAATAAACCCCGCGGCCGCTGCCGCCCCTAGGCACGTGCCTATAGTGCCTAGTGGGAAATCTGGCACTGGTGGCAAGACATCTTCTCCTTCATAATCCAAATAAGAAGGTTTGAGAGTGAGGCAGTGGTGGTTTGATGGGTGGGGGAACGCTTGAGGTTGGCGTAATGGGCGTAATAACCCCCCCCCCCCCAGGATTTTTGGAGAAATAAAAAAAGAAAACACCAAATGATTTGGAGGGAAAAGATGTTGTAAATTTTATAAATCTTTATTTAGATTATACACGAAAGGCTTAACCTTTTTCGGTATTTCTTTATATCGATTAATCGATTCATTCTCTTCTGGCTTCTCGTTTTATTAACTGTTACACGGTGCGTATTACTTACATTATTACTTACAATATAAAATTATATATTTTAAAAACAAAGTGTTTTTTATTAATAAATCAACAGGGTTATGGGCCCAGAAAGTTTAAATCAGTGTAACGGACAGTTTTATTAAAAAAGTTCGGTTTCGAAAACGTGTTAAATAGTTTTTCAGTTGCGTCGCACAATGGACCTCGCGTCTGTACCAAAGTTCACGGGAAATAATTTTGCGTCTTGGTGCTTTAGGATTAAAAGCATTTTAGAAAGCAAGGATTTAATAGATGTTATAGAAGTTCCGAAGCCTTCTTCTCTTACCGAGGACGGTAAGACAGCTAAGGAATGGAGAAAGCAAGATGCTCACGCCAGAAGTGTGATCACTTGCACCATGTCGGATGAACAGGTGGCTCTAGTACTCAACTGTAAGTCTGCGAAAGAAATATGGGAACATCTAAATAACAGATTCGCAGGTGAATCAACCAAACGCAAAGTAGAAGCAACCAGCGACGTAAGTCGTTTAGCAATGGAAAAACATGAATCATGGATGAAGTACTTAGATCGTGCAGAAAAATTATTAGAAAAAGCACGATGTATGGGAGCCGAGATAAGTGAAGACGAGTTTCTAGTGTCTGTTATTCGAGGACTTCCTTCTAAATATAATAATGTAGCCATGCAGTTTGACACATTAAAAGATGCGACTGTTAAAGATTTAAGAAGAAGCCTTCAAATGAATGAAGAGAGAAATGGACCCGAGAATAAAGGTGATAATCTTGCTGCGTTAAATGTCTCTTTTAGAGGACAGAGGAAAAAATTCTGTAAGTACTGCAATAAAAATACACATTATGAAAATAAGTGTTGGTTCAAACCAGGCAATAGACAATATAATTGTAAAAGAGGTGGCAATTGGAGAGAAAGAGGGCCTTCAAGAGGCACAGATAACGAAACACAGAAACAATCTGTCAAAATGGCAGAAACCTGTGAGGCAGCCTGGACAGCTGGCAGCTCTAATAATGAATGGATTTTAGATAGCGGAGCCACGATACATATGAGCTCACAAATATCATTACTGAATAGTATTAACAAAGATGATACTAGAAATATAAAGTTAGCCAATGGTCAGATCATAAAATCTAAAGGTGTAGGATCTACAAACATCACATGTAAAGGTAATATATTAACTCTTAATCAAGTATTGTTTGTGCCTGACCTAAACGGTAATCTAATATCTGTCCGACAACTCACAGAAGATAATTATTCTGTGACATTTTCTCAAGATTCGTGTCTGATAAGTAACAGTGAAACAAATACATCTATTATAGCAGAGAAAAGTAGAGGTTTTTATGTTATAAGAGCAGATTATCCGGTAGAGAGTGCTGCTGTATGTAAGGTACCTACTATACAGGAATGGCATAGGATTTTAGGTCATGTCAATTATAATTATGTGAAACAACTAAAAACAAATAACATGGTTCGAGACTTTAATTATTCTGATAAAACCCAAACAGACAAGAGTCCTTGTTTAGTTTGTTTAAAAGCAAAGTATGCCAGAAAGCCTTTTAAAGAAATAGCTATGTTACAGTCAAAACAACCTTTAGAGTTAATACATTGTGACCTGGTCGGACCAATATCTACTGAATCTATTGGTGGATCTTTATATATACTCACTATTGTAGACGATTTCACAAGGAAAATGTTTCCTTATTTCCTTAAGTACAAATCAGAGACATATGAAAAATTAAAAGAATTCATACTCTGGGCTACAAACAATAATAACTTTAAAATAAAACGACTCCGATCTGATCAAGGTACTGAATTTATAAATAATAACATGAAAAATTTATTTAAAGATTTTGGAATTACACATGAGTATACTTGCACATATTCGCCACAAAGTAATGGCATAGCGGAACGTGCTAACCGCACAATTCTAGAAGGAGTGAGAGCTCTATTAATCGACTCTCATCTACCTCAGAGATTTTGGGCCGAGGCAGCAGGCACCATTGCATATATAAAAAATAGAACTCCGTCAAGAGTAATAGACCTGAAAACACCTGAGGAGAAATTTACAGGTAATAAACCTAGCTTAATTCATATGAA
Organism: Gerris lacustris; assembly: GCA_951217055.1. Lineage (NCBI taxonomy): Eukaryota > Metazoa > Arthropoda > Insecta > Hemiptera > Gerridae > Gerris > Gerris lacustris. The sequence continues at coordinate 10,012,813 of OX578281.1, forward strand.
AATTTTTGGATCTCTTTGTTATTTTTGGATCCCAAAGCAGAAAAGATCAAAACTTGACTCTCGGATGTCTCCCGGGATATTTGTAGGATATTCTCGTAATAGAAACACGTATAGAGTATATGAACCAGATACAGATTCTATAATAGAGACACGTGATGTCAAATTCCTTGATAGTAAGAAAGGATACCATTTATTAAACAGTTTTGATAAAAAAATAGATCAAGAAAACATTGAATTAGATAATGATTTTATTAAATTAAATATAAATCCCGAAGCTGGACCTAAAATGAAAAAGAAGAAAAAGGTTAGAAAAACCAGAAGGAAAATAAATTATGCTGAGTCCCCAAATTCTCAAGATAACAACGATCAAGATGATACTTACTTACCTTCATCTGATGACCTCGCTTCATCTGATTACTCGACCACTTCTTCTTCTCCTTCCTCATCGACTTCTAGTGATAATGAAGGAGTAATGCTCACTAGATTTGACTTGATTAATTCTGCACCTACCCCTTGTAACTATAATGAAGCTATGGAGTCCCCTAATTCTAAGCATTGGAAAGAAGCTATTAATAAAGAACTTGATTCTCATAAAGAGCATCACACCTGGGATATAGTAGATATACCTCCTGATGCCACTACTATTGGATCAAGGTGGGTATTTGCAAAGAAGACTCAAGGTAATAATATTAAATTCAAGGCACGCCTTGTTGCTAGGGGATGTTCTCAACGTCCTGGCATAGATGTTCATGACACTTATGCACCTGTCATAAAGACTACTAGTCTTAGAAGTCTACTGTCGCTAGCTGCTATGAAAGGATGGAAGGTAGCACATTACGACGTTCAATCCGCATATCTGTATGGTAAGCTTGACCAACCTGTTTATATGACTTTACCTCAAGGTTTAAAAACAATAGAGAGCCCTAAAAGAAAGGTATGCAAGTTATCTAAAGCCTTATATGGATTGAAACAAAGTGGTCACATTTGGCATAACACGTTAAGTGAAATTTTAAATAATCTTGGTTTTAAACAACACTCTACGGATAAATGTATATTCTCATTTACAAAAGATAATTCACAAATAATTATAGGCTGTCATGTTGACGACCTCCTCACTATATATAATGATAAAAATTTATTAGATGAAGTGATAAAACTTATTTCTGATAAAATTAAAATAACTAAACTGGAAAACTGTGATAAAATGTTAGGACTTGAAATTAATCAGAATGATGACTGTATTATTGTTACACAGAGGCAGTATGCTATCAATGTTTTACAACGTTTCGGTATGAAAAACTGTAACGGTGTAAGTACTCCGATTGATGTCAAACAAGATTTAGACTGTTACATAGAGTCTCAGAAAATAGACTCAACGTTATACCAGGAGATCATAGGATCTATCATGTATCTGTCTGTACAAACCCGCCCTGATTTATCATTTCCAGTGAATTATTTATCTAAATTTAATAGTGACCCTAGACTTGTTCACCTAAATGCAGCTAAGAGTGTACTAAGGTACCTTAAATCAACAATAGACTATGGTCTTAAGTTCAAGAAAGGACCACTGGAGCTTATCTGTCATGTAGATGCTAGCTGGAGAGACGGTAAGGGCACTAAACGTTCGACAACAGGATTTCTACATTCTTTAGGTGATAACTTGATACAATACACTTCTAAAACGCAAAATCATGTTTGCCTTTCTACATGTGACGCCGAGTTGATGGCAATGGCTGAGGCTGTTAAGCAAAGTGTATATTTAAAAGCATTTATTGAAGAGTTAGTACAAGAAGAGATAAGTTGTATTAAAGTTTATTGTGATAACAGTTCAGCTATTCAACTTGTAATCAATGGAACTACTTCTTCCAGATCTAACCACTTAATTCGACAAGTTTCATTTCTACATGAAAAATATTCATCCAACAACTTTAATTTCATTCATACTAGGTCAGAAGAACAGTTGGCTGATTTCCTTACAAAGCCTCTTACTGAGCATAAACTTAATAATTGTTTGAACAATATTAGTTCTTTTGTTAAAGAATAATTTTATTTTTCCTTTTAAATTCATCATTTTTATTTACTTAATATTTCTTTGGAAAGATTAATCTTATTGATAAATGACAATTATAAAAATCAGTTTTAATTATTATTTCAAATTTTATTTCATTCATTTATTTTTCTGTCACTTATTAAAAAGTATGATGTTATGATTTTTCAAATCTGCAAATATTCAAATTTGTTAAAGAAGTGATTATTTTTGTTTTCATGTTCATTGAACTTATTGAACTTAATATTATCTCATTTTTATATAACTTTTTTTTTTATTATTTTTATTTCAAGTTTTTTTTGCTTTCAATATTTCAGTAATATTAAAATTACTCATATAAACTGTATTGTCAATTTAATTTTTATATGAAGGCAATATGCAGAATTTTGATTTATTTTATTTTTGTCAAAAGTAAATTTTATTTTTATAATTTTTGATTTATAAAATTAGGGAAGGATCTGTTGTAAATTTTATAAATCTTTATTTAGATTATACACGAAAGGCTTAACCTTTTTCGGTATTTCTTTATATCGATTAATCGATTCATTCTCTTCTGGCTTCTCGTTTTATTAACTGTTACACGGTGCGTATTACTTACATTATTACTTACAATATAAAATTATATATTTTAAAAACAAAGTGTTTTTTATTAATAAATCAACAAAAGATAAACTAATTTCTAAATAGGTAATAAGTATATTTCTTAGTATTGTCTAATGCTAAAAAAAAAAATAAACAAGGGGACAACGCCGAATGTGTTGGTAATAAGGATTGGAGCATTTTGGTACTTTGATGTGGTAAAAGACCGACTCGAGATGGCAACACCTAATACTGATAGTTCGGGGGTTATACCGTTATAACATGTGATATATTCGACTTATGTTTGTATTACACCCCTCTTTATCAATCTTAAAAATAATTTAGTTTAATTCTAACTTTGACTTGTCACTGTTCAGACCTATTAATTGAATAGAGTTCTTTGAAATTAAGTTATTTTTTAATAATATGAATAAATTTCCGATTTTTAAATTAAAAATTTGTAATAGGATCCGATAATATTAATATTTAACTGCATAGATAAATGATAATGTTAAACAAATGTTTATTTTGTTTTTTGGAGGGGGGGGGGGGGGGGTAGCTAATTTGTTGATTCCCCCCCCCCCCCCCAGAACTTGAAACTAGGAATGCCCTTGGTTCTAGCACTTCTCCATTTAGGCATATTTCATGTTCTTTTTCCTCTCTGGATATCACCATAGTTTTACCCTTACTTCTACTAGGTTAAATTAGAGGTTTTTCCAGAGGTTAGGTTAGGAAAATAAATCTGTTCGGATTGTATATGAATGTAAGTCAATATAATAAAATGAATGAGAGTTTTAGATTCTTGAGGAGTCTTTGATCCTAAACCTAACAATCTTAATTTAACATTAAATGGGGGTTCACCAAAACACTTGTGCCCCAGTCGTGTCCTCGAAAATGATGAAAAAAATGAAGATCCAACGATCTTGACATTGATCACAATGAACAAAATATTGATGACAATAAACAGAAAATGTTTAATGAATTGGTATTACATGGGCAGATTCCAAGCTATTTTGATAACATTAACTGTGAGTACATTAAGCGGTGTCCATTGTATTAAGAGGAATGCCTCCTCTTAATACAATGGACACCGCTTAATGTAATCACAGTTAATGTTCCAAGCTATTTTGATAACATTAACTGTGAGTACATTAAGCGGTGTCCATTGTATTATGAGGAATGCCTCCTCTTAATACAATGGACACCGCTTAATGTTCCAAGCTATTTTGATAACATTAACTGTGAGTACATTAAGCAGTGTCCATTGTATTAAGAGGAATGCCTCCTCTTAATACAATGGACACCGCTTAATTTAATCACAGTTAATGTTATCAAAATAACTTGGAATCGGCCCACGCAAACCAATGCATGTTATATTATACGTCAGTTTTACGCTCCAAATATTAAAATCATTTTTGAAACTACAGTATGCGCATAACGAGTTGTGAATTTTGACACCCAGATTGGCCAACCTAAATGAGGAAAAAATTAAGCCACTAGGCCTGTAGGAGGGGTGAGGTCAGTGACATTTTTGTTTGCCTAGTTGGCTTGACCTTCTAGAATTCAAAATCCTGACCTCTCATTGGCTCCTCACCCTAATTTTTTGGATTTTCCCGCTCTTTCAAAAGTCAAACCTGCAAACTGTAGTGGTGTTATTTATAGTTAACTTTACCTTATACATGTAATCACCCATTTTCCATATTTAGTAACTTAACATTCTTGATCGTACTACTGCAAAAGTTAATAATAAAGTATTCAAATTAATTATGTTTAATGAATGTGTTTGCCTAGTAGTCCAAGAGGTAGCGAGCAAAAAGTGTCCGACTAACATAAAGCTAGAATTTTGTGTATAAGTAAATGTTTTGGTGCCTTTTAAGAATATGTGGTCGGCTAATTTCATCTGCAGGACATAGCTTGGCAATAAGCATTTTAATAAAACAAACGGGTGGAGAGCGACCATGACCTGCCAATTATGGTGGACAATGTGATTTTTATGATCCTGAAAACAAAATTAGTTACTATACCGAAAATCAAGCTTATGTTAGTTTGCCACTTGATGTGACCACTTTGATTTGGAGTAATATTTAAATAACTAACCTATTGAGTGACAAACTAACATCAACTTGATTTTCGGTCTACTAACTAATTTTGTACTTAGGATCATGAAAATCACATTGTCCACCCATAATTGGCTGGTCTTGGACGCTCTCCACCGATTTGTTTTTGTTCAAATGCCTATTGCCAAGCTATATCCTATCACTAAAAGATTTATTTACTTGTACACAAATTTATAGCTTGATGTTAGTCAATTTTTTGCACGCTATCTCCTGGACTGTAGGTATTTTGTGATTTTCTGAATACACCAAAGTTATTCTTCCCTGTTCATGAAAATAAGTAATTTAATGCAAAAAAGTTTTATCTCTCTTTCCATGATGAACTGATATCTATTTGGCTTTTTTTTCTTTTTATTTTAGTATTGTGCAACAGTAGCTTCCAGTTACTGCTTCAATATACCATCGATAACATGGGATTGATCTTAAACGGTGCTGACAACTTTAACCAAAGGATAATACTCAAATCGCTTCTCTTTATACAGATTTATCTTAAAGAAATGTCTAATTTCACGACCACCTACGATATATTCTCGATAAAAACTACTCACCGACGTTTAATATTTCTCAGAATCAATCTGCTTCTAAATCAACTTTACAAAAGAAAATTGACATGTTCATCTGAGTTTTTACAATTCGAATGCGAATCGCTTAAGATTCACAGAATGGCCGTGTTTTACCTGCTTTACGACGAGTATTTTCAAAATCGGAAGAGATCCGTCGATAAAAAAGAAGTCGAAGAATTGTTTTCGAAAGCTTTCTCCTACGCAAACTCAACTCGAAGTTACAGTTTAACAGATGATTTGGAGTTTTTTAATGTTATTTCAAATTTGAAAAAAACTATCGGCAGTTCGCTACCTTTAACAGTAGGTACCGAATTGTTCATACGTTCCTTAGAATCATCCTTACTCCCTTTGTTTAGGAAGAAGCAATGCCATGAAGGCGATTGGTACTTATGTTCCAAAGGACACATGTATCAACACGACAAATTATTTGAAAGAAATTGTACTATTTGTAATTAATAAAGAAAAAAAATAATAATAAAAAAAAAATAATAATAATTATGATAAGAGAAAAAAAAATTATATTTACTTTTTATATATTCAACCATTTTGGTATTTATATTAGTATGTAAAATTATAACTTGAATTTATTATTTTTATTCATCTTAAAGAAGTTTTGTTTTGTATTATGCTTAATAAATGACATTTATTTAGTGTATTTTTTATTTTTTTAATTATTAACAATTCGTTATTTTTTTACTTTTCCTCACTACCTATAGTAGGAAAAGTATTGTTTTCCCAAACAATTTTTTTTTCTAGATTTCAACAGAATTATCCGTTTTAGGTGTTTTTAAGACTTCCTGAGTGGTTTTCAGCATGACGTCTGTATGTATGTATGTGTGTTATCATCGTAGTGCCTAAGGTATTTAACCTAGAGAGTTGAAACTTTGCAGAAAAATCAGTCCTTACCACCTGTAGTGGTGCCACAAGGGAAAATCAACTTTTTCCACCGCAGCAAAAATTTAAAAAAAATCGTAAAAAATCGAAAATAATCCTGATCAAGTTGAAATTTGGCACGAATGTAACTCTCTGTATGACAAACAAGCCCACCAAATTTCATTTTGATATTGGCCGCCATTTTGAAGTTATCAATTTTTTGAATTTTTAAACTTTTACGGTTAATAATACCAAAAGTATAAATAGGTTTTTGACGTATAGCATATCGTTGGAACCGGAAAAAATTAAGGAACAATTGAAATTTGGCACGAATGTAACTCTCTGTATGACAAACAAGCCCACCAAATTTCATTTTCATATTGGCCGCCATTTTGAAGTTATCAATTTTTTGAATTTTTAAACTTTTACGGTTAATAATACCAAAAGTATAAATAGGTTTTTGACGTATAGCATATCGTTGGAACCGGAAAAAATTAAGGAACAAATATAAAAAACCCTAATGAAATTTCATTAATTAGTTTAAAAGTTATAAACGAATATAATTAATTATTAGTGTGATAATTTTGATAACGTCAAAGTTTGTTTACATCTGTCAAAATACCGCCAAACTTCAAATAGTTAAATAAAATATAGGTATTAAAAATAAGGTTTTTTTTTTAAGAATGATAATAAATCAGTTAGTTCAGAACGGTCACCCATCCAAGTACTGACCACGTCCAATGCTGCTCCCTCTTCTGCGAAGCAGCAGGAGAGGCCACTTTAGTGGCCTCTGAAGTGAGGAAAAGTTCCGAGGAACCCCGTACCCAATTTTTTTTATAATAATAAATGTATTATTATAGATAGGGTTACCATCATTTATGAAGGCCAGATCCGGACAGAGGGAACTCCGAGGGGGGGGGGGGGGTATGGAGGGAAAATTGCAAAAAAAAAAAGAAAATATATGTATTTATACCTATATAATTTTTTTTTGTGAAATTGGAAAAATAAATAAGTTACAAATATATAATTACGTTATATATTTATTAATATAATATTTATTAATATCATATTCAACTTTGGCTAGTCTCTGCTGGGGTCAAGGGATGGGTTCTTCATTAGTTCTTGCTTCATGTATTTTAGATGAACTAATTTTCCTTAGAAAAGGCTTGTTATGTTTTTATTTTGTCATGGAATTCTGAGCATGTCATAATGGAATTTGCTTTAATATTAAGAAGCTCTTTTACAACTGACAGAGATAATCTTCCTCTTTCAGGCGTCCAAATAGACCCCATCATTGAAAAAATACGTTCAGCGGGAGCCGAAGTACCTGACAGATACTAGTTTAATTATATTACTGCTACTTTAAATATATTCAAAAAGGAGATGCTGCTTCTAGAAAATGCTTCAAATAATTCTTTCCATTTCTCATGGAGTGTTTGGGGTTTCTTCTTTTGGTAGGGAAGCCCATTTAGCTTTCTCATTTTTTAGAATTGGGATAGACTGAAATTTCCCTGCTTTTGCTGCGTTTTCCGTTCATCTTAGTAAAATCCGGACATTTCTCAAATCCGGACTGTCCAGACGAAATCCGGACGTATGGTAACCCTAATTATAGATCAAAGCTAAACGTAGCTTGTTTCTAATATTGAATCCTTTCTCTTTGCTACCTAAAAGACATGTTCAAACAATAAATATATTATATTAATAATGACTTGATCATTAAAAGTCAAAATCACTAATGATGTTTTATAAAAAGTGTGTCTTCAGGGGTGTTTAAAAAAAAAATGTGTGAGGCTCTCACGCATTAGATGTGAAACTTAAGTTCTAGAATGCATTGCTCTCTTTCATTTTTTTGACGAATTAATTATTTCAGGATTAAGAAATGGTTATGGGAAATTTAATTGAAAAAAATATATTGCTACGCTAAGGCAACCACATTTATTCCAATAAAAATAAATGTTTGTTTTGATTTGCTGGTCTTTAAATAGATATAATACAATTAATCTGTAAAAATGTTACACTTGGACGAGTCTCGAATCGCAAACTTCGTTACACTATATGAAAAAATTCACTCTACCGCCGCCAAAGAAGTTTCACTTCAAAAACAATTTGTTTTTTTGTAATATTTCGTCAGGTACTTAGAGATTTGCATCTGGTACTTAGAAACCCACTAGGCAAGGGCGCCTTTGCGAGTGGTCACTGCTCAACGATAAGACTTTTCATTTCACAAAGAATAGTTATTTATGTAACTAGGCAGCAAAATGGAATTTTACTGACGAGTGATTAGATTAGCCTCCGAGCCGAAGGCGAGGACAGGCTAAGATAATTAACTGCCGAGGCGAAGCCGAGGCAGGTAATTTACCTATTTGATTGCCGAGGCGAAGCCGAGGCAGGCAATGAATAAACGAGGCAGAAACGTTTCCTTTGCTGCCTTGTTGCATACAATATTTTATCTACTTGCGGAAGAAAAATGAAGCTGCTAAAATGTTATCTTTATTAATATAACATAGTTAATAACTATGTGTCATATTAATAAAGATAATAACATATTATGTATTAACTAAAATTAATGTTCAAATAAGAAACGGGAATAATAACAATAAGTGAAAAGCAAACTCAATCTATAACAACAAAATACAAAACACACCTTTATAACACACATAACTTCTGAATGAATAATGCACGAATATAAAATATTTATTTATATTTTTACTAAAAAATTAATAAAAGTGTTAAAGATATCTTCTATTGCTTAAAAGAAAAGAAGTAACTAGGATAAATCAAGAAAAGTAGCTAGTTTAATCTAGAAAGATTTCAATAATAAATATAATAATATGGATGTTCAATGTTTACATGACGCTGCAGTATAGCCAGTGACTCTACTATTTTTTTAATTAAAGATCTACTAATCATTGAACTTATTTAACAGAATTAACAAATATAGACAAATTATTTTATTATGAAAACGTTTATTTATTATTAAATATTACTTATTTAACTATAATATATAATGTTATAAGATAGAGATAATAGTATAAACTGTTCTTGCCAAAATAAGAGGTTATGACACGCAGTGGTAAACACTGTTACTTTCTCTGCCTAGGCAGGGAAATATTTCCCTGCCTAGGCAGAGAAAGTATTTTCCTGACTGTTTTAACTACTTTCCTGCCTGTTTTTAATATTTTAATGACAAATCAGGGAAATAGTACTTTCCAGCCTAAAAACAGTTAAGAAATGTTTAATTTTGCTGCCGCGAGTAGATAAAAAACATTTAAATAACACTTTTTGCTTAACGGCATTAGTCAATCTTCTTTATGCATGAATGTCTACTACGACTTATTCTGTTCTAAAATTAAATTTTCCCTCTATTTCTTAACATTAAAAAATTTGAATATTTAAATTATGAATCTACATTAATACTACATTAGATTGAAAATAACAATACGAATAAAGCAAATGTATTATCTAGTTACAAGAAATATAATTTTATTTAAAATGTTGCAATATTTTGTCATGGTCATGGGCCGGATGGGCATGATTAAAATGTTGTACCAACCTTACAAATGACTAAATATAAATATAATATTTATAACTTTTAATTATATTCTAAACAAAGATTTGAAATTCAAAAGTTTAATTAATTTACTTACGAACTATTTAATAAGTTAATTTCCGAATGAAATAATTGATTTTTATTAGGATTTAGGATTCGTTCTCTGTAATAAAAAACGTCTTACTAAAAATAAATTATTTGTTTCAATTACGTATTATTTATTTTCAATTTCAAACTAAAAGTTCCCGCTTAAAATTGCGCATCCGCATCACGTGACAAGGGGATAAAATGCGTGGCCCGGTACGACTCGGCGCGGCGTCCTATCGGCCATTTTCTTCGTATCGTCCCTTCAAGAATTCTCTGTCTCAGTTCTTTTTGCCGGCCGGTTTCGTTTTAAGTAGTTTTTCTTCTCATCTGGCTGTTTACAGCTTTGTAATTTATTGTTTTATCCAGTTTCTTTTAAAGTTTTCTCAATGATGAAAGTAGAAAAGGACGATTACGACAACAAGTAAGTACATGTAGCCACTAACCTGTACTTAATTTTTAATTTTACTGTCTTTATAATACCTTAATCAGGCTACTTGCTTGTAATTTGTTTTTATATTATACACTTATCATTAAAGTATTAGCTTAACGTACAGAAGTTACTTTTTTCTATCAACTTGTCTTCCATCTAAGCCTCTATTCATTTTGTGATATACCAAGGCAAATTAAAAGTATCGTGAAAATGACTTGATTAGGATTATTTACCCCGATGCGATACTGTTTTAATATGCACAACTATACTGCTATTATTTCTAGTTAAAGCCTACGTCAATCTCCTAACATAGTTTTCTGCTTTTAAGGATCAGCCTAGTTTTGCTGGCTAATAAGCATCATAACCACAAACATGTTTCTTCACCTACTAATAATTAAGTAACGCTCTGTCGGAGCAAGATATGAGAAATATCATATTTTCCAATTTAATATCTACAGAAATTATTTTGGCGAAGTTCATTATTTGACAGTTGATTTTTTTTCTTATTTCATAGTGCCTTGTAATCTTCAGGTTCGTTTTAAATCTACTGCGAATTATTAATTACGCCGTAAGCAATATTTTCTAAAGTAGCTGAATACATTTCGTGATGAGGTGATGAGTGAGACATGAAATCGATAAAGTTGATTGTTGATTCTATTTAGCTAAATTCTAAATAATATACCTAGCTTCACTCTATCCCAAACCAGCAAGGTTGCCTAGCTAACCTCCCTAAATAACCCTAAAACTCTAGCCCTTTTACTACTCCCCCCCCCCCCATGCTCCTTTAAAAGTTTAAATCTTTTGCCACCCTAAAAAAAACTTTAAAATACTGTTGCCAATCCCATTACACATAGGTTTGACCAAATTATACTTCAAATTTTAGATACTGTTAAACTGTTATTACATAAAACTCAGGGTACTGAAATATTTTTTAATGTTAAGTAAGTAAGTAATTTTGTGTTAAACGATGCATACAAAAATAACAAAGGCTAAACTCTTCAATAGTTCACCCCTTCCGTGTAATCGATGTCTTTCGAAGTCATACAGTTGGCTTCGATATATCAATTCATCCCTTCCATTTGTATATAATAATATATGTACACAATTTGTGTTTGTAAGAGACACCAAGGGATGTGCCATGCAAGCACGACACAGGAACTGTTCTAACATCCGACAATAAGTCAAAGAGATGTTGGCTCGGCATTACGCCATGTTCTGCATCATTTCATCGCGTCTGACTCATCAAGGGCCCGACGATGCCCACCCAACTCTAGACCTATACCAGATCAAGAAGATCAGATATAGGACTTATTAGAGACGAGCGAAAGATTGTACATTCCGTATTGTGATTTTCTACCTCTGCATATTTTTTTAAAAATTTAAAATAAAAAATACTTTCTCCTCGACAGGGAATCGAACCCGCAGCCTCTCTCCATCCGTGTTTAGAGCTATTTTCTCAGGCACTATTCTTCCCGGGAAAACTGCTTAATATTGTTAGATTCGTATTTAAATGGACCACATTTTAGAATTTTTTTTATAAATCACAATCACTGTGATTTTGTAAAGCCAATCACCGACGTTGATTGTTACTTTTAAATCACCGGTGAATAATCACTGTCCCTGTGATTTTAGCTCATCCCTAGTTAGAGTGAGAAGGGGTGCGCTATTGCCGAGATTTACCATAACAACAATATTTTCAATTTAAACTATTATTAATTTACTCTTGTAGGTATATATTATGTATTGTTCTGGATGACAGCTTTTAGATTAGATTACCTACCTAACCACAATCATCACATAAAACCTTCCCAATCTCAACCATGAAGGAAGAAATATATATTTGTCATTTATTTTCCTACCTATTATTTGTCTTATCTTATTTACCTGTACAATTTATCTTTAAACTTGGAGGTTTGAAGAACAAACAATGTATCCCAAGCATAAGCAATACCTAATTGAAGAGAAAGTGAATGACCCCTGCTACAGATATAAAGCTGACTTTAGTGAAGGATGGGATACAAGTGCTAGAATATTTCTGATCCATTATAGATTATTTGCTGTTGTAATTAACTTGATTTTGTAAATATATTTTCAGGTCAGATGATGAGAGGGAGAGAGACAGACGGAGAAGAAATGAACGAGATCTGAAGCCCTCCAGATTTGACTCAGCCAAGGATAGAGACAGGAGTCCCGTCAGAGGAAAGAGAAGAGGCAACCGAGTTTATGTATCAAACATTCCTTATGAATACCGCTGGCAAGAACTTAAAGATTTGTTCAGGGATAAAGGTACGATATTTGTATTTCACATTTTATTCTGAGAGTAAAACAAACAGATATTTAATTTGATTATAAACTTTATTTGGGAAGAAAGTTAGGGCTAGTTTCCTCCTTTCTCTTGGGTATTGAACCTAAATGTTTTTTTTTTTTATCATCAAGCAGTCTAACTACAGTAGAATTCAGCTTGGCTGCTCAGATGGGGGGTGACTCAAAAGACACCCTTGTTACCAACCTTTCTGAGCTGGTATATCAAAGATAATAGTACATTACGCGTCGAGTGCGGAAAGTAGCATTTTGCATGCGAGTGTGGAGTTTGCACCCGAGCAACAGTGAGGGTAGTAAAACCACACGAGCAATGCAAAATGCCGTTTTTGCGCCAGTTGCGTACCGTACTTTATCTATGAAACTTCCTGCATGCAAGTTCGTATTTCTCTTTTGATAAAGATGACATTAATTCATTAGTTGTATTTTCGGGAGGTTTATTATTCTCCTCATATTCATCATAATCGCTTAAATCCCTCATTGATTTTCACAAAAAACTCGATATAACTGTTTATTAAACAAACAGCAAATTAGTTTTGTTAAATGTAAGCAAACTCGCTAATTGTGCGTAAAGGTGAAGAATTCTTTTTTACCACCCTAGGGCAGTACAAAAGAGGAATTGTTCAGAATTATGAGATGCGCATGCGCAATGAATACAAGTACGTAAAGAATCACTTTCTACGCATCTAAACAGAGATACAATGTTTATATTTCGTAACAATCGTAGATAAATGGTCTTATGCCACTGTTTTGTGAATATTTCTGCCTGTTGTAGTTATTTACAGTTTGCACATTAGGGTGCGTAGCCAATGAGATGTCAGGATTTTAAATTCTAGACGGTCGGGCCAACTAGGCAAACAAACATGTCACTGGCCTCAGCCCTCCCATAGGCCTAGTGGCTTAATGTTTTTCCTTATTTAGGTTGGCCAATCTGAGTGTCAAAAGTCACTACTCTTAACGTGCAAAGTGTAAACGGTTAACATATTACTATGCAGGTCACTGTATTACTTTAACCCTTAATAACCTAGCGTTGCCGTATGGCAACAGCAAAACTCCCTCCCTTTATTATTGTCTGGAGAGGTCCAAGTTAATATTGAACTTTATAAATGATAATATTATGTCAAAAGAAGGACTAAATTGATTTTTCATCATCAGATTTATTTGTTTGGTGCAACACGTATGCGACAAGACAGGTTTAAAAAATGGGTTACTCCAAATTTGAGACATGGAAATAATTTTATTTTTTTAAATTAATTAATTTTATTATTGGTAATGAAACTATTAGAATGAATAATGATTAAAAATATAAAATTATTGCAGTTTCACAAAATTTAATTTTTCTGCCCTAAATTGAGCGCCAATTTGAAAGTTTCCATATGGCAACGCTAGGACATTAGCCTTACAGTTTTTTTTCTAAGTTGTAATTTTATTCAGTCACATTTATATACAAAGTTTTGATGTTTTTTTGCCTAATGTTAATTTTTTATTGATTATATTCTAAATATTTCTTAATTTGTCTCTAAATCTTCTAATTATTTTTGTTGCATAAGTATAATTAGTAACAAATAGTATTGGGCTATTCTTTTAAAAATAATATGTATATAATAACATCTATATTTTTTTATTACAATGCACATGCATACAATGCACAACAAGAACACATGCATAAAACAAAAAATAAATAAATAATTACATAATTTTACAGATAAACAACATGATACATAATACAAAAAATAATAATGAAAAAAAAAAAATTAAATTTACTTTTTCGTTCTTTTAAATAAATTTAGAATTTTATTACTATTATTTGTGCTTTTTTAACCTAAAATGTATTTTACATACATTTTGTAAAAGAAATGATTAAAACATTTACTGAGAAAAAAAAACTATAAGGCTAATGTCCTAGCGTTGCCATATGGCAACAACCCAAATTTAGGTTAAGGGATTTTTTTCAATTTTTTTAAACATTTTTTCTATATTAAGGGACCTCTTAACAGACATAATCCCTAGAAAAAACCAAACAATTCCCCAAAAAATAATTCGGGCAGTTAAGGGTTAAACATTTTGTATCTCTTTTTTTATATACTTGTTACAAGAAAAAAATTGGTTGATCTGTTCATGGATTCGATCCTAAGGTGGCTGGGTTTAATGGGTTCCCACTATGGGTTCTGAGTTATAATGGAGACATATTCTCTTACTTTTGCATAGATGGTTTTTGGATTCGGCTACTTTTGTTTAGTTGTTACAGTACTAGAGCTTTTAGAAACAATTGGTCTTAAAATGAGTCTAGTGTGATCGTAACTTCTTATTTGCCTTCTGTTGGGGCTCAATTTACTACTACTACTACTACTTGGTTGTGTCCTCTTCTACCGACTAGTGTAGAGGATTTAGATAGAGATTTCCAAGCAACTCTATCTTCCGCTAACCTTTTGGCTTGGGTCCAAGGAATTTCACGCTTTTGTAGGGTATTTTTTATATTGTCTTCCCAAGTAATTCTTCTCCTTCCTTGACATCTTCTTCCTTCAGGTCTGGCTTCGTAGCTCTGTTTTGGATACCGACTATTGTCCATCCTCACAATATGGCCGAACCATCTTAACTGATTGGATTGTACCATATCTTTGACAACTTGTCTCTGAAGGTTTGATTTCTTATTCATTTCTCTTCTACTTTCCGGAGATATCTCATTTCTGCTTTTTTTCTGTTTTTCTGTAAGGACCCAACTATCAGAAGCGTAGGTAAGAACAGGACATACGTGATCTTATATATAAGCATTTTTGTCTGTTTAGAAATTTCTTGTTTGCTTAGAAATTTCTTGTTCAAGGCTCCAAACAGTTTTCCAGCTGAAGATGTCCGAGTATTTATTTCATTGTTAATTTTCCCATCTGAACTGAATATGGTGCCAAGGTATTTATAACAGTTCACTTGTTCTAGAGGTTTTTCCCCTAAACATATTGTATGTTTCTTTTCCTCTCTAGACACTATCATTGTTTTGGTTTTATCTTGGCTAATCTTCATATCCCTTTTGTTTAACCCTGTACCCACAGGTTAATTTTCCTTTGGAGTTCCTGAGCAGATTTAGCTATAATAATTAAATCATCAGCATAGGCTAGCATCCTCATCCTTACTTCTTTTAACTGCCAGTTGCCGATCTTATACCCTGATCCTATTTTACAGACTCGGATGACGTCATCCATTATTAGGATAAAGAGATGTAGGCTCAATATATCACCTTGTCTCACTCCGCGTGTGGTTTGGAACTCTTTTGATTCTGAGTTTCCAGTTCTAACATAATTTCTGCACACTTGATACATACTTTTAATTTTCATAATTAAATGCTCAGGAACTTTATGGTTTCTTAGAGTGGCCCAAATGATTTTCCATGGCACTTTATCAAAGGCCTTTTCTAGATTAATAAAACATAGATGCACCTCTTCATCGTATTCAATGGCTTTCTCAGTTATCTGTCTCAGTGTGAATATGTGGTCCTGTACACTTCGGTTTCTCCTAAATACGTCGCGTCAGAGAGGTTACGTAAAAGTGACAAAGGTTGCTATGACGTCATGCGCCCTCCACGATTTTTCGTCAGGTTATCTTTTCTGGCTCATAACAAACCATTGTTTATTAGAGTTCTGTGAGCATTTTATAGTTTTTTCCTCTTTTCATTCTATTAAAAGCTTTTTTAACCGTTTTTAACCTTATCATATATTAGTAACATCATTAATAAGCCAACAAATGTATACATTATAGGTGATAAAACAAATAATTCTCACAAATAACTCAAATAAGATGTAAAATAACTTACTTACAGATGTGCTCTTTTTACTCTATTAAAAGCTTTTTTAACTGTTTTAAACCTTATCATATATCAGTAACATCATTAATAAGCCAATAAATGTATACATTTTAGATGATAAAACAAATAATTCTCACAAATAACTCAAAGAAGATGTAAAATAACTTACTTACAGATGTGCTCTTTTTACTCTATTAAAAGCTTTTTTAACTGTTTTTAACCTTATCATGTATCAGTAACATCATTAATAAGCCAATAAATGTATACATTATAGATGATAAAACAAATAATTGATTAAAAAATAATAATAAAATAAAATAGCACTGATAAAACTCAGTCGTATATCCAATGTTATGAGCCAGCTGACCTAACAACACACACTATTTTACGTAAGTGACGTCACACTTCCCCGGCGTATCCGGCCTGTGATTCATGAAGTGATGGCTCTACTATATTCCTAAGCCTCATCTCTAATACTCTACTGTATAGTTTTCCTGGACGCTTAATAAGGAAATTCCTCTACGGTTACTGCAGTCCCTGTTGTTGCCTTTTTTGAATGTAGGGAGAATCACTGGGGCTCAATTTAAATAAAATATAGTTAACTTCAGCTTGCTCTGTAATTTTATACTATACTGATACTGATACTGATACTGATACTGATACTGATACTGATACTGATACTGATGCTTAAATCTTGTGATTTGTTTAGTTGGTGAAGTATCTTATGTGGAGATGTTTGTGGATGAGAATGACAAACCAAGAGGTTGCGGTGTCATAGAATTTGCCAACTCTGATCTAGCTAAAGAAGCCGTCGAGAAAATGCACAGGCATGAGATAAACGGACGCAAACTTGTTGTAAAAGAGGTAATAATACATTATTTTTTAACTGCTCTTACATTATTGGTAATTCTGTTTATTGGTAACTCCCTCTATTAGATTTAAGTGTAATTCAATACTGAATTTAAAACTGGTATAGTTCATTATATGGGTGCTTAGTTCTTTAAATTAAATTTATTTATTTGCTGTTAATATAATATAACTACATATTTCACCTCCTTCAACAGTACCTAGTAGCAAATAATTAATTTGGTGTATTTAACTGTTTTTATGTTTACTTTAGCATGTGGCTTTTAGACTTATTTGAGGATTATGAAGTAATGAATCATGTTATATTTTTTTTACAGGATAATGATGTTGAGAGGGATAAGTATGGACGTATTGTGAGAGGAGGCGGTGGCGGAGGAGGTGGAGGAGGAGGAGGAGGCGGCGGTGGTGGTGGTGGAGGTGGAGGAGGAGGTGACAGAGGCGGACGTGGAGGCGGCAGAGACAGAGATAGAGACCTGCCGTCCTTGGTTAACGGTCCATCAGGCCACAAGTTTGGAAATACATTTGGACTCAGCACTCAATTCCTAGAGTCCTTGGGAATCAGCGGCCCTCTTGTACCTAGAGTTTTTGTTGCCAATCTTGATTATAACGTTGATGAAAAGAAGTTGAGAGAAGTCTTTAGGTTGGCTGGTCGTGTCATAAGCTGTGACCTTAGCACTGATAAGGAAGGCAAAAGTAGAGGGTATGTCATTTTTTTTTTTTTTTTTTTTTTTTTTTTTTTTTTTTTTTTTTTTTTTTTTTTTTAATGGACAAATTTGTCAATCTTTGAATGATTTATGGACTTAATCTGCTTAAAAAAAATTGTTCTGCACTCTCATAGTTATTAAAAAATGCAGTACTTGAAAGGTCTATAAGTAAAGTATTGTAAAAAAAAATTTGTCTGTTAAGTTGTGTGAATCCATAAATAAGTTGATTTCAAGTTATTACTGGTGTGGAACATAGCGCAATATGTCCAGAGTGTCTATAATTATAGTTTACTAGCCTTCATCCCACACTCTGCGCAGGGCTCCTGCTAGATGTTAGTGGCTATGTTTCCTATTATCTATTACTATGAAATGCTTAAACAGTTTTGTTTCCAAAGCTTATTTAAAATAAAATTGTAGCTATATTATACTTAATTCATTACATTACTAAGAATAAAATACTCTGTATCATAGTTTTGAGTCCATTTATATGCAGATATTCCTCGATTTTATTATTAGACACGATAAATAACTATTTTCTAAAAATAATTTTGTTTTTTTTTCTTTACTTTTTAATGAATTGACTTATATGATTTTTTTGTGTGGTATATAAATGTCAATTAAGCTAATAATTGATGTGCTGTTTATTCTAGATTTGGAGTGATTGAATTTGAACATCCTGTAGAAGCAGTGCAAGCTATATCTATGTTTTCTAATCAAACACTGTTTGAGAGGAAGATGTCAGTAAGGATGGATAGGGTAGGAGACAAGGGAGACGGTCTTCCAGCTAGATTACCTGAAGGGCTTAAGGGCATCGGTATGGGACTTGGAGGAAATGGTGCTCCTCTTCAGGATGTAGCACGTATGTTCTTTTATTTCAACTTTTTTTTTTGAAATTTTAAGAGTAAATAGTATTTTAACAGATACATATAAATATTGGAATTTTCCTAATGGCATACCCAAATTAATTTATTTAATAATGGAAAACAAATTAATAAGACACTTGAATAATAATAACATTGAAAGATGTATACTGACAATTCCTGCTACTTATTTTTTTCTCACTCATTCACTTTTTAATATAGGCTTAATTAATGTGATGCAAAAGACCCATTTTGTTCTAACTTATTGCAATTAACAAAAGTAAAATCTCAAATTAACAGATTTCAACTATTAGTCCAGGAGATAGCGTGCAAAAAAGTGTCTGACTGACATCAAGCAAGAATTTTGTATACAAGTAAATGTTTTGGTGCCTTTTAAGAATATATGGTCGGCTAAGTTCGTCTGCGGGACATAACTTGGCAATAGGAATTTGAAAAAAAAAAAATCTGGTGGAGAGCAGCCATGTCCAATTCTTTTTGATGGACTATGTGATTTTTATGATCCTAAGTACCAACTTAGTTGACCAATAATCAAGTTGATGGTAGTTTGTCCCTTGACAGGGGAACACTTTGATTTCAAGTAATATTTGACTAACTATCCTAATACAGTAGAGTCTCGCTAATCCGGGTTTGACGAGACCGGACCCAGTCCGGCTAACCGAAAGTCCGGATTAAACGGAATCAGTTTTAAAATGTCTGTACAACAAGTTTTAGTAGGGTAAAACTATTAAAATCGACGTTTTTATCGTAAAAATTACTTTTATTAGTCTCCAAAACATGCTTGTACAACATATGTCCACTATTTAAGTTAAGAGCTCTTCTGTCACCAGTCCGAATATCAAATGAATTAAAATAAAACGACAATATATTACGCAGGTGGCAGGTATAGAAGGGACTTCCTGAGAAGAACTTCCTGTGTTCCGATATGAAATTCGAGGAGCGATAATCATTTTACAAAAAGTTGAGACATTAGACATTGGCAGCTTGGCGAAATTTCTTGGAACTGCGTTGAGCCGCCGCTACATGTTTCTTAAAACCCTCTCCCCATCTCAGTCATATAAAATTGTATTTATTGGAATACACTACCTTTATATCTTCCGCCCCTTACATTTCTATGGAACCGAAACAGATTTATCGATTTTCTTTCTTATTCCTAATTATTCTAAATCTGTTTATTTTTAACAAAAATACTGGGTATTCCTTGTGTTAGAACGTTGGAATATACACCTGTAAACTATACTAGGAACAATTTTATAAATTTTTAATAGACAATAAAAGTAGAAACTCAAATCATCTTAATTATTCATAAATCTGAACAGGCCCTGGTTTTAATTTGTACATAGTTTTGGCCCGTCCGGATTACACGGATGTCCGGACTAGCGGGGTCCGGATAAGCGAGACTCTACTGTAAGTGGCAAACTACCATTAACTTTTGATTATTGGTCTACTAACTAAGTTGTTACTCAGGATCATGAAAATCATACTGTCCATCAAAAATAATTGGACATGGCCGCTCTCCACCAGATTGTTTTTTTCAAATGCCTATTGCCAAGCTATGTCCCGCAGACGAACTTAGCCGACCATATATTCTTAAAAGGCACCAAAACATTGACTTGTATACAAAATTCTAGCTTGATGTTAGTCAGACACTTTTTTGCACGCTATCTCCCGGACTATATGTATATATTATTAATCAAAGATAAATATCAAACGTTTGTATTGAACAAAAAAAAAAATGAAATGAGTTTATATGTGGATTTATATACACAATGTTACTACAAAGAATGAACTCAATAAGAGATTTGACGTTGAATTATTGATGATCTTGAGGTTAGAACTCATCATCAGAGACTTAAAATGTTATTTGTCTGCTTACTCTTAGTACTCATTTAATTATTTTTTACATAACAAGATATTAATTAGAAAAAAAAACAAAAAAACAATAACATAAAACTTTCAATATCAGTTAAATTTAACATCTCTACTTAAATATAAACTGTAACATTTTCATTCATAATATAATATCTGAAATACTCTATTTTTTTTTTTTAGAAAAATTATTTTTATATGAGTTGGTAAATCTTATCAACGAAGAGTCATAGAATGGGATTTAGATGTCATTCTATTTATTTGATATAAATAGTTTTATATCTAAATTAGATTTTTTTTTTTTTTTTTAATTTAATTTAATTTTTTTTTTTTTTTTAGATATAATTGTGTTTTTCTATTCTCCAACCAAAGTTTAAGTTCTCAGTAGAATAATCTAGATTACGATAATAAGCTAAGCATCATGGATCATTTAACAGATGGTCTACTAAAATGGACATATTTTTAATAAGACTAGTAACTATTTGTGTGGATTTATTACAGGTAACTTACCAAGTGTTCAGACACCTTCTCAGCCACCATTAGCTTCAGTTGCTGCTGCTAACTCCGCTTTAACAGCTGCTGCACTTGGTAAGAAAATTATCTTACAATTAAGTTTGTAATCAAGGGGTAGTAGCAAGGCAAATTATTGATTTACAGTAGAACCTTGATAACAAGTGTCTCAAGAGGATTAGGGAAACAGTCTTATTATCGAGGTGCTCTTTTTGTGGAGGGTCGTGTTATCAAGGTTATTTTGGCTATCAGTCGTGTTATCGAGGTTAATGGGCAGGGTTTTCAAGTATAGACTTGTTCAAGGTCGACCCATTCCTGTATAGAGTCTCGTTATCGAGGTTGACTTCTCAAAACGACTTGTTATAGAGGTTCTGAGTTATGTTGTGAATTGCAAAAAAATCCGTGTTATAGAGGTTGTTTGGATAATAATAGTCGCTTTATAGAGGTTAATTTAACATTATGTGTTATGGCAATCTCAAGGGGATTTGAAAATTGCACTTGTAATTGAGGTTGTCGTGTTATTGGTAGCTGCAAAATTGAAGAAACTAATAAAAAAAAAAATATATATATATATTGGTACTCAAATTACTGCTGGTTGACTGATTTAATAAGATAAATCTTAGTAAGTTATGTAATTGATCTACCATTGGTTTGTTATTTCTGTTCTAGCCGGTGGTCTAGGAGGTCTGGGTGGAGTAGGTGGTTTAATGGGTGCTGCTACCAACGATATATCTTCTCTTGCTTCGTCCCTAGTCGGAAGTTCTGCTTTAGGAGGAGGAAATCCTCTAGCCACCGCCCAGCTATTATCATCTACAGGTAAATTTAATGGTCTGTGAATGATTTTTACTAACTTGAATATATGTGCACCCTTTTGCTGCCGATGTCGGTTATAGCAGGCATGGCTCTTCTACCATTGCTGATGCCAGTTGTAGCTGGCATGAGATTTTTACAATGTTTTGAATGATATTGTGAGTGCCAGGGATATTGTTAAATACTACTGGCTGTCTCTAGTGGTTCTTTATTACTAAGTTCCACTCAGAGGCCCCTGCAGCGAAAGGGTTAGAAAATAAGAGTGAAAATGTTTAACAATGATAAATACAGTGGAACCCAGTTTAAAAATGACTGTTTACAAACAAAGTTTCTGTTTTTGAACACATCTTTATAATAGATATCAAGTTAAAAGTATTAAATTAAGATCAACTCTTGAAGAGACAGCTCTATGGAACAGATTGAGTTAGTAAACCGAGGTTCCAATGTATATAAATTTTTTTTTAAAAATACCTAAAATTTAAATTAAATATTTGTTAATATGTGTGTAAATGAAAAGGAATTTGTGGTTTGAGTTTTTGTGTATGTGTGTGTGGTTTAGCTTGGAGGCCTGAGTGTTTATTCCCAGTGGTAAAATGCAATTTATGCATAATTCTCCTACATTCTAAAAGAATTAGTTTTTAAAAGTAAATAAATAATTGTTGCAATTATTTTAGCCCGGCTTTTGATGGAAAGACCTTTATCATTATTATTGGTCAGGAGAGATAATAATTAAACTAGATTATTTGTATTATTTGGGGTCCCTGGTAGATCATTGCTATCATTTGTGCTTTGGAAACCAAAGGTTAAGGGTTCAATTCCCGACTCAGGCAGGGGGCCCCACACTCAGGTTCATCCAGCATATCGATATAAATGGGTAAATAATACTTAAGTAAAGTGGTGTTTATCCTGTTGTAGAACGCCAATAATACAGTTGCTACAGCTGTTAAAGCAGTGCCACTAGCCCAGTGTTACATGTGAAGGATTAGTCAAAAGTGTGGGGACACCCTAGTAACAATAATTAAGGACATGATTAAGTGTGGTATGTCCCCACACTTTTGACTAACCCTGTATAGCTGTATAAGTCATCAAGCAGGTCTGACCCCTCCAAAGGCGTAATTGCCACATATTATTTGTATTATTCTGTTAATTTGTGACTAATTATCAAAAGTGTGGGGACACCCTAGTAACAATAATAAAGGACATGATTAAGTGTGGCATGTCCCCACACTTTTGACTAACCCTGCATAGCTGTATAAGTTGTCAAGCAGGTCTGACCCCTCCAAAGGCGTTATTGCCACATATTATTTGTATTATTCTGTTAAAATAATAAAAAATACAATTTGTGACTAATTATTCCTGTTATAATCTTTTGTTTCGATTATCTAGTAAGTTCATACAAAAATCTTTTTCCAGCTGATGTTATGGGCCTGAGGAAACAGGCGGCTGCTAATTTAGCATCAAGATCCGGATCTTTATCATTAAGTGAGTCATGAACAACATTTCTATTCCTTTAAAATTAAATTTAAAAAAGTTATACATCTCGGAACATTAGTTTTTAATGTGTGCAAAAAACTAATGTTAAAATATTTTTATTTCTCTCTCTAGGTAGTGGGAGCGGACTAGGTCCTGCATTCTCCGGAAGTTCATCGGTCGGAAGGGATTTTGATTCTCTTAGCGCTGCTCTTAGTGGTAACAATGCTTTCTCTTCATCTGGCAATAGTGGGCTTGGATCCGATAGAAGACCTCTAGGAGCATCATCAACCTCTAATAATGATACCATCGTCATCAAAAATGTAAGCCATATCTTTATTTATAAAAATAACTTTTGAATCCAAGCTAGTGAGGAGAAAAAAATATTAGGAAAATTAAACTCTTGCCTATTTAATTAATAAATTAATAAAAGAGAGAGCATTTAATTCATTCACATGTATAAGAAATCTAGCGAGGTTTTTCTTACCTAATCTCATTTCTCATTCGAAGCTTCAAGCTTATCTTCAAAATGTCTGCTACTTGACATATATGGTAGATTTTTTTTGTCATTTTTAATTTTCTGTTTCAGTTGCCCGCTGGAACAACGTGGCAGATGCTGAGAGACAAGTGTCGTGATGCAGGTGACGTTAAATTTGCTGAAATGAGAGCCAAAGACACTGGAATCGTTCAGTTTGGATCACATTGGGATGCTCAGAGAGCTATTAGTATCCTTTTCAACCAGTATAAATGTTAAAAACTAACTTTTTCCTTTTTTAGTGAATGTGAAGATTTTATATAACTTTTACCTTATTACTTCCGAGTTTACAAGGAGTAGCAGAAGCCTTGTGATCAATCCCAAGATAATTAAAAATGTGATATATTATAGATCAGAGAACATTTTTGGTCTCATTTCTGTCCTAAAATTCTTGTTCGATTCTGATAAAATTATTCCACTGTATTAGAAAAGAATGAGTTTTGGACATTTAAGGTGATTTGTCCAACAAACCACTGTCAGCATTTTTTCCTCCTTATTTTGTGCTTAGGAGGTTCCTCACCTGAGCCTACTAAAGGTTCTTTTTGGCAGTCTATCTTATTATCCATGTGACCATCTGTCCAGTGATAAAATATAATGTATCCCACTCTAGTCTTTATTCTAAAACGGTGTTTTAGTCTCCAGCAAGAAAACGTTAATTCTATGTTCACCTAGTGTAGTTAAAGACACCTACTTGATTAGTTGCATAAGCACTTTGGCAGGCCCAAGCCTTCCACAGGCAGTTGGCTGATGTAGCTTTCACCCTGACATCCACTTAATTATTTTCATAAGCACATTGGCTGGCCCAAGCCTTCCACAGGCAGTTGTTGATGTAGCGACAGCCTGACATCCACTTAATTATGTAAGCACTTTGGTAGGCCCAAGCCTTCCAAAAGCAGTTGGCTGATGTAGCGACACCCTGACATCCACTTAATTATTTTCATAAGCACTTTGGCAGGCCCAAGCCTTCCACAAGCAGTTGGCTGATGTAGCGACACCCTGACATCCACTTAATTATTTTCATAAGCACTTTGGCTGGCCCAAGCCTTCCACAGGCAGTTTGTGCCACAGATTATTTAGGCCTTTAAGCAGCCAGGAAAAAAGCTACTGCCTAAACAACTGAAATGCTGCTCAAAACAGAGTATTTCTTCAATATGATCAGCTCGACACTTGATTTAGAAGCAGCTATGCTAAGATGTGTCAGCCCTTAGAACAAAAATTTATCTGTGGGGAGAGGTGCACCTAACTAAAATCTCATCTCCTAGTTTGACGAATAATATAATTTTTAGCTGTTAAGTGTCTACAATACAAACCTGTAAAGATTTTCCTTAACCTGGTGTTCAGACATGTTGGATGGCATTCGTGTTGACGGAAGAAGCCTGGACGTCCGCTTTTACTAAAACCATCTTGTGGACTGTGAGTAGTCAGAAGGACTCATCACTTCTAACGACTATTCATTTATTATTATTTTAATACCTGAACAAGCAAACAAAACAAATATCACCTAATATATTTATCATTTTTGTGCATTTTTTTAAAATTTAATTTTGATGGACTTGAAACGAAAAAAAAAAAAAAGGTTTAAATCGTTTTAGATTCACTCGTTAGGTTTGTTTGTATTAACCTACTCAAAGTTTATATTTATTTCCGCTTTGTGAAAAAAGAAAAAGAAAACAAAAACACTTCTAAGTTGTCTAGTTCATAAAATCTTTTGAATAAAATAAAAGTTTGTAGTGGTTTATTGTAGTAGACATTGGAAAAAAAAAAAATCTCATCAAATCGTTTCTTCGAACATTGTCAATGTTTTGTGTTATTTCTTTTTTGAAATATTATGAATTATAAGATAAGATTTATAATTTTTTATTTAAGACATTGTAGTGGTTGTATAATTGATTGTTTTCTGGATTGTTATATCTCACTCATTATTATTATTATTAATATTATATCTATCCATTGTCAGTCATTGAAATTTTGAATTTTTATTTGTAGGGTTGTTTTCATCTCCTTAATGACTCATTCAGAACTTAAATATTGACAATTCTTATTTATTAAATAAATTTATATTTTAAATTTAGTGATTATAATGTAAATAACTTTTTAGTATTTTTTTTAGAATAGTGACATTCGTAAAGAAAAAAATCTTTAACTTGTTTTCCCCCCATTGATAATTAACTTCGATGGTATTATAAATTCCCTTTAATCTTCATCGATAATACCCTAGTTCAATTAATAACTTGTGAATTCAATTTAATCGCTTGCTCAAAATTATATAAATTGTTTAGACCAAACCTGACTAACTCCGATGAGCGAGTTAATCTTTATTTCTAGGTCAATTTGTTGGACTCGGTCTTTCCCCCTTTAATTCTGTTCATTTTTTTCCCCATTTGTATGTATTTTTCTTATCTAAAGTACGAAGCAAACACTCTTCCTTAAAACTTGCAATAGGTAATTTATTTATATCGGCATGCTCGTTGCAGTATCAATCAAATTATTCATTAGTATTTAAATTGTTTAAGAGGTTTGTGATCTTTGAGATCTTGATTAATTCCTTTTATCGTGCTTACTATCATAAGGCTTTTCCTTTTTTTTTAGTCGTAATTATTTCCTAATTTATAAAGGAATTTATTTGTTTTTCATATCTCGTTGGAATTATGTCAAAAAACTTTACGGCATAAGATATTCAGTCAAACTGTGTTTCCCGTTACCTCTGTGTCTTAAGTGTTCATATAGATTATTTTCTTTTTTTTCCGTTCCTTCAGTGAGATATATATCTGTAATTTCTTCTTTTGACTTTCTATTTGATTATGACATTTTGTAATCTGTTTAATTTTTTTTTTTAAATTAGCGTAGTCTAACTAGGCTAGCAACATTTTTTTTTTTTTGTCTCAATTTGTATTTTTGTTGATTTTCTTCTTTATTTTTTATTATATATATTTTTTAATAATTGTATATTTTGTTCAATGAAGAATTCCCAACTCTATAAAGAAATATGTGAAAAATATTAATCTTCAAAATAAAATGAAATTTAATCAAATATTAAACTTGCTAATGTTGTTGTCTCAGTCCTTTTTTTTATATATATTTTAGTGTGGTTTAAAATTTAAGTTTTTATTGATTTTATTTTAAAAGAAAGGAAGCTTATATCTTTTTTTTTACTCTTGGACATCAGTTTTGAGCCACAAATATTTTCTTGTAAAGAACCTGCAGTTTTGGAGTTAGACACCTACTTGTGTATTCTGAGTTTTCCACTTTTATATTATGCGGTGTTCGGTAAATTCAGATTTTACCTACTTTTGTTACTTTTTAAGTTGTTAAAATGCCTTGAAATAAATGATAAGCTATGGTTTTGATGATAAAAGAAATGCTAATATTTAATTTGTTGTTCATTTTTTTTCAGTGCTTTTTGTTTACATCTAATAGTCTAAGATCCGGTATAGGAAATATTTACCCTCATCTGTTATTTAATGATAATAAAGAATATATGTTAAAGAATTTAAAGATTGATACATCGCAAATAGGTTGCCCTAGCTAAATCGCGTACCGATGATGTTAAATAATAAAATGTTAATTAACTTCCCCGATGTGTTATTTATGAAAATCGAACATTACCTGAGAGAATTCACCCCAAAGAATTCAAAAATCAAGGGTTGCCTACTTTCCCTTCTGGCCAACTATGGAGTTGCCAGGTATAAACAGGTGAGTAAACGTAATTAATATATCCTCATCAGTTATTTTATTGAATTATATATCAAATGAAAGGTAATTTTATTCCCAATCCAACTGTATTAGGTTGCCTTATCAAAAAGTTGGTTGAATCTAAGGTTGCCTAGATTTTAGATCTCAAATTTAGAATTTAAGGCAACCTTTAAAATTACCTTTCATTTGATATATAAATCGATTAAATAACTGATAAGGGTATATTAATTACGTTTACTCACCTGTTTATACCTGGCAACTCCATAGTTGGCCAGAAGGGAAAGTAGGCAACCCTTATTTTTTGAATTCCTTGGGGTGAATTCTCTCAGCTAATGTCCGATTTTCATAAATAACACATCGGGGAAGTTGAAACATTTTATTATTTAACATCATCGGTACGCGTTTTAGCTAGGCAACCTATTTGCGATGTATCAATCTATAAATTCTCTATCATATATTCTTTATTATCATTAAATAACAGATGAGGGTATATATTTCTTATACCGGATCTAAGACTATAAAGTTTAAATCATTCTTGTAACTTTTTTTTAACCATTTCTTCTATTATTGTTTTCTTTTGATTCCTGTACTTCTTAAGTCCTAATTTACTGACGACTTAGTAAGTTATTAAATAAATGACTAAATTAGATTCTTCAAAGAGTGTTATGTGACTCATCGATGGTTTTCGTATCTGAAAATCCTCACCAATAGCATTGCTCCAAAATATGTTGAAGCTTGTTTCCATATTGGTAAAGTTGTAAGTCTATTTCATTTGTTATCCTTCTGCAACCAGTTTTTTTTTTTTATTATGAATTTGTAACCAAGCACAGTAAAACCTCTTTCATTCAGGTTCTGTTTTATTTATTCAACTATTCCTTTGTTTTGATAATATTCCTTTAGATATTATCCTTATGTATTTTCTATATTTATGAGGGCCGTTTGGAAAGCAACCTCCGATTGGCTACTGTGCAGGAAGTAGTGGGAGTAGCTACGCAATTTTTGCACTGATGTACACGGCAGGTCAGTCTGCATCAAGCCGTGGTCAAGTGGAGGTCGTACGAGCGCCATTTTGGTTTTTATAGCATCTTGAAATCTGTGCTGCAATTTAAAAACCCTGCCAAATGCAAAGTGCGAGTTTTGAGTGAGTTCTGTGGTCCTTGGTGAGAATTTTGGGCACCCATCGAGCACAAAACTTCCGGTAACCTAACCTCTCTGTCACTACCTTGTATAACACAGTCATAGAAATCTGTGGAAATTCATTAGACATTCCGAAGTAGTGAAACGTAAATTTTCACAAACTTTTCCATAAATTTTATGAACGTCTCATCGGTGAATAATAATGGCCTACCACTTCTCTCTCTTAATCATGAATGTTTTTTCGTCCATTTGTAAATAAATGAACCCATTCACATGCAACTCCTTCACTTTTAACACTTGGTCCATCACAAAGTTCTCGATGAATAGCTGCTGCCCACTATTGTTTTGCTGTAATGAAAACAAAACAACCTTATAACAGCCTGCACTTCACATTTGGTGGGGTTTCAATTGCAGCGCAGATTTCAAGATGCTTTTAGAAACCAAACTAGCGCTCATACGACATTCCCTCAACAATGGCGCCTCTAATCCCACTACTTACTGCACAGTGGGCAATCGAAGGTTACTTTCCGAATGGCCCTCGGATTATCATTTTTATTTATTTTGTAAAATATACAGTCCGGCCTCCATTCAACGAAATTAGTGATTCCAGGTTTTTTTTTTTTAAATAAATAATAATGAGGGGTCCTGAAGGAGGAAAATTTTATCTCGTACCATTTTCACCCACTGCAAAGCTGCTTCATCTACGTCTTCATTTGAACCACTAGATCTTTTTTTAAAAAAAAAAATCTTCACTTTTGTATTGTTTAAATATTGAATCTCAGTTTTTTTTTAAAATTGAGACTGAATTCGGAGATACTTCTTATTTCTTGATTCCTCTATCTGCGTCAATGAAAAGATTACTTTTTTCTGTAAGTGGTGTCTTTTCTTTTAGATATTAGTATGGTGAGTAAACTAAAAATTCCAAGAGCTTTTTAAATTTTGAAAATGAATTCCTAACTGAGACGACTTAAGAGATTTCTGTATGTTGTACAAAGATGATTCTGATTCCACTTGAATGGAGGTAGAATTAGAGTGCTAGTGTAAGAAACTACTTAAAATGGTTCAAATAAATTAAAGAAATGCAAAAAACACCACCAATATTAATTCACAGAAAGTTGTTTGTTTGGATCTTTATCCTTATGTCTATGAATCTTGTTTGTTGTAAAGAAATTATTTTAGTTAAAAATCGTGGGTACATAAAAAATATGTGTTGTATAGAGATTTTCGATGTACATAAGTTTGTTATAAGAAGTTCCTTGTAGACTGTATATACTCATTTTATTTTTTAATTAATAAGGAAAATCTATGTATATACAGTGCACTGACTGATTGACTCTCGTCATTATATCTTTGGAACCATTGGACAT
Source organism: Gerris lacustris (assembly GCA_951217055.1). Lineage (NCBI taxonomy): Eukaryota > Metazoa > Arthropoda > Insecta > Hemiptera > Gerridae > Gerris > Gerris lacustris. The sequence goes on from OX578281.1 coordinate 10,043,008, forward strand.
ATGATCATGAAATGTATGTTCCTCACCCCTTAGTTTTCTCGCTATGCATTCTTTTTATGATTCATAAATCTTGAATTTATGTTGAACTTTTAAAGTTTGTTTTCTTGTTTTTCTCACTATTTAACAAAATATAGATGTGCTCTATGTTTGACCCCCCTGGGTCTAATATAGTTATTATATATATTGAAAGATTGAGGTTTTACTGCATTATAATTTTCAAGGCATTATATTTATTATTAATTTAAGACGGTGTCATTAAAAATGTTAATTTAGTGGTTTGTCTTTTTATGATTAGATTGCACAAGATGTGTTTGTTCAGATTTAGACTGGTTAGGAGTAGCTTCCGCTATTTTACTGTCGTAAGTAATTTATGATTTTTAATAGAGCAGTGCTTCCCCAACTGGTATGCGCCGAAATTTCATGCTTTGTTAAACAATGATCAAAAGTTAGAAAAGTGTACGATTTACAACATGTATCTGTTTTTCCACATCAATCAATATAATATTTGTATCGAATTACAATATGATATCAGATGAGATTTCCTAATCAAATTAAACACAGCATTTTCAGCTGTTTGCTGGTTATTTACTGCTGTACAATTACGATGATATTAATGTAATAAAAGTTTAATATCAGTCAATCAGTGTGTCAAGTGTGCCACAGCTAAATATAGGTTGGGATTAGTGTGCCTTGATGACATAAAAAGGTTGTGGAAAACACTGAAATAGAGGATATTGTTTTCTTGCTTTCTTCCTAATTACAGGTAATCTTGAGGGAGGATCCACTGGTAAAGTTTTACTTTTTTTAAGGCACTATCCTTTGATTTATTCTCCAAATGCTTGTTGCAAGTAAATTGAATCTAGTACATTCTCATACTTCATTTGCTTACATCCTTTTTTTTTTATTATGTCTCTACTATCTTAATTTTGTTCTTTTCCGAGGTAGCGCTTAACCACTTTTCTCGAATTCATTTATTTAATGCTGAGAATTGACTTTATGAGTTTACATTTTCAGGGAGATTTGTCTCGATTCTCTTAAACATTGATCATATTTATTTTAAATGCAATATTAAAATAAGAATTTACTCTCGAATTCAATTTACTTGTGCGTTATGATTTTCACTGTTTAATCTAATCTAGTAATTTTCAACGTGGTTCGAAAGGTTAAATTTTGTGATCAGCATGTGTTGCTTTTCACAAATTTTTTATGTAATCCGTTCCGAGGACAATGTGTTTCACTAACTTTATAAGTAATCTGTTCCGAGGGCGATGTGTTTGCATTGGTTGCGCACAATAAGGAATAGAAGATTTTGATAGTGGATCATAAACTTTCTACTCTCTCCTAAATTATCCTCGTTGAATTGCCGCAGAGTATTATTATTTTTTTAAAATAAATTCACTCATCATTTTTCTATTTTGGTTTAAAATTTTGGATGTGTACATCAAGCATATAAACTGTGTTTCAAAAGCCTTTTGATTTATTATAATATTGCTGTTTTGTCTGATAGGTAAATGTCTACTATATTATCTCTATTAAAATATTGTACCTAAGGTTGAGGTAGCGTATCTGGGGCATCATTTATAGAAATGAAAATAACTGGCACATATAATTAAAGTCTTTTCTGTAGATAGATCAAAAATGCACCAATTATGGATACTTCTTTATTTCATAAGTTTTCTCTTATTACATTTTCCATCTTCAGTCCTCTATTTTGAGACACAGCTGTATACAGATTGATTTTGCGAATCTTGGGCGTATGTATCTGTCGTAGATTAACTGGGCTTCAGTGTAGCGTATCTAGTTTTTTCGAGAGAGTACGTAATTAAAAAGTATCCATAAATAATACAATTTTTATCAATGTACAGAAACACTTTAATTATATGTGCCTTATATTTGTCAGTTTTTCCATTTCTATGCGTGATGCCCCAGAAACACTACCTCAATCGTTCTTAATATTTGCCTCTCCGTAAATTACCAAACAACATAGTGAAGGTGTTTGAGAGGCTAACCTAATTTTTCTAACAGCTTTTTTAGAGCCTTCTGAAGACTTATTGGAATTTTGAGTGTGAGGTAATCAAAATTTAGCGGTATTTGAAGGATTTTCTCCCCACTAACAGCTACTGTTTATTAAAGCAATTGTATTCCTTCTCTTTCAGTTTTAGCTTCTAACTTGTGCTCACGTTTATCAGCTTCTTGAACAGTCTGTAACAGACTAGTTTTTGACTAGTTCTTGAACAGACTAGTTTTTGAAATGGTTTGCTCTTACAAAAAAAAAAAAAAAAAAACTTTTGTCCTATTGAGGACCTATCCAAATCCATACTAATGAGCAGACCAGTGTTTAAAAGAAGAAGAAGAAAAAAAATCAGGAAGGAATAAAAATTAATAATTAGCATAGAACTGAAGTAAATTTATTTAAAATTTCAAGGAAAGTTATCATTTTTCAACATAATCACCGTTTAATGTAACAAACTCCTCCAAACTTGAAATCCTTTTTTTTTTTCAATTTGTTGACAGAAAATTCTATGCACTTCATCATCTGTCGAAAAGTTTTGACCTTTAAGATGTTCTTTTAACTTGGGGAAAAGCCAAAAGACTTTTGGCGTTGGTCTTTTGGGGGAAAAGAATTCCTCTTTTTATTGGTTGTTAATGCCACATTCTAGGAAGTGTTACTTGTACGTAAGTTGTCATTTTTTAACCTCTGCAATTAAATCTCTTATCTACTTCTGATTGCTGTATGTTTAACAATGTTTAAGATGGTTTCGTTAATTTAAATTTTGTTGTTACATGTATTTTTTTTATAATATTAGATTCCCTTCTTTTTTTAAGATTAAGGAGTAACTATTGATTTATTATTATTTGAAGGTATTAAAACCATTATTTGTTTTAAGTTACCGATCTCTGCGAGTATTTTATTAAGATACATCTGCTTACTTATATTGGATGTTCAAGAGGTTATTTTATAATTCCCTGAATATAAGGATCGGAAAAATAGATTTTTTTTTCTATCCAGTGATTAACTTAGTAGAATTTAGAATTGGTAGTTCGTATAATTGATTTATTTATTTGTTTATTTTTGTTTTTAAATCAAGTCTTTTATAAACAGGTTTTTTTTTTTTCTAAGTACATATGTTTAATTCCCTTTTCATTCAGGTATTGTGTTTCTGTACTTTAGTTCTTTCCAAGATTTGTTTATTGAAAACAAGATTTCGAGAAATTTGGTCAATTGTCTGATTGAGTTCGGATCGGAGGTTTTCTGCATCTGATTCAAGAAGTTTGCTGTGGTTGCACTTGAGTGTTGATGGTGTATCGAATCTTCTTTCCTGACTGCTTATTATTTTGAAGCTTGAAAAATTACTTTGTGTGTGATTCTCAAAGGTAACTGATCATATTTGTCTTAAATTTTAGTTTGATTTTTTTTTTTTTTTAATTTAATTTTTTTTTATTATTTTTACTCTCCCCAGTGTTCCTCTTTTTATCATTTGAATTAATATCTTTTTTATATCTTATGCTTTCAACTCTTGCTTGTTTTTAAATCAGGCTTTTTTTAAAAAAAAAAAAAAAAAAAAATTAATTAGTTCTATGGGGGTTTATTGTTCCTTGTAGTCTACTAGTCTAAGCCTTAGTATCTTTCTTACCCAAGATTTTAATGACCTTCATTTGATCGTCTATTCTAAGTAAAAAGAAGTAAATCTCCGTGATTGACCTTTTCGATTTCATTGATGTTTTTTTTTAGTTGATTGAACCTTTCTTCCATTTTAATTTATAATGTATTAATTTCAACCATGTTATCCTCTGTAAATTTGGCTTATCTATTTAAAATAAAGTTGTTAAGACGATTGGGAAATTATTATTTCATAGATAAAAAAGTTTAAATTATCATTGATTCAAATCTACTTACAAAAAAAAAAAAAAAAAAAACATATTTGTGATACCCATTTGGTAAATAAAGAGACAAATATTTAATACATTTTTTTGAGTCAACTTTACAATATTTCTTTTTTCTGAACTCTGGTGTGCCTAGTCAATTTGACCCAGAAGTTGTAACTTTAAAAAAAAAAGTTTTTGTCCAAATTTATGCAATTCCCTACCTATTTATAACCAAGTTATTACCGATCAGAGCCAGTAAATTTAAATAAAATTAAAAGTTAGATTTAATAGTTCATTACGCTTCGAGTGCGGAAAGTAGCATTTTGCTTGCGAGTGTGGAGTTATCACCCGAGCGACAGCGAGGGTGGTAAAACCACACGAGCAATGCAAAATGCCGTTTTCGCACGAGTTGCTTACCGTACTTTATATACGATTGTTAGATTTAAATAATAAATACAGAAACTTCCTGTGTGCAAGTTTGTATTTCTCTTTTGATAAAGATGACACTAGTTCATTAGTTGTATTTTGTTCCGAATTAATTATTTCGAGAGGCGTATTATTCTCCTCATATTCATCATAATCATTTAAATCACTCATTGATTTTCACAATAAAAAAAAACTCGATTTAAACAGTTACTTTTATTAAGCAAATAGCAAATTAGTTTTGTTAAATGTAAACAAACACGCTAATCGTGCGTAAAGGTGAAGAATCCTTCCTTTTTACCACCCTAGGGCGGTAAAAAAGTGGAATTCTTCAGAATTATGAGATGCGCATGCACAATGAATACAAGTACGTAAAGAATCACTTTCTATGCATCTAAACTGAGATACAATGTTTATATTTCTTATCAATCGTAGATAAAGGTACGTTATTCTAGACTCGACTCCAGCGATAGACACCAGCGACTATCGCTGGAGTCTCATCTAGGAAAATAAACCTTAAAGGGTTTTTTGTATTTCCTTCAATTGAATCTTGATACTACTTGGTAAAACTCCCGCTTAACATTACTTCTTAAGTTGACATAGGTCTGTAAGAATACCATGCTTGGAACTAGTTTTTTAAAAAAAGTAAAATAAAATAATAATAATACACTGATTTATTATTTAATTCCAAACCAGAGGCTTAACTAGGGTTTGTAATGCCCAGGGACAAAGCCAGTCACTGTCAATGATGTGGGTCCAAACAACACTGGTTGACGCAATCTTATGAGCAAAAATAAATAAATAAAAAGGTCCTCCAAGTCAATTTGGTGTCCCACGATGCTGCGCCCGGGGGAACCGATGTCTCATCCTAGTTACGCCACTGTTCCAACCAGTTTTCTTTGTCACTCTTTTTAGATGCTTTTATTTAGTTTCACTTGGTTGTGAGGTACAAGTTTTGTAATCAATTGTTTACCCACTTTCTGGCAGCCTAAAGAGATGAATCTTTCACAGATTTTGCATTTCTGATTACAAAGTGCAAGTAAATCAAACATCTACATTAATATATTTTATCTACGATTGATACGAAATATAAACATTGTATCTCTGTTTAGATGCGTAGAAAGTGATTCTTTATGTACTTGTATTCATTGCGCATGCGCGTCTCATAGTTCTGAAGAATTCCTCTTCTTTACCACCCTAGGGCGGTAAAGAAGAGGAATTCTTCAGCTTTACGCACGATTAACGAGTTTGTTTACATTGTTAACAAAACTAATTTGCTGTTCTTTTATTAAAGTAACTGTTTATATCGAGTTTTAAGTGAAAAACAATGAGTTAATCAAGTGACTTTGACGAAAATGTCGAGAATAATACTCCTCCAGAAATAATTAATTCGGCAAAAAATACAACTCAAGAATTAATGTCATCTTTATCAAGAGAGAGATACGAACTTACACACAGCAAGTTTATTTTTTCTGTATTTATTATTTAAATCTAACAATCGTAGATAAAGTACGGTACGCAACTCGTGCGAAAACGGCATTTTGCATTGCTCGTGTGGTTTTACTACCCTCGCTGTCGCTCGGGTGCAAACTCCACACTCGCATGCAAAATGCTACTTTCCGCACTCGACGCGTAATGTACTATTTTTAATGTTTACGAAAGCATTTTCAAAACGTGTTTTTATTTATACATTTGAAGCCCTTTTACACAGTCTCAGTTCAACTGGCTATCGGTTCAACTTGTCCCTCAGCTAGGGTGACTTCTTATATGACACCTGTGTCAACCACCTTTCATATTCTATCAATAGTCTATTTACCACTATTCTGTGAAGATACCTGTCAACACCAATTGTTGAACGGTGTGCTGCAATGTTTTAAGAGTATTTCACTGTTTTTATTTGTTATCACAAGTAAAATTTGGTTTAACCAGTTATTTTATCGGTCCCAATATGACCTGGTTAAGATGACTTCCTCTGTATATTGATTACTTTAATGTCAACATCAGTTTAGCTGAGGGGAAAAGCAATGAAAACATTTATTTATTTTTTTTTATCATGAAATTTAGGTAGGACTGTTCGTATCAATGAAATATAATATTTTGTTGATAAAAAATTAATTGTATTCTTTCTTCAAAAGTTAAGTTTTCAAATATGAACCATTCATTCACCGCTCTTGGTAAATAAACCAGCTTTGTTGACATAATTTGCACAAAAAAGAGGATTAGTAGACCTTTACGATATGATTTGATAGTGCTTTGTTTTTTTTCTGAGTCCTTTATTCTGTGCTTGTGTGAAATTGAATTCAACACTAAACAGGTCTCTGCAATCGTTTACTTTTTTTCTTTATTATTATTTTAATTTTTATTTTTAGTGACTGATTTTTAAATTTAAAAACCCCTTTAATTGGAAGTCTCTTTAGTATTTTTCTTTGTAAGTCTTAATTTCCCATTTTTTTCTAACTTTTTTTTATATCTAATCTTCTCCATGATGAAAAATCCTTTTATTTTCTTTGTATTTGTTTTTCTTTTTTTTTACTTCAACAGGTAAATAATAAAATAGGACCAATTTTTTTTTCTGAAATTTGTAACATCAAATTTATTATGAATATGCATGTTAGTTGTTTCACTTGAATTTTATGCTCATATAAGATGTTTATTAAAAAGTTATTTCAGAGTTATATTCCAATTTTTGGTTTATATGGAATAATATGGTTTGCTTATAAAAATGTTCCAGGAGAGTTAAATTTGTGTTTGTATTAGGTTGGCTAACTTCGGTTTAGATGGAAAAAAATCGTAATTCTTTTATCAACTTGCCTAAAATAAAAAAAAAGAAGTTTTTTATTGCGCCAACAAAAATAATAAACGTAATCTTATCAATTAAATATTTTTAATGCAACTAAACTTCTTTGTCAAATGTTGTTGCTCTACAAATAATTTATGTATTATCATACCGGCAATTAGATTTTTGACTTATTTTTAACCAAGGTTTTTGTTGGTATTTTCAAACTCTGTTAAAATTTGCTAATAACAATATTTGGTTAGTTAAATTAAAATGTTGTAATCCAATCTTATATAGAGAATGTATTGGCCTTTTATTAACGTAAACTTCAGTTTGTAATTGCATCACCACAATTTTTGCACGTTTCGAAATTCAAGTACAATAATTTACGTAAATAAATTGTAGGTGGTTCAGCTGTTCATAATTTTCTGAAAGTCTCTATGTGTCCATTAAGAATATTTCTCAATTTTTATTTTGTGTTCCAATTAAGAATTAAATTTTCTGCAGCGAACAAAAAAAACTTTTTCCTTGAAAAGCGAAGGAAGTCTTCGTGTTTTAACCCATTCAATACTAAGGACAAGATAGACTTGTTTTAGCAGATATTGTTGAGACAATCGCTGCAAGGATGGCTATTATCAAACACATGGCTTCTTGTATTGGAATTATTTTAGCATTTCAATATCTACTGAAATATTATACTGATGAACCTTGACCAGCGAATTTACCCTATCTCCCCATTTTCTTTTGTAATATAGGCTTTAAAAATAAAAATCTGATTTTATTTTAAATTATTGTAATTAACATAATAAATTTACTCAAATTAACAAAAGATGAGCACATATTTATGTAACTACGTATTATTAATATTAATAGTCCAGGAGATAGTGTGCAAAAAAGTGTCTGACTAACATCAAGCTAGAATTTTGTATATATGAAGAGTACAAGGCAGAAAGGGGGAATGTCAATTTTTTTTTTATACTTTGCTGGCAACACTTGTATTCCAGCTGTTGGATTTTATTGCAAATTCGTCCAAAGCAGAAAGGGGCATGGTCAGTGAATTATCATAGATAAAAGATTTTCTCTCCTTTACAGAAAGGGGGAAGGTCAGGTCTGTATTGAGCTTTAACTTGTAAATGACATTCCCCCTTTCTGCCTTGTACTCTTCATATGTAAATCTTTTTATAAGAATATGTGGTCAGCTAAGTTCGTCTGCAGGACATAGCAAAGCTAGAGGCATTTGAAAAAAGAAGAAGAAAAACTGTGGAGAGCGGCTATGTCCCACAAATTATGGTGGACAATGTGATTTTCATGATCCTGAGTACAAAATTAGTTAGCAGACTGAAAATAAAGTTGATCTTAGTTTGTCACTTGATTAGGTTAGTTATTCAAGTATTACTCCATATGAAAGGTCATCTATCAAGTGGTAAACTAATATCAACTTGATTTTCAGTCTGCTAACTAATTTTGTACCAGGATCATGAAAATCACATTGTCCACCATAATTGGCGAGGCTTGGCTGCTCTCTACCAGTTTGTTTTTTTCAAATGCCTTGCCTGTTATTGCCAAGCTATGTCCCGCATACAAACTTAGCCGACCACATATTCCTAAGAGGCACTAAAAGATTAACTTTACACAAATTTCTAGTTTGAATATTAGTCTGACACTTTTTTGCACGCTATCTGCTGGAATATAATGAAAGGTAAATAAATCAATCAAATTTTAAGAAACATTTTTTTTTTAAGTCCAGGTTTATCTGTATTAAAAAAAAATTTGAAGCCATTAGAAAAAAAATTTGAAGACCTTGTTAATTCCCTTGTAGTCCAGGAAAATAAGGAATAATAGGGGAAATAATTGATAAAGTTTTGAAACTTTGTGAAAACACTTTTAAGGGGTGCAGTAGTAAGAAACAGTAAAGTTCCCCTCTCTTGAGGGGGCGCTTCCCCCCTCCCTCCTCATTAAAGTCCAAAAATTACTTATTTTTCACTTCTTACGCAAAACGGTTTATTTTTTGAAGATAAGTGTTGTTACCAAAATTATTCCTCACATAATTCTGCACAAAACAGGTCCTATGCATGTTTGAAGTGAGACATACCGTTTTCGAGATATTGTAGTTGGATAGAGATAAAACGTATTTTTGCGAACCAAGATATCTAAAAAACAACACTTCTGATTTTAATGAAATTGGAATGGTGGGTTATACTTAGCCCATTGTTGATCCCATATAAGTTTCAACCTTCTGCGCCCATTATTTTATCCTCCATATTCGCACAAACATACATTTATTTAGACCTATATCTTCAAAAGTACTCAACTAATTACTATGAAATTTGGATGGTTTGTCGAAAGTAGTCAGCAGATATCCCCAAATTTATTTCAAACGTCTGCGCTCTTTACATTTTGATAAATTGATACTTTAATTCATAACAGACAGACAAAAAATTGATCAACAGACAGACAGAAAGGGAACCAATTTAGAAAATGTAAAGAGCGCAGACGTTTAAAATTAATGTGAGGCTAACTGCGGGCTACTTTCGACAAACCATCCAAATTTCATAATAATCAGTTGAGTACTTTTGAAGATATAGGTCTAAATAAATGTATGTTTGTGCGCATGTGGAGGATAAAATAATGGGCCCAGAAGGTTCAAACTTATATGGGATCAACAATGGGCTAAGTATAACCTACCATCCCAATTTCATTAAAATCGGATGTGTTGTTTTTCAGATATCTTGGTTCGCAAAAATACTTTTTATCTCTATCCAACTACAATATCTCGAAAACGGTATGTCCCACTTCAAACATGCATAGGACCTTTTTTGTGCAGAATTATGTGAGGAATAATTTTGGTAATAACACTTACCTTCAAAAAATAAATCGTTTTGCGTAAAAAGTGAAAAATAAGTAATTTTTGGACTTTAATGAGGGGGGAGGGGGGAAGCTCCCCCTCAAGAGGGGGGAACTTTACTGTTTTTTACTACTACACCCCTTAAAAGTGTTTTCACAAAGTTTCAAAACTTTATAAATTATTTCCTCCATTTGCTGTTTTTTTTACTAATTTGCCTGGACTATAAGAGGCACTAAAAGATTAACTTTACACAAATTTCTAGTTTGAATATTAGTCTGACACTTTTTTGCACGCTATCTGCTGGAATATAATGAAAGATTAGAAGTCTTAAAATCAGATTTTAAGAAAAATTATTTAGTAAGTCGGAACATTCTTAAGTCAAGGTTTATCTGTATTAAAAAAAAATTGAAGCCATTAGCATGTGTGCTAATTCCCTTGCCTTTAGCATTGACCTCAGCATTGAAAGGGTTGACACATGTTAATTAATCATACACTTAAATGATCTTTAAACTGATATTTTTAAACAGTAACTCTAGTATGGAATGTATTAAAATATTTAATTATTGTTTAGTAATTTTCTTATGATTTTTAGGTTTTTGGAAATTTTAAATCTAGTTGTGAGTTGGCCTCACAACATATCTCGTAACATCGCATGGCTCTCTCAACCACAATGAGAATTGGATCTTTTCATTGAAGTTTGGTAATTATCATATTGCTTTATACATGTATTACGTCTTTCGTTACACGTTTGATTTTGTGAAACCTAGTTATTTATAACAAGTAAAATTGATAAGATGATTTTTTAAAACGAAATTTGTATCTTTTGTTTTAGGACTAACTTCAGATTATTGGTGGTGCTGAGAAATTGTAGCCCTGTTGACAGTCAATACAACTAATGGATGATTGACATGGTTTTGTTTTAACTCGGATAAACGTTAAAACAATTTCCTTCTTAGTAGATTAATGATTGATACTGGAATCGCTTAAATCTTTCTCAAGACGATTTTAAGGTAATTTTAAATATTCGAGGTAATTACAATTTACTAATCAGCTTAAGTGATGTGATTAACATAATGGGAACAAGTCTGAAACAAAGGTCTAAACATCAACATATCTTGGCTGTTCTGTGTATACAGAATACAGAAGGGTGACGATAATAAAAATATTCTGTATTCTGTGTTTCAAATCCCAGAGAAATGAGACATATTTCACGCTGACTCTCTTATTCGACTTGATATATAAAGTGGGCGATGTTTCCATCTATATATATAAAATTAAAGTTTTGTCTGTACATTGGTCAGAATTGAAAATTTTTTGGATACTTTTTCATTTCAGACATTCCAAAAACTGAATCCGGCCTTAACTTTTTTCGTGTATGTATGTGGGTATGTATGTGTGTCTGTCGCCCCAGTCAGACTTTATAGGCGCAAAACTGGCTAAATGAAATTGATTAATTTTTTTTTTCAGGGGTGAGGGCAAACATGTTGCGCAATTTGTAGGCTTGGTTTCATCTAAAAATATTGAGTAGAACCTAAGTTATTTACAATTTTATAAAAAAAAAAAGTATATAAAACTTAACCTAATAAAATAGGTTGACCCGCCGCGCCGTAAACAAACCCCACAGACTCGCTATTGTATTATTACTTTACTACTATTATTATATACTTCTAGAGCACCCAGAGACTTGCGATTTTTTGCGTTTCATCTGAAATTGGCCTAAGCCCGTTGAAAAATTCTGAAAAGTTAAAAAAATATATTATAGGAAACATAGCCATGGCCTACATGATTATAGGAAACATAGCCACTAATACCTAGCATGAGCCCCGTGCGGGGTGAAAGCTAGTCTTGTTATAATCTAAAGTTGTGGTGACCATTGTCTTTTCCATCCTGTTAGCTCTGCTCAGTCTATCACAGACTGTTATTTATAACAGCCTCCTCTTACTTTCCTACCTTCTCGCCCTCTTTTTAGGTTTCTGTACGAAGTTAAAAAAGAAACACCTTATATAACGGCTCTGTCTGTCTGTCCGTTTGCTTTTTTTCAATTCATAAACTACTATAGCTAGGAACATGAAATGCGGCGGCACACAAGTGCATCTCGGCATTTGAGACAACTGTACTCGTTTTGAAGTTTTCACACTTAATATTTTCAATATGGTGGGCGACTTAAAAAAAAGGTTTTTAGTCACCATGACATGTTATACATCAATTTAAAGGTCTTGAAGTGTAGAAAAAGAATATGCAACTATTTACATTTATTTACATTTTACACTTAATATTTTCAATATGGCGGGTGACTAAAAAAAGTTGTTAGTCGCCATAACATGTTATACATCAATTTAAAGGTCTTGAAGTGTAGAAAAAGAATACTCAACTATTAAAATTTTACACTTATAATTTTAACTTAGTCGTACAGAAACCAACGATTATTGCCTCACATGCTTACGTGTAGCGTGCCTTACTTGTTTTTTCCTGACCACTTATGTGGGCCCATTGAGCTCAACTCTTCACATATGTGTGAAGTGTTTGGTCGATAAACCATGTCTCACATCTCGATTTTTATATTAAACCGAGAGTTTCTATCATGGTTTTCCAGATGGAACTTGGTCGTGCTATCTCTTTAGAACAGCTTCCCATTTGTCTAAATAATGTTAAGTGAATGTAGTGGGCTCTGGTCCGGGAAATAAACGCAGAGCTGTGTAGTCAGTGGACACCCATCTAACTACTGATCATGCCTGATGCTGCTTAATCTAATTGTTTGAGAAGCTAACTTATCTCTATGGGCTACTCAGACCCCACTCTCCTAAGAGGCTACTTGTCCTCTTTTATCACGAATAGCTAGTTTTATAAAAATAACAATTTTTGTTTTGTTTTTTTCAGTTCCATCTCTACTGACAAGGAAATATTTACTCAAAAACAAAATCACTTATGAATGAACTTAACTGATGGAGGTACAAAAGGATTTCATATTTTACCTGGACTTCTTGATCATTAATTTAAATGAATGTTAAAAAGTTGAAGTTAGGAGGAAAAATAAAAACTGTACAAAGCTAATGATAATGTATCAATAGTTACATGGATTCAATTTGAAATGTTAAGAACTCAGTAGATGTAATTTAAAGTGATATTAGATATTTACAAAGGCTATGAATGTATTGGTTGTTTTGACCGATATTTTGTGTAATTCAAACATATTGATAAGTAGTACACACTTATATTAAAACACCTCAATCTTCACCAAAAAAAAAGAACAACAACAATATTTTTTATAGAAACTATATATATAAAGTTTATCACATAACCTTAGATCACAATGTCCTCTTACACTGAACATCCATCTCAAGCAACATCAAAAACCAATCTAAACCTTTTCAATAGGATAACCTTCCTTTAGTCAGTTTCAGAACCATAAACATTAATAACCTAATTCACGATTTGCATCCCCCCCCCCCTCCCCTAACTAACAGGAGCTAACACTTACAAAATACATAAAACAAACTGTAAATTACCAGTGATAATAATCTTTAGTTAAATAAAAATTACAGTAAAATTTAAAACATGAACGTTTAATTTAGAATTTTAAGACGTGAGTGAGAAAACCACATGTGTGCAATCGTTACAAAAAAGATTAGGCAAAATTCCAGATTAAGTTACATATAAAATACATTGTGTGAGTTGGGTATTTAACAATAGTGTTTTTATTTAAGTGTGTACTAATTATCATTAAATGTATTCCTTATTTGAACCTAACATTTACTATATTGTTCTATAACATTTATTCTATCAAAGACCCAAAGTTATAGCCACTGTATTTCAAATAGATTTTGTTCATATTTCAAAGTTTATGAATGAATAATAAAAGGAACTAATTATTATTAAATATGTATGTTTATTTTAAGGAAAATGGATTTATCCGATATGAATTTTAATTTGAAATATATATGAAAAGAAACAGTAATAATTATATCTATCTGAATTAATGATATCATCTCATTTTTCTGAAATTATAAAAGTTTAAAATTCATATCTGAAATCCATTTCTCTGCTTGAGTTATTACCTCTTTAATAATTATTTTTCGAATAACACTCATCATCGTTGTATTATATATTTATTTCATCATAATATGACATAAATAATTTGACCCTTCTCTTTTTTTATGATTATTTAGTTCATTTAATAAGTTTTTAAACTGGCTATATTGATTTTTTTGTTTTGAAAATACTGCCCCAGGTTAACTTTCTCTTGAACCATCCTGGCGTTGAGTTAGTTGAAGACAGTGGGCTGGTCAAAGATTTTTGCTCAACATTTGCCAAGTTAACCGGTGTCGGGCGTGTAGAAACATAATTTTTTGTTTTCTTTGAAACTGGTCATCATTCCTTTATTCGTGGGGTTAATTTCTTTTTTATTCATTCCTTCTTCCAGCTTTAGCAAGTTGACAATTGCCTCTTTTCCCCTGAAACTCTATTTATTTTTAATCAATTAATTGTTTTCTCAAAAAATATATATACATTCAGTAGAAGCCATCTTGGTTTAACTACCTGGGGGTAATTTAAGGGGGGAGGGATATTTTACGTTGTGGGTAATTAATAAGAGATATTAAAAATTTTATTCCTTTTCTGAGATTTTGATTGGTAAACCTAAGGGTGGCTTCTAATACCCGTGTCAACTACCCTCCTCACCTTGTGTACAGGGTGGTCCAAAAATCTTTTATAGCAGTTTTGGATTCTACAGTAAAAAATAAGAATATTTTACTTCAAACTTTTTTCTATCTCCAATATTTTGCCCCCTGGGGCAAAAGTTTAAAAATAGTAGATTTTAGCATCTGGGGGCAAAATGGGTGGTTTCCCCTAGTGTACTACTGCATGAAAACAAAATTCCCTTTACATGGTACAGATCCCCCAGTTTCATAAATTTATTTCAAATCGTTCAAAAGTTAAGGGGGGGGGGGACTTTTGGACCACCCTGTATAAGAGATAATATTTCTGTTGATTACTCTTTTGTGAAGATATATGTTGACACCTCTGTTGTAGTAAGAACAGTTGACAATGTTCGATGTAATGTTAATTACATTACACATTTATTTGAAATCATTACACCTAATATTTATATGACATATTCATGTATTATAGAAATTAGTTGTTTTTATGATGGATGGGGGAGGCCATGAGAAAGAAATGGAATGCTCAAAATTGAGTGTTAATGCAGGTAATTGGAAAATAATATTAAGAAACCATGTACGTAATTAATTTTACTGAAAAATTACAGAGTTCTTAATTCTTAAACTAAAGCAGTATATTAAGATAGTAATAGTATTGATTAATAATTATTATTGTAGTTAGTCTGAGTTGCATTCACCATTAATATTTTATGTTCAGTTTAAATGACGTAAATCTGAATATTTCCTAATCTAGACAATGATAACTTTAGGTTTGTTCCAACCACACTTAAAACTAGTTTGAAACTGTCTGCTGCATGCGCATTAGGAACAGGGTGTTCCAACAAAGCCCAAACTAAAACTCTGACTGTTAATCGGTTGTTCCAACTAGGCTCTGATTGAATCACGGATTGGTTTCGAACCAGTCAGAGTCCCTACTAGTCCCTGCTGTGATGCCGCCGATCACGGCAGGGACTAGTAGTTTGGAGCTTGTGTAAACAGAAACGTAACCTTGCCCTTCATTGTTTTGGTTTTGCTTGCCTATTTTCATATGAATGCGATGATTTTTTGTGCGTATAATGACATTTTCTAGATATTTCTGAAAAAAAAAAAAATTGGACCTATTTTCCAAGATGGACTTTTGATTTTGATACTTAAATTCCATTTTCAAACAAATGTCAAAACAATCTGATTTATTTCCGCAGTATTTCTTTTGTTAACTGGACTAAGATTAATATTTGTTCTTTAAAACAAAAGAGCATTTAGGATTATATCAATAAAAAGAAAGCCCAAAAATTGTGAATTGCGTGAATTGAAATGAAATCGTGAATGCATGTATCAAATAAACATTTCTAAAATGTGTGCATGTGTTTTCGTCATATCCTTTATGAGTATGTAGGTTTTACTTCCAACTTTCGAGCTTACCGAAGTTAATTCGCTTTATAAAATAAAATCTTTGTGGTGTGGCCCCCCATTGTGTGAGCCCTTATTTGGTCGCCAAGGCCCAAATCCAGCCCTGACTTTTGCGACTGGTACTTATCTTCATCAACTATTGACTCATCCATATCTTTAATATTTAATAAGTTCATGTATTTTTGATGGAACAAGAACACAAAATCACAGGGACCACAGCTAAGGGTAGAGGTAGAAGTAAACTATTAACTTAACAAGTTGTTCTAATAATAGTAATAGTGCTAAAACCCAACATCAAACAGTTTGGTTCGAGTTCAAGAGCGTTCCAACAAAACGAAATCACCAGTCAATTGCCAACTGATGTAATGACCGCACATGCGTATTACGTCGATCTAGGACTAATTCGAAACTGATGGTTAGAACAAACCTAACGTATTAGATTGGCAGGTGTACTTATCGCTATTAATTATTAGATACTACAATAATCAGACATTTTACATCATTTTCTCTAATTTTTTTTTACTTACCACAATTTCTTGAGGGACATAACTTGGGATTGAATCTCCTTCATTTTCAAAATCTTCTTCAGTTAAATTCAAGTCCAAATTACATGAGCTAAGTTTAGCGATCTCCAGTCGTACTTCACTCAGTTCCAATTTGTCTTTTATAATCTGACCTGGTTTTAACAGTGTGCTTCCAGTTCTTTTACTCATTCTCTAAAATATCACAGTATTAATGTACAATTTAATTTTAAATTATATGTGGTGTCAAGTCCAATATGTTCACAGATGTAAATCCCTTTTCTCATATTAGCTAAGTTTTAAAAAAATAAGATGGCTGCTTTGTGCTTACTCTATGACAGCACAGATGGTTTTATAAATACAGTAGAACCTTGATAAGAAGTGTCTTAAGGGGATTAGGGAAACAGTCTTGTTATCGAGGTGCTCTTTTTGTTGAGGGTCGTGTTATCAAGGTTATTTTGGCTATCAGTTGTGTTATCGAGGTTAATGGCCAAGGTTTTCAAGTCTAGACTTGTTCAAGGTGGACCCATTCCTGTATAGAGTCCCCATTCCTGTATGGCGTTATAGAGGTTGACTTCTCAAAACGACTTGTTATAGAGGTTCTGAGTTACGTTGTGAATAGGAAAAAATCCGTGTTACAGAGGTTGTTTGGATAATAATAGTCGCGTTGTAGAGGTTAATTTAACATACATATTCCTGTTGTTATGGCAATCTCTAGGGGATTTGAAAATTGCACTTGTAATTGAGGTTGTCGTGTTATTGAGGGTCATGTAAGCGAGATTCTACTGTTTTCTTAACAACTCAATATGTTATTTGTCCTGGTATGACAGACATGATTTTTTGTTTTCTGTAGACCTGTTTGACATAGCTATTATTAGGTTTGTTCCAACCCCCTTATTATGGGAATAGTTTAAGACAGTGTTATTGCACATGTGCTACCATTGTCTTATAATAAAACATCGTCAGGTTAAGGTTTATAACTATAATTTGCACCTTATTAAATAATTCAAGCAAGCCTTAGGCTGCACCTACATTATATCCATATTTCTCCCGACCCGACCCAGGCCGATAATCTGATCCAGCGACTCCCGGGCGAGAGTGCCTGCACTGGATGTCGCCCGACCGTGCGGACCTACACTGGATTCAGGTACTCCCGATCACACAGTGGAAGCAGTTGTGTTGTGAAGATTGAACTCTGAGGACGACTTTTTGTTTTTGGCTTTTGTTGGAGAACAGCGTTCTACTTAATAAGAGACGAAATAGAAAAAATGGGTGAACCAGTTTAATGAAGGTAGATTTTTAGGGCAGTTTTTTAAAACTTGCCTAACTATGAGAATTTACCCCTGATAAATTCAAGGACTACCACCGCATGACAATAGAAACATTTAATTATATTCTTGAAGGCATCAAAGACGAATTCACTAGCCAATCTAACTTCAGGGTATGGGTAAATGAGGTTGCCATTGTGTTGTCGGATTGAGATATCGGACTTGAAACCAACATGTTTAGTCGGCTGTTCCGTCGGCCCAATATTGTGAGTAGTCGGATTGGGCCTCCCCCTTCTATGTAGTCACCTTGATTAAAACCTAAAACCTTAGTGTTTATTTTTCTCCCGACGTCGGATCGGGAGACATAAAGATCCATTGTAGGTGCAGCCTAATGGATAGAAAACTTTCCTGTTGTTGTATGTGACAATTGACATTACTGCGGATGTCATGGACAGTACTTAATACTGTCTAGAGTCTAGATTGTTTGGACTGTACAGTAAATCATTCAAAAATGATCCCTGTGTGGGTTGGAACAGTTTGGAGGACAGTACGAAACATTTACAAGTCAGGTTAGAACGGATTTATTCATTGCGCATGCCCTTGACGATCCCACAAACGGTACACTGCTTGGTTAGAACAAACCTATAGTTAGAATAAGTAGAATATAGTTAGGCTGTTAAGAAAGGTCTGATATTTGCCAAAATAATTCTACCTAACTATCACTACCAATATTCTTCATTCCTATATTGACTCCATCCTCATTCTTTTCTATACACTTTTGCTAAAAAAAAACAGTAAAACCTAATATAGTGCCTCAAAATTTGAGGGAGTATGTTTTTACTTTGGCTTAAGCACTTTTTGAGTTATCAAAGTTGGATTAGTATTAAACCTCAAATTAGCAATGGAAAAATATCATTTCAACTTACAGGTAATTTTAAATTATTGAAGTTCCTCTACATTACTAACTTAGCTAGGCAAGTTGACAAACTTTGATAAGTGTGAGACGACTGTATTAAATAATAATCTTACCACTTTGTTATCTTCTTTTAAATCTTTATCATTAAAATCATTGTTAAAGTCATCATTTTTAATTACATCAATCATATCATTTTTCCATCCAGGGTTTTGCTCCTGAAAAAAAATGTTGCATAAACATTTGAAATATAATTTAAATACCTTGGAGTTAAATGATTGTTACAGTAGAACCTCGTTTACACGACAACCTCGATTACAAGTGCAATTTTCAAATCCCCTTGAGATTGCCATAACACATAATGTTAAATTAACCTATAACGCGACTATTATTATCCAAACAACCTCTATAACACGGATTTTTTCCAATTCCCAACGGAACTCAGAACCTCTATAACAAGTCATTTTGAGAAGTCAACCTCTATAACTCTACTCTATACAGGAATGGGTCCTCGATCGAATGAACCTCGGTAACACGATTGATAGCTGTTGACATTTGACATCAACCTTGTCCTCAAAGTTAACTTGTGTTTTGTTTAATGTATTTTTATATATATTATTAAATAATCAGATTTGTCTCAAGACAGAATAAGTCCTCTTTTAAACTATCAATAGGTTATGGGAACCAGCTATGAATAAATTTAATCCAGAAACTACTATTCCACAGTTCGACGGTACCGATTTTGACAGTTGGAAGTTTCGGTTAGAAGTTTTTCTGGATGAAAAAGAATTGGCTGTTTTTCTTGAAAAGGATCTCCAAGATATCTTTGAAGAGGCTTGTAGTCTAAACAAGCCCGATGACAAAGGTAAAATAACTCTTTTGGAGAAACTTAAAAAGGATGAAAAAAAATGTAAGTCTATAATTATACAACGTATAGCTAACACCAATCTAGAATATATTAAGGAGAAGAAAACTCCGAAAGACATAATTTTGACACTTCAATCAATTTTTCAGAGAAAAAGCGTAGCGAGCAAAATTTATTTAAGAAAGCAACTGCTTCAAATGAAATACAATGAGCAGGATGACATTCAAAAACATTTTCTTGATTTTGATAAATTGGTTCGCGAGCTTAAGTCAATAGGTGCAAATATTCAAGACGAGGATATTATCTGTCATTTACTGATTACATTGCCAAAATCATTCGATGCTGTTTGTACAGCAATCGAAACAATAGATCCTAATAAACTTACCCTTGATTTTGTTAAGTCTAGGCTGTTAGACGAATATAATAAAAGGAAAAATTTAGAGTCTGATGAGACGTTAGGTTCTACTTCAGAGAATGTTTTTGCGGGCAAGAGGAATGTTACCAAAAAGGTACCTAGGTGTAAATCATGTTCGAAATTAGGGCATTATCAACATCAGTGTTGGAGCAGGAATGCTAACAAATATCCTGAAAAACGGGGTAGCGCACATATGAACTCTCGTCACTCTGACGGAGATTCAGGTGGAGATTCGTTTATAGCATTCCCCCAGGGTCCCAAAGAAATGAACAATTCAGTATCACTTGTATCTGATAAAAATAGTGAAATAATGTTTTATGTTGACAGTGGATGTACTGATCACATGGTAAATCAGGAAAAATATTTAAGTAATGTTAGGGAACTTAAAGATCCTATAATTGTATCGGTAGCGAAAAATGACGTATTTTTGAAAGCTACAAAAATAGGTGACATTAAAGTTTACTATAAATTAAATAATGAAAATATAAAAGGGACCATAAGAAATGTTTTGTTTATTCCAAATTTAAAATTTAACTTGTTTTCAGTTAAGCGACTTGAAGAAGGAAATAAGTCAATACTTTTCAAAAATGGTAAAGTAACCGTTAGTAATGCAAAAGGGGAAATAATTACTATAGGCAAAAGAGAAGGTAATCTGTATGTTTTACGTTTCTTACATCGTAATAACTTCAACAGTTCTATTTCTAATGCTAGTATCAAACCCAATGCTTTAGATGTATGGCATCTACGTTATGGCCATTTAAATCACAAATATCTCCTTGATTTATCCAAAAATAATTTAGTTAGAGGGATCCCCGCACTACCAAATAATTATAACAATAAATTCACAGTATGCGAAGGCTGTATGATGGGCAAACAGAATAAACTTCCATACAATAAAAATCACGAAGTCAGGTCTAACAAGCCACTTCAATTGATTCATAGCGATGTTTGGGGCAAAGTCAAGCCTCAAACTTACGATGGTAAACAATATTTTGTGTCATTTATTGATGACTACACTCACTTTTCAAAAGTCTACTTAATGGCTAATAGAAGTGAAGTCGTCGATCATTTTAAAGATTATTGTTCATCAGCGTCCACACATTTTGGTTTTAACATACAAAAATTACGTTGCGATAATGCTCTAGAATATAAGAGTCATGAAATGCAACAGTATTGTAGCAAAAACGGAATAACAGTAGAATTTACTTGTCCGTATTCTAGCACTCAAAACTGCATAGCAGAAAGATTTAATAGAACGATTCTTGACAAAGCCAGATCGATGCTTTATGGCAGTGGTACTCCAAAAATTTTGTGGGGTGAAGCTATATTAGCAGCAACATATTTACTCAATAGGAGTCCTACCCAAGCATTGAAAAACAAAGTGCCAGCAGAACTCTGGTATGGCAAAAAGCCTAATGTGAGTAGGTTGCGTATTTTTGGTTGTAAGGCTTATGTCCATATACCGTTACAATTAAGATCAAAACTTGATCCAAAAAGTGCTAGTGCTATTATGGTCGGTTACTCACATTTGGGTTACAAGTTATGGAATTTTGAAAAACAAAAAATAATTAGGTCCAGAGATGTTGTGTTTGATGAAAACTCTTTTAGTGAAACTACTGATAAATCAAAAGGTGTGAATGAAAATATTAATAATGAAAGTGTGAATGATAAAATAAAATTTGAATTAGATAATATCGAAAATTCGGGAAATGAATCTGACGATAAGTCTGAATGTAAAGTTGAATTACGTAGAAGTCAAAGGCCGACTAAACCACCAGACCGGTATCAAGCTGGATTCAACTGCTCCACCGCCATTGCTTTAGCCCTATCAGCAGAAAGTTATGTTGAAGATTTGCCGAAGAATCTGTCTGACCTAGAAGGGCGAGACGATAAACATCTGTGGTTAGAGGCAGTAAACAAAGAATTAAAATCCTTAGAGGATAATAAAACGTGGGTTTTAACCTATCCACAACCTAGCAGTAATATTGTAAGTTCAAAGTGGGTATTTAAAATTAAACGTGACGTTGATGGAAACGTATCAAAATACAAGGCTAGGTTAGTTGCGAAAGGTTTCTCGCAAAAGGAAGGCTTTGACTATCACGAAACTTACTCTCCCGTAGTAAAACTAGAAACTGTCCGCATATTGCTTGCATGTGCGAATCAGTTTAATATGACAATCCACCAAATGGATTTTGAGACTGCTTTCCTTAATGGTATACTAGAGGAAACAGTCTATATGAAAGTCCCAGAGGGACTTATAGTTAGTGAAAAAGATAAAGGAAAGGTGTGTAAATTAGTTAAGTCACTGTACGGATTGAAACAGGCACCACGCACCTGGAATATAAGATTTAATAATTTTGTTGAACATAAACTTAAATTCAAAAGATCAGAGAGTGATTGCTGTCTTTATGTGAGAGAGTGGAATGATTCTTTGTTTATAATAGCTGTGTTTGTAGACGACTTGTTATTAATTTGTAAAAATGTTGAAACTATTAATGAAGTTAAAGCGGAATTTACTAAAGAGTTCAGAATGACCGATATGGGTGAAGTAACTAGTTTTTTAGGTATTAAAATTGAAAGAGATTGGCAATTAGGAACTTTAAAAATCTCCCAGTCACATTATATTCAAAAACTTTTAGAACGATTTGAAATGAATAATTGTAAACCTAAGTCTACACCAGTTGAGGAAAAATTAAATAATTATTTGTCCACCCTTAATGATAGCTGTAACAAAATGACAGATAAACCTTATCGAGAATTAGTTGGATGTATTATGTACCTTATGCTTGCATCGAGACCAGACCTAAGCTTTGCGATTAATTTGTTTAGCAGATATCAATCCAACCCAAAAGAAGATCATTGGAATCATTTGAAACATGTTCTTAGATATCTAAAAGGAACATCAGACGTTGGGCTTATGTTTAAAAGAAACCATGAAGCGGCTCCACTAGTCGTCTATGCAGACTCGGACTGGGCCAGTGATGTGTCAGATAGAAAATCAACAACTGGATACCTGTGCAAAGTCTTCGGCTGCACCGTTAATTGGGCGACAAAGAAACAGACTACTGTCTCGTTATCAAGTACAGAAGCCGAATACATCGCCTTGGCGTCTGCTACTTGCGAGTGTTTATGGATTCAGAAGGTCCTGACGGAGCTTCAAGTAGATAACGTTATCCCGACTACTATATATGAAGACAATCAGTCCGCCATCGCCATAGCAAACAATCCTAAAGACCATCAGCGAATGAAGCATTTAGACGTGAAGTACAACTTCATCAGGGAAAAAGTTCAGCAAGGTATAATATCCTTATCACACATTGCTTCCTCGGACCAACCAGCGGATCTACTGACTAAGGCTCTGTCTCCTACAAAATTTCTACAGTTAAGAAGTTTACTAGGATGCAAGTTTGAGAGGGGGTGTTGACATTTGACATCAACCTTGTCCTCAAAGTTAACTTGTGTTTTGTTTAATGTATTTTTATATATATTATTAAATAATCAGATTTGTCTCAAGACAGAATAAGTCCTCTTTTAAACTATCAATAATAGCCAAAATAACCTTGATAACATGACTCTCAACAAAAAGAGCACCTCGATAATAAGACTGTTTCCCTAATACCCTCTACCCCCCCATAATCCCTCTACCCTCTATTCTAATACCATAGACCGTCTACAGAAATGTCTCGCAACGTGTCTATAGACATCTGCTGAGACCGTCTATGGTCTAGGTCTAGCATCCACACTTGTAGACACGTTGCGCAACATGCCTAACGTTGCACCATGTCTACCATTTAGAATGGAAAACCATAGACATGTGATTTTGGTCTAGCAACGAGACCGTAGACGCCGTTTGTCTCAGCCGATGTCTATAGACAAATCGCTAGACATGTCTCTGAGACCAAAATCACGCAACATGTCTACCAGTGTGGACAAGGCTTTAGGTGTAGACTTTTTGGTGGGAGGATTCTGCTCTCAATTGAGTTGGTGAAATTACTTTCAACATGGATATATTCTTTGACTGGGGGATGGAAGAAAATTTTTCATCATACAAAAAAACGACTTGACAAATGTGATATGTATGGAAATAGAAATTAGGATCTAATTGGAGGTTCACTATATTAGTACTATTTTCGCCAATAGGAGTGCTGAAGTATTTTTTTTTTAATATAGAACCAGGAAGTTTAGACATCAGTAGCTCGGTTTTCACTTTTTAGTACTATATTTGGCTAAAAAGAACCATAAATATAAAAAATTAATATTACTAGTACATCAGAGCTCCAAGGAGACCAAAACAGAATTTCTTCTTATGCAAAAAACGACTAAAAATTTGATGCTTATGGAAACGGAAGTTAGGATCTAACAGGAGGTAGCTCGATTTTTTAATACTTAATTACTATATGTTGCCAATAGGAGTCCTGAAGTAAAAAAATAATATAAATTTTATATTAAAAAGAAAGTAGAAATCCTAGCGGACCAAACTGGAATTCCTTCTATTCAGGAAGAGTACTACAGTTCTCCGTGCGGACATCAGGAGACCTCGGAGGGAGGTAGAAGCTTGGAGAATGCCAAAGTGGCGCCTCTAGTTACATTACTTACTCTAAATTTATGACTGAGTAAAACTAAATCAGTTCACTAATTTAGTGATAAGATATTGGTTCAATTGTTAAATAAATATTAATTATGAATAATTATATAAATTAGTTATGTATCTACTGACCTGAGTTTTGACTAGTTCTTGTACACCTTCAAGATTATAGCAGTATTCATAGTAGCCATTTTTTAACAGGTCTTCATCGATATATTCATCTTCTAATTTTTCTTCCTTCAGTGACAAAATGTTATTTTATTATAAAATGATTTGATTCTATAAGTATTTATAAAACTACTTATTTTGTTGAAATTTGTGAATTAACCCAAATGATGTTGGTTAATTGTAATAAAGTTGTGGCCCTTTGTAACATTGTGATCATTCTGAGGAACAAGACGAAACAAGCTATCAGTAGAAGTCGCTGCGTCTCAGGCTCAGTCAGGGAGACACTAGTAAAACTCTCAAACCGGTCAATTGAAGCTGTTATGCAGATTTACAAAGCTAGTGTACTCGGCACATTGTTATATGCCGCTCCTGTTTGGTTGCTTCGGTATTTGACCCAGCTTGAGGCAGCTCAAAATTACTTTTTTAAAAATCATTTTTCTTTAAAAACCAATACTCCACATTATATAGTTAGAAGGGAGTTCAATTTGTCTCATGTAACAGTTCAAATAGTGAAACAGGTTCTTAACTTCATTAATTACATCCACAAACACCCAGATAATAGTTTAATCAAAAAATGCTTTCAACGCCTTGTATACCTAGACTCAGTTCCTTCAAACCGGATAAATCTCAACTGGATATCCCAAATAAAATGTACCTTGATAAGCGTCGTTGATAACCAAGATATACTATTCTCAGAACAGATAAACCAGAAAAGTATTCAAATAATATTAGAGAGTGTTGCATCAAACATGGATAAAGAAGACTTTAATAGCATACAGAAGTCAAGTTACAGCTGCTTATATCAAAGTCTGAATTGCTCGAATTATCTTTCGGGTGGTTACCTCGACCCTAAGTTCAAATTACCTTATGCGCAACAAAGAGTGTTAGCCCAGATTCGAACTTCGGGTTTGGACGGGATCAAGGTGACAATCAGAGGGGTGGTTCACAGAATCCAGACTTCAGAATTATGCACAGTCTGTAATCTGAAGGAAAGCGAGACATTGGCGCATATCTTTCTCAGATGTCCTATCTACAGAGCACAACGAAGAGCACTTTTACCAACTAATATTAATGACAGTAATTGTTCAGAGACTACGAAATTGGCCTCTATGCTTTCGGTAGTTTCTAAGGACCAAGCAAATAAGATATTTTATTTTTTTATAAATATACTCAAGATTAGAGCTTTTATTTTAGACGAGTAATGTTAAAAAATTAAATAAGAAAAGGAAAAAAAAGAAAAAAAATCGATAAATTACAAATATTAGATTATAACAAAGAGATATATTATAATTTATTCTTACCCACTAATGTGAATTTTACGTATAATTTTACGGTATAAATGTAAACAAGATATAGTTTTTATTTATTTTTTTTTTTTAGAAGAAATGTACGTAGTTTTTATATTATTTCGATTTGTATTTATTTGAATTTAATTTTTCTTTTATTTAACAAGTATTGTGAACGATGTTATTATTTTTGTATTTTTCATGTTGCACCTCTTTGTATAAAGCTTCTAAGTTTTAAACACAAATAAACATATTATTATTATTATCATTCTGAGGAACAAAAAAAATTTTGTCCGATTTATTTTTGCGAACCAACATATATCTTAAATACTACATGTACGATTTTAATGCAATTTGGATGGTAAGGTCACAGTTAGCCCATTGTTGGTTCCATATAAGCTTGTTTCTTTTCCACATGCCCTCAAACATACATTTATTTAAACCTATATCTCAGGGCTGCAAACTAGTCAGTAAAAGTCAGTATTTTGAGGAAAGTGTATTTGGTCAGTATTTCATGAAATTGGTCTGTAAAGTCAGTTTTTTACACCATTCGGATGTCCAATGATAGGAAACAGAAGGCTCTTTTGGTGCTGCCTGGGTATGGATGTGGCACATTGCTTATGTACAGTTTTCATGAGCAGTTATATCTACCTAACAGCACCGCTCTTCTTTTTTTTTTTTTTTTTTTTTGCGGGAAAGACACAACGGCGCCTGCAGGGCAAAAGTTTTATGCCCCAGGGTGTATGAAGCTAAGCTAAGCCACCCTGGGGCCTCGCTATCCTACTCTCGATAGCGAGACCTGTCGCAGGATCCCGGGATCCCTGAGTGTGGGGATTGCGCTACTTCCCGACTGTTCAGCCGGCACTGAGACAGACGCTGGTAGCCCTTACCCCACTAAAATCCCTGCCGGTGAAAAAACCCTCCATTTTGGGTACCATACTCTTTAAGGAGCTTATGGTACCGCTCTTCTTTAATTTAAATTTGTTTTTTATTGTAGGTGGCATTAATTATTGATTTTTTTACGTTTTTTCTTTGTTTCATGTGAATTGTACGAAGGGTTTTATGATACTTTGCAGTATCTAATTACTGATGCTCTTGCCCCATATTTCAGAAGTCAGATGTTGAGTGAAGTGGATAATTGTTATTTTACGCTTTGTTACGACGAAACTACCAACGCTGCATCCTATGAAGAGTTGAAAATAGCTGTTAGGTATGGGTCAGAATCAACTGGAAGGATTGTAACGTGACATTTGCAAACATTTTTTATTGGCTCAGCAACTGCTCAAGATTTATTTGCCATGTTATGCGAGGCATTAGATGAGGCTAAATTGCCACGAGCTAAATTGCTTTTGTTTAGTAATGATGGACCAAATGTTAACAAAGCTGTTACAAGACTTGTGAACGAATCTTTGATTTTGTTAAAAAGAAAAACTATGGTTGACATAGGAACCTGTAACATTCATGTTTTACACAATGCATTTAAACAGGGCATAGAAGTAGTCAGAGATGATGCATCAAATCTAATTTTCCAAATTCATGGTTGGCTGTCAAGGTGGGATGATTTCACTGAAGTTCAAAAAGGTCTAAATTTGTCCAGTCATAAATTTATTAAGCATGTGTCGTCGAGATGGTTATCCTTGGGGCAAGGAGGCAAACAACTTTTAGAGCAATGGCCAGCAGGCCTGGGCTTCGATGGCACCCTTAGACTCTTAGCTCTGCCTATTTAATTTGCTGACAGCATTACCTATTTATCACGTTTCTTTATTGTTAAAAGATCGAATTTCAATTTTTACAGCTGCTCAGTGGGGAGAAGGGTGGCCGATTCTAAAAATAATTCATTAATTATTTGATTTGTTATTATTTGTTTTAAATGAGGATTCATGTCAGGTCAGTATTTTCACATAATTAGTCAGTAAAGTCAGTAAATTTGACCTTACAACTAGTTTGCAGCCCTGATATCTTCAAAAGTACTCATCTGATTTTTATGAATTTTGGATGGTCTGTCAAAAGCAGCACCAGATTAATTTCAAACCTCTGCGCTTTTTAACTTATGCTAAATTGATCACTTCAATTCATGTAAAAAAAACCGAAACAATTTTGTCATATTAAAAAAACAGGGGAAAAAATTAAATTAAGGATACACGTCCAAAAATTGTGGTTATTTTTAAAAATTTTTTTTTGCGAATATCTCGTAACAAAGCCTTTCTGGATCCATTTTTATAGGAACTTTTTTGTTCAGCGTCAAATTTCCTATAAGAGCCCTAAGTGTTAAGGTTTCGTTCGAAGAACACTATTTTTGCATTTGTAACAAGAATTGGTTGAGATCCTGTCTGAATATCAATCCACCGTAATTAAAAAACTAGTCTGTTAATCTTAAACTTTAATTATACCATTCAAAAGCTTATGAAAAGCAGAAGTTTTTCCTGAATTCGCCACATTTGTAACATCCCTCAATTAAGAGTAGAAAGCTCTGGCATTTTTTTTTTTTTTTTTTTTAAATGTAAGAGGACTTAAAAGATGCTTAGCAGCTGATCATTTGAAATTTAATGAGTGATTCTAAAAGTTTTTTTTATGCTTTTTAAAACTGTCCCTTATCCCAAGTTCTCTACCTCATTTAGTTTTAGAGAAATGATGCATTTTTTTGGAAATTTTCGTGGAAAACTGAAAAAAAAATAAAAAATAGATATCTCAAGAACTATTGAGAAATGGGCATATGCTTACTCGACAATTTTTTGTTGTATTTCACCCATAGAATCCACCAATTTCTTTATGACATTTTATTGAGGGTCATCCTATATACTGTATATATATTTTATCTACGATTGAGACGAAATATAAATGCAAAATGCTACTTTCCGCACTCGACGCGTAATGTACTATTATAGGAAGGTATGCTAGGTTAATAAAGATTTTTTTCTGAACATTTTAAAAACATCTTGCCAAATATGAATTGATTAAGAGTTCTCTCTGTGTTGAAATTGTTTTATATTTTTTATACTCTCACCGCTTCAGAGGAAGTTTTAAATGAGTTGCAGAGTTCCCATCTTCTCGGAGGTTTGCCACTACACTCGGTTCCATTGATAATAATTTCATCACTGTTACCAAATTTTGGGCTTTCCATAACACATTCAACTTGACGATCTCTTCTTCCAGTTTTGTACAGGGATCCTGAACAGGGACCCCACTTCCATGCTTTCCATCTGGACAATTTTAAGAGTTGTACATTTTTAAATTTAATATTATAATAATACTCTTACTTTAAAATTTACTGCCGAATTACTAAATCCTTTTTCTCTCATGTGATTTGTATAAGTTGTCAGTGATAGAATATAAGGAAGCTATGTGCTACATAAATTGACAGACACTTTCATACTATCTTTCTTAAAAGTTCTCTTAAAATTGAAATGCATGTTCTAGTTTATTTATATTCTGATTTTATCTTTTATTAGTTAGATTTACTTTACCTTGTGTTGCATTTTTGAAGATTACATGATCTTGTTAGGGGTTGAGGCTTATAAAGTAAATCCTTACAAAAATAAGCCTTCACTTTTCCACTCACTTCTTCTACACAAAATGGTTTTGAAATCTAAAAAAAAGTAAATAATAAATTCTAATTATACTTAATCAGAATTTATTCTGATATGCACAACTAGAGTCTACCTATATGCAGAGCTGGATTTACATATTTGGTGGCCAGGGGCCCAAGAAACATTGCCGCCTAACCCCCCCCTCCCCCCCCCCCCCAAATGTTGTGACAATTTTGAAATTCCTATAAAAAAAAAAAAAAAAAAAAATAGTGCAGGTTTTATCCTATAAAACATATGGACTTATGTTTTATAGTTCGTCCATTTTTAACCTGATTTAATTTAATATTATTTAAATAATATTCCACTATTATTACAGGACTAGGCTGAAACCAAATCAAACCAAATAAAGTTCAAAAAGTTTTAATGAAAGTTTGAATGAAAAACAATTTTCAAGTACACAGTTTATATATACAAGTTTTATTTTATAATTAGTCATAATTTAACAGTAACTTCGTTTTTAAGGAATTGAAATGTTAAAGTGTAGTTATAAAATAATTTTTAAAAACGACCAACCATGCACCATGACTTAATGAGCGAATTTTCAAAGAAATCTGTGTATTATTAGCTTATGATAATACAGGAATATTTTGGTTTAGAATTTGGATGGGTGAAAAAAAAATTGGTACACAGGGGTACCGGGTACAAAAATCAAAATAGTATATACCCTTCAAGATGCTTGTCCTTGGAAAGCTCTAAGAGTACAGTAATTGTTGTTATGTACACTTTTGTCATATTTTCAAATAAGAGGGGGGTAAAATGGAAAAACGCGTTTTATGCTATTTTTGACCCTAAATTGTCAAAATTTGACCCCTAAATGAACTCCAAAAATTCTGGCCAACGAACTCATCCTTTCTTTTGATATTATTGACATTTAAAATTTGTTTGAAATTTTTAAGTGCATCCTAAGGGGAGATATCGTATGGAGTGACACATATATACATATGTAAATACAGACATAAAAAAAGTGTTAAATTTTAGGAATCGATTCAGAATGGTCTAAAACGGATTTTCATGGAAAAATTCGCATTACACAAATTTTGAAGCCATCGCAATAGCTTAATTTTCTTCGAAAATTCGCTAAAAGTGTTAAATTTCAGAAATCGATTAAAAATGGTATGATTTCCATAGAGAAATTTTCAAAAATTCGCATTTAAAAAATTTTGAAGCCATTGCAATAGCTTAATTTTCTTCCAAAATTCACTTAAAAAGAAAAGTAATTGAATACCTTTGTTGAGAAATTTGTTTATTTAAATTTCTTATACGTCTTGCTTTAACATTAGGAGAGTCATTTATGACATTTAAATTCAAGTCATAGTACAGTTATTTTAGTCATAAATATGGCTTCTGTTCCTAAAAAATTCGAAGCTTCAATTTTTTATTTTTTGGTCACTTCATTTTGACATTCTGAAAAGCACGACTTTTTGCGTATTTTTGTTAATATCTCGCTTCGTCTAGCTCGGAGACCAATTGACTATCAGATCAAAATTGAAGATTATAAAATTAATTTCATACATGAAATATTTGAGTTTTTTTTACTTAGAACGAACTTTTTGGATAATAAAGTGCTCCAAAGTTTCAGCACAAGGCGTAAAAAATAATTTTATTATATAGATAATTGTCAATTAACGTTGGTGGAGCTGAAGGGTTTGCTTGGAGATAATGCTCCTACCAATGCGACAATACAAGCAAAATTGATTGAAAAGTATGGCAAGAATACTGTTATTAGGATTCAGTGTATGCAGCGATACTGTGGACGTCTTCTCTTATAATTGCTGCATCAGATTCACCTATTTGTGGACGTTCTTCTTCTTGATTCAATTTTTATACCAAGCGTTAGAAAGAATAGTCGCATGAGTATCGAGGAAGCTAATCATTGTAATTTTTTTGGTTTCGTTGTAATAACAATATTGTTGCCATATTTTCCAACCAATTTTGCTTCTATTGTCGCATCTGTAGGAGCATCATCTTCAAGTAAAACCTTCCATGTAAAACATAGACAATTATCTATGTAAATTTTTTTTTTTTTTTTTACGACTTGCGGGGAAACTTTGGAGCACTTTATTATCCAAAAGGTTCGTTCTACATAAAAAATAAACATCATGTTTCATGTGTGAAAATTTATAATCTTCAATTTTGATCTGATCGTCAATTGTTCTCCGAGCTAGAGGAAGCGAGATGTTTACATAAATATACGTAAAAAGTCTTGCAAAAACAAACACTACTCAAGATATAATAAGCTAGGTTTTTGCTAAACCGTTCGTTGTACGTAAAAAATGAAAGATAACTTTTCTGTAGGAAATTTAATAATCTATTTTTTTTTTTTTTTTTAATAATCACCTTAATTTGTCTCCGAGCCTTAGGAAGCGAGATATTCATAGAAATACGTAAAAAGTGATGCGGCGACGGATAACAGATATTCTTCGCCCTATATTCCGTAAAACGTCCATTGCACGTAAGAGATTATTTTTTGTGGGAAATTTTGTTATCTTTAATTTTGATAACCACCTTGATTGGTGTCGGAGGAATAGGAAACGAGATATTAGCAAAATACCGAATTTGTTGACCTTTGCCCTTGAATATCAACTAACGCGACCACGATCTCATCGCCGATTTTCAATATGTTTTTCAGAACGTCAATATGAAGTGATAAAAAAATATAATATATTTTTTGATCAATCTGGATTTTTTCCTGATGGTAGACCATGAAAAGAGGTACATTCTCTCAAAAGTCCCCACTTCTCCCCCTTGTGCTTCCCCCCTACCCCATCTTAAAGTTCAAAATTTACTTATTTTTCACTTTTTACGCTAAATTGTTTATTTTTTTAAAGGGAAGTGTTATTAACAAAACTATTTCTCACATAATTACGCACAAAAAAGGTCCTATGCATGTTTGAAGTGAGACATACCGTTTTCGAGATATTATTGATGAAAAATCCAATTTTTTATTTTTTGCGAATCAAGATATGTTAAAAACAACACTTCTGATTTTAATGAAGTTTGGATGGTAGGCCATACATAGCCTATTGTTGATCCTATATAAATTTCAACCTTCTGTGCCTATTATTTTATCTTGCACATGCGCACAAACATACATTTATTTCGACCTTTATTTTCAAAAGTACTTAAATGATTAATATGAAATTTGGATGGTTTGTTACAAGTATCCCGCAGATGGCCCTAACTTAATTTCAACCGACTGCGCTCTTTAAATTTTGCTAAATTGATACATTAATTCATAACAGACAGACAAAAGATTGATCAACAGACAGATAGAAAGGGAACCAATTTAGAAAATGTAAAGAGCGCAGACGGTTGAAATTAAGTTGGGGCTATCTGCAGGCTACTTGCGACAAACCATCCAAATTTTATTAAAATCAGAAGTGTTGTTTTTAACACATCTTGGATCGAAAAAATGCAAAATTGGAATTTTTATCAACAATATCTCGAAAACGGTATGTCTCACTTCAAACATGCATAGGACCTTTTTGGTGCAGAATTATGTGAGAAATATTTTTGTTAATAACACTTCTCTTAAAAAAATAAACAGTTTTACGTAAAAAGTGAAAAATAAGTAAATTTTAACTTTAAGAGGGGGTAGGGGGGAAGCACAAGGGGGAGAAGTGGGGACTTATGAGAAAATGTACCTCTTATCATGCCCAGATAGCACAGATATGTGGTAAATGTTTGGAAAAGAAATGGCCCATATATAAGTTTTTGATTTGGCTTAAGTTTGGAAGTGTGACGAGGTTCCACATTGGCGTCGAACATGTTGCCGGAAAATAACCAAATTCAATTTAATGTGGTCCAAATTAACACCTAACAAGTACCCAAACATTTACCACATTAATTTTTATTTGGCACCATATTGGAACCAAACACGTAACCAGATATTTACCACATTTATTAAGTAGGTCCACATCAGGACCAAACAAAGAACGAATATTTACCACATAACATTAATATGGCCCTGATAGAATCCACAAATTATTCCATTATTCGGCTGATAAAAGAAGACATAATCAAGCCCACAAGTAAAATCTTCGTAAATAAATATTTGGACCAAATATTAGCCATAATTTGTTTGCCATTTTAGCGCCAGACATGTCATCGAACTTTAGCCAAATTATTTTTTATATGGCCCTGATAATATCCATAAATTATTACAATTTATGGTTGATATTTGGTGACTGTAATATGTACCAACCAAAATCCAATTATTGTAATATATGGGCCACATAACATCCATAAACGCATAACCATTATGGCGTCAAAAATGCATTCAAACTTTAGCCTAAATATTTTTGATATGGCCCTGATAATATCCATAAATTATCACAATTATTGGGTGATATTTGGTGACTGTAATATGTTCCAAACAAAATCCAATTATTGTAATATATGGGCCACATAACATCCATAAACGCATAACCATTATGGCGCCAAAAATGCATTCAAACTTTAGCCAAATTATTTTTTATATGGCCCTGATAATATCCATAAATTATTACAATTAATGGTTGATATTTGGTGACTGTAATATGTACCAAATAAAATCCAATTATTGTAATATATGGGCCACATAACATCCATAAACGCATAACCATTATGGGGCCAAAAATGCATTCAAACTTTAGCCTAAATATTTTTTATATGGTCCTGATAATATCCATAAATTATCACAATTATTGGGTGATATTTGGTGACTGTAATATGTACCAAACAAAATCCAATTATTGTAATATTTGGGTCACAAAAGATCCATAAACGTATAACCATTATGGCACCAAACATGACACTAAACTTTAGCCAAATTATTTTAATATGGTCCTGATACTATCCCAAACCTCTCACATTTTTTAAATTTGATTTGATTTAACTAAATTTGAATTATTGTGGCTATAGTTACGTGGCATGTTCAGTAAATTACAATTGACTATTAAATAAAGAAACAAAACACAATTTTTAATGAAAAAAATACTTTAATTAAAAAAAAAATCTTTATATTATTAAAAGTAAATTTAATAGTCTAGTCAAATAAAAGGTTTACAGTAACTTCTGAAAAAAAAGCCATGATTTTTGGCAAAGAGCTTAAAAAGTTTATGTTCAGATGACTTAGTTAGCTAGATAGGATTATCTAATATTAGATTTAATATTATACAAATTAGTATTCTTTGCTAAATTATTTTCTTCATTATAAGATTCGGATTCATCCATATGTGATAAATCTTCAGATTCAGATCCTTCACTTTCTTCAGTCTCTTTTTCCTCAATAAACTTAAGTATCCTCTTCTTCCTACCAAGTCCACGACCACTTAGTTGCCCATCATTTGTGTTGCTTTCTCCCTCACTGGCCAGCTTTGCTTTTTTCCTTGCACTTAACAGTGTCCCTATAAAAACATAGTACATGTTAAAAACATAGTGCAAGTTAAAAATGTGTAAGCATATTAATATATACATATTTAACACAAGAACTAAAGGTAATAATTTCGCAAGAGGCATAGCTGCTGATATCAAGTGTACCTTATATTCCGTTTTTACATGAATTTTAAGCACATACTTTAATTGTTTATTCATTGATACCTCTTAAAAAAAATAAATAATAATAACAATAAATAATTATCTTCAAATAATAAAGTATTAATAGTAATATTGCATATTATAATACGTATAACTTAATAATAATAATACTATTTTTTTAATAATTTAATCTAATATTATTATAATATTTAATAATTAATATAATTTAATAATAATATTGTCTCAAGTTCTAAAATAAAACATTTTTTACTCTCGGTAGGCATTTTATATCTTTAAAGTTAAAGGAGTGGAGGAAAGAAAATATTAAGTGAAATTGCGTAACTTTGAAAGTATACGTAAGAAAAGACTTAATTATTTTTATCAATATATTTTTTTATTTTAAAAAACAACCCTAAATGAATATAAAAAACTAATTTGTTTAACCCTGTATAGAGTATCGTTAAAATTAAGTGTGTGGCTCTTATAAAGTTAATAAGAAGTATTTATTTAACTAACACTAACTACGAAATAGACATTATTGCAAGTACTTCTGAGTTTATGGCATGGAAGACTCAATAATTGTAATTTCACAAAACTATTTTAAACACCAACAAATAAAATCGAAACTATACTTTCTACATACAAAATACAATAATTACTAAATAAAGTAAATCTGTACTTACAAATTGTCACTGTGAGAGGCGGGCAAATGATCTATCTCTAATATTCTATGCAGAATGCAGAAAACGCAGCGTGGCACATGTATGTAGTTAATAATTATGGCGGCGGTGGGCAGTTTAGAGGTCGGTGTAAGCGAAGCGCGACAGAGTACAGAGAAAAGACCAGAAGTGACTTGAGGGACGAGGAACGAGGCTATAATAGCGTCAGTCAAACAAATGATTTGCGCATGCGTTTACCCCTCCTTTCACATCTCCTTTAAAAACCAAACAATAGCCTTAATTTTCCACAAAAACTACTTTCTCTTTTATGGTTCTTTTATTTTGCAACTGTTAAATTCGAACTTTAACCAAGCATGTGCCTCTCCCCCTCCCTAATCCTAGTATTAAACAAAAATTCACACACTTCAACCAGATATTCTCCTAATATAATACTGCACTAATGATTGGTATAAAAGGTAGGTATAAGGCTAGATTTTAGATATCCATTTATTTATTTAGCTTGATACACAGGGGTTAATTTATTTTTGTTTTTACTGATGGGTTTAAAGGGTTTAAGTTAACAAATAAACCCTCATCTGGACTTCTGAATATTGATTTTAGTTTAAAAGATATAGTACATAATATTATATATAGTACCGTATATATAAATCAAGTCAATGAAGTTTCCGTCCATGCAAGCACCATGCTAGCGAACGAAATGTAGCCTCAAAAGATGTTGCATTCTTAGCACGTGGCGCGAGACTGGCCCACGCACTAGCATGTTGGCACGGGGCGGGATGGCATGGCACGCCATGCTAGGCACGGAGACCTCCACACACTGACACGTTTCGTCAGTTTTTGGCACGACGTGTTTGCCCCCGCCGTGCAATGCACGTGTAACGTATGAGCCCACACACTTAAAACTCGGACAAGTTGTATATGTCACAAGATAACATGTCATCTTTTTTTGAAAAAAAACGTACATAGTATTATTGAATCATTTGTTAAATAACTTATATCCTGATATAAAACATGGTTTTTAACCAAATTAAACCATACATTAACCTTATAATTCCCAGATATTTAACATTATATATATGGTCCTAATATAAACCTTAGTTTTGAACAAAATATGAACAAACATTAACCTGATATTCGACATTATATATGGTCCTGATATAAACCTTAGTTTAGAACCCAATTCGAACATACATTAACCAGATAATTTCCTATCATTTGGCATTATATTTGGTCCTGATATAGAACTTGGATTTGAACCAAATTTGGACTTACATTAACCAGATAATTTCCTGACATTTAGCATTATATTTGGTCCTGATATAAAACTTGGATTTGAACCAAATTTGGACATACATTAACCATATAACTCCCTGATATTTAACATTATATTTGGTCCTGATATAAAACTTGGATTTGAACCAAATTTGGACTTACATTAACCAGATAATTTCCTGACATTTAGCATTATATTTGGTCCTGATATAAAACTTGGATTTGAACCAAATTTGGACATACATTAACCATATAACTCCCTGATATTTAACATTATATTTGGTCCTGATATAAAACTTGGATTTGAACCAAATTTGGACATACATTAACCAGATAATTTCCTGACATTTAGCATTATATTTGGTCCTGATATAAAACTTGGATTTGAACCAAATTTGGACATATATTAACCATATAACTCCCTGATATTTAACATTATATTTGGTCCTGATATAAAACTTGGATTTGAACCAAATTTGGACTTACATTAACCAGATAATTTCCTGACATTTAGCATTATATTTGGTCCTGATATAAAACTTGGATTTGAACCAAATTTGGACATATATTAACCATATAACTCCCTGATATTTAACATTATATATGGTCCTGATATAAAACTTGGATTTGACCCAAATTTGGACATACATTAACCAGATAATTTCCTGACATTTGGCATTATATATGGTCCTAAACTCTTAACACATATTTGGACCAAATTAATTTTTCTCTTTCTAGCCCAACATAATTATATCCAGATCTGGGCCAAATTTAAATTTACAATTGTATCCACAGACAAGGAAAAAATGTTGGGGCCTTATCTGGGCCTAAAATAAATTCCATAATATAACCGAATAACACACATTTACCAGACTTCAAAAATTAACCACATAATATCCATAAATGCTGTGCTATCTGGGTGGTCTATCATTAGGAAAAAATCCAGATTTCCCCTATTTAGTTGCTGGTACAGCCTGTTTTTGGCCTTTATTAACTGGGCTAACTGTATACAATTAGTACATAAAAGTTCAATTAGAAAATAAATATTATACTGTTTGTTCACAAGAGTCATATTGTAATGTCCAATATATAAAAAAAAGTTTTATGATTTTTGTTCTTTCTTTCTGCCGCCTTTTGCCACCTTCGAAAATTTGCCGCCAGGGGCCCGGGCCCCCATGGCCCCTGCCTAAATCCAGCCCTGCCTATATGTTATTACTTCTTTTACCTCTTTTTTAGGGTTTCTTAGAACATCCTCGAAACCCTCATGCCGAGGGTGTTTTGTGTCTATCTGTCGGTTGTACTTTGGTTCATATCCGCCGAACCCGTTCACGCTAGAGATGTGAAATGTTTCGCACAAAGGAAAAATATTAAGAAGTTAAACATTTATTATGCGCATGCGTAATGAACTGATTATTTTTGCTTTATTAGATTTATTCACAGTACAGAATTATCACAATTAATCTGTGATTACTGTTGTAGTATATTAGATTTTGTATATTTTAGTTGTGTTCTTTCTGGTTACACTGTTATAGATAAAAAGCAACACTGCTTTAGATTATAGTAACCTTTTCTTTATATATTAGGTTTGTTCCAACAGCCAATTCGAGGACGGTTCTAGAACCAGTTCAGGATTTTTTAATGCGCATGCGTCTATGAGGACTGGTTCAGAACTGATTCAAAAAGAGGAGCCTGTTGGAACGATTTAAGAACTCTTTCAGAACTGCAACCTTCATGATACCTCTCTTTATCTTGTTTTTATTTTCCTCTTCGTATCTCTCCACTTGTTTTGTTTATGTTCACTCAGAAATGGATTACTTACGTGAACATATTCTATTGTTAAACTCAACAAAGTTTATTTTTTATTTATTTAGTTGTTTTAGGTGCATGACTACTGGGTTAAAGCACCTATACAATAGTTAGTTACAAGTACATGGTATAATTTATAAGTACAACTATTACCAATTACAATCCTGCATTACCTATTATTTAAACAATTAACTAGCAGTAAAAAAAGATAAAAAAATAATAGTAAATAAAAATAATAAAAATAAATAAATACATAAAAAAAATAAATAATAAAAAAATAACATTACAAAGTAAACCAAGATAGAAGTATGCAACAAAGTTTATAAGAATGCACATTAGAGCAAATAGTTTTTAAAATTACAAATTTATCACCCTGTCATTTCTGAATGATTATATTTCGCTCTCACATTTGGGATTCGTCAGGCTCGTAACAATCCTGTCTTTTAGTTTCAGTTGCCTATTAAAAATTTGTTTGTATAAATTGTAATTTTTTTAAACATTAACTGTTAAATCATATAAAAAGTACCGGTGTGGAAATCCTACACATGACTTCCATGAAATGTTGTGGAGTCAATACGTGATCAAGAGAGAGCTCAGTATTTACACCCATTTTCATGGAAGTAAAAACATTAAAATGCCAATATCTCCAAAACCACTTGTGCCCAAAAAGTATAGGTACAATCTACCAAATAGGACACATAATAATATATACCCCAAATAAAATAGAAATCAAATAATGTCTACTGAAGTTATCGTCGACAGACCGATTTCGTGCTTAAGTGACTACAGCTCCGAAACGTCGTGAGCTACGATGTTCGGGTTTGTCGCCATCAGTTTTTCCGACAAAAGTTGTAAATAATGTCGCAAACCGCATCTCAATACGATATCTTGAAGCGATATGTTATTAAAGGTTTAGTTACATACGAATACGTACATACAGACGTATATGAAACAGATTTTAATGATATCCCCGGGTTCGTAAGACCCCTCCTTCACAGAGATCTCGGAATCAAGTTTCGGATGATAAAATGTGAATTTTATCTTGGCTTATTAAAAATAAACCCTTATATAAGAAAAGGTCAACCACACATTAAGAAA
Organism: Gerris lacustris; assembly: GCA_951217055.1. Lineage (NCBI taxonomy): Eukaryota > Metazoa > Arthropoda > Insecta > Hemiptera > Gerridae > Gerris > Gerris lacustris. The sequence goes on from OX578281.1 coordinate 10,082,965, forward strand.
TATTTACAAATAAAGGGTTCAAAACTACAAAAAAGAAAATTATAAGAATAATTTATCTGTTTGTTTTTTTTCTTGTCTGTAAATCATCGGCGGATGTACAGACAAAAAGATCGTAGGTAATTCTTATAAAGGACTCAAAGTCGCTATGAGAAATTTTAATTATCATGAGGAATAAATAAAATATAAATTATACTTTATTATTCCAATATACTATCATGATAAAAAATAATACGTAAAGAAGAAAGAAAGAAGGAGTATAAATATTAACTGAGGAGAGAGAAACAAAACACGCTAGGAAACAGAAGATATTATGAAAAGAAACGAAAACAAATGTTAGGTTATAGTTGAACAGTAGTAGTAGTGTAACCTACACGCCTCCGTATATTAGTATTAGTAGTTCTGGTCGAGTTCCTGCTTCAGTCCGGGAACTGTTTTCACGGTTCTAGGACTGTCCCAGAACCGTTCGACTTTCTGTTGGAACACGGGACTAAAAGTTCCAGAACCGTCCGAGAAGCGTGTAGGAACGGTCTTTCGATACTGCGCATGCTCCCGGCAGTTCAAGAACCGTCCTAGGCTCTGTTGGAACAAACCTGTTAGTTTTTGTGACTTGACACTTAATGTTTGTGAAGATGTTTGAAATATATAAAAAAAGTTTTTAATATAGTCTAGATTTTTTATTAGTACGTAGAATACCTTAACTTAAATGAGCGTACATACTATAAGTTAATGTACCTAAAATTATTTGTCCATTTTCTTTACTCAAATTAATAATTGTAACTAAATTCACCTGAGTTCCTCCACCACATCTTGCTGTACATGGACTCCATTCAAGAAATTCCCAATGATACTTTGGTACTCTTACAGATTCTGAAGTAGGTATTACATAATAATATTGAACACCTTTATTGTCATCATCATAGAAGCACATCTGTTGGAGAAAAAACAAAATTTATTAATTATAATTAGTAAGTACATATTAATAATAATTTATTTGGATTCCTCATTCACTGATCTCCTTGGATTCTTGATTCCTTCTACAATAGAAATAAAAAAAAGGAATTTAGCTATCTGAAGAATATTTTCACTTAGAGTTAATTTTTTTGGTGTATATATTTGGAGAAATGTAAATTTAGAAAATTGGTCATAATTTTTTAAATACTAGCACCTTATGAAAGCAAGAAAGTGGAGTTTCTACCATTTCTTAAGGTTTACTTGCTAAACAGGGCCGTTTCTACTAGTAGGTGTTTTGCCACCGCCTTTTCTCTTTGTCATCCAGGCTAGAATCCCATCAAAAATTAAATAATTAAATAAGGACTGTTACATTTTATTTCATTTCAAATATCTCTTATAACTTTAGTGGTATTTTAGGTTCTTTCTTTCAACTTTCTTTGGTTATTTAGTACCTTCCTTACCCATATTTTAGGAAAAGTCTTTAATAAGATCTCTAATGTCCAGCTGATAAGTAATGTCTTGGCACTATTTTACTTTAGCACCCCCCTTGGTTCTAACAATAGTCTGCCCTACAAAAGTCACAAAGGTTTGTGTGTTTGTCTCCCCAAGACATTGAGACTCCTGGGGAAGTTTTAACTTTAATATTCCTTTATCTAAATAGTTGATTAGACTAAGGGATATGGATATGATCACAATTATATACACAAGTGTGATATTTCTTTGTCCCAAGGTACATTGAAATAAATATCCCTTCGTCTTAATAGTAATTTAGATTAAGGAATATATGCTACTCTGTATTTGTTCCTTTGTCTAAATAACTATTAACACTGTGACGTAGAATATTTTAATGACAACCACTTGTTGGATATAAAGGAATTAAACAAAACAATTAAATAGTTATCACATATTAGGTAATTGTTCAGTATATGCTTTTGAAAACAATAAAATGTTTCTTATATTTATTTTTTTCTCTCCTAATTTGCTCGATTTTTTCATTTTTGATGAAACATTCATTTTTCCCTCTTCCTTTGCCGCCCTAGGCGACCGCCTAGTCTTGCCTATTAGTAGGAACGGCCCTGTTCTTAAATGGTTCTTAAAATGTGATACATAATGAAACTTCTCTCTTCATATATAAAACTTCTTTGATGGTTCCAACGATTTTGATTAAAAAATTCTATAATGTAGTCCATTTTAAAACAAATCTAATGATATAAGCTGTTTTCCCAGGAAAAATCTAGTTCCTGAGACAGAGAGAGACCAGGTTTGATTTATACGCTAAGGAGAAGTTATTTTTATGATAAATTTTGATAAAATATTCAATAAAAATTTAATGTACCAACAAAAGCTAATAAATGGAAAACATTGGCCTCAGTAATTATGAACTCGTATATGAGAAAGTTTGACTGAGTTGTTTAGGACCAATTTTTTTAACAGTTTGTACTTGCTTTAGTCAGCGCCGGGTGCTACACTTTTGGCCGCCACAGACAAGACGGTTTTTGGCCGCCCCATTGAAACAGGAATTTATTTTGGGTTATTACACAAAACATAACTGGAAAGTTTCACATTTTTGTGTTGGGTTCTTTCGGGAATAAAGAAATTTGTAAGAAAAATTATACCCCGAAGAATCGAGAAATTAATTTTAGCTCCAAATTTGGAGCCGGTACCCCCCAATAACTCTGAAAAAAACGTGAAAAAGATTATTTATCGAAAACGGTTCCGATGATTTTGATTAAAATTATAAAATATAGTCTATTTAAATACGAATCTAACGATAAGCTGTTTTCCCGGGAAAAATCTAGTTCCTGAGACAATAGCTTTAACCGTGGACGGAGAGAGGCCAAAATCAACTCCCTGCCGAGGAGAAGTTATTTTTCAATTTTAATGATGTTTCAATTTATAAAATAAAAAAAACTGAGGGTGTCATCAGCCGCCCTCTGAGTTTGGCCGCCTGCCCTGCCTGTGAGTTTGGCCGGCGCTGGCTTTAGTCTTGAAACAGACTAATTTTTACTTGCTCTTTAATAAGATAATTGATTTTAATTAAATTTCTTACTGAAAGTGTCATTGGTTCTTTTAAAGGTCCTTTTATATGAATTTCTTCCCTATTATCTTCAGGTTGAGTATAAGTACCTCTTACTCCACCAAACATGTATTCACCAGGGGGTTGTTCCACACTAAACAAAAATAAAATTACATACATTTACAAGAGTAATCCAGAAAAATAGGACAGTTATTACATAATGGAACTAAAGCTTTGTCCTTTCAAATATTTCATATAAGCACTATACACGGTGACCCGATAAAATGTACCAAAGAAACTGGCGCATTCTATGGGTCAAATTCAACAAAAAATGTCGAGTAAGCATATGCCCATATCTCAATAGTTCTTGAGATATCGATTTTTTTAAAGTGCTTCACGAAAATTTTCAAAAAAAATGCCTAATATCTCAAAAACTAAATGAGATAGAGAAATTGGGCTAATGACTAACTTTAAGGAGCATAAAAAAACCTTTCAGAATCATTTATTTATTTCTAAATTATCTGCTAAGCATCTTTTAAGTTCTGTTATATTCGAAAATTTGGATCTTTTAAAATTCGACAACAAAATTCCTTAGCTTTCTACTCTTAATTGAGGGATGTTAGAAGTGTGGCGATATCAGGAAAAACTTCTGCTTTTCATAAGCTTTCAAATGGTATAATTAAAGCTCAAGGTCAACAGACTAGTTTTAGAATTATGGTGGATTCCAATTCTAGTACAAATGCAAAAAAGGTTTCCCCGAACGAAACCACAACACTTAGGGTTTCTTACAGGAAATTTGATGGTGATCAAAAAAAGTTCCAATAAACATGGACCCGGAACAGCTTCGTTTTCGAGTTATTCGCAATTTTCTATTGTAATTTCTGTTATTATTACCTTTAGAAATTTAATATTATTATTAGTTTAGGCTCTTTTTATTTTTATTTATAGTTTTATATTAATAATTCCCCTTGCAACAAAACAGTGATGTTGTAGTCAATATTATTTATGTATCAACTTACTAGTTATCATTAAAATATATGGTTCCATTAGGTTTTCCTACTGCCAATGTATTTTCACTAGGTCTCAATTCCTTTATGTCTATATTTTTGCTTCCTTGTGGGATGGTAGTAATCAATTCATAGCCTGAAAAAAATACTTATATTTGACTGTACTTTAAAATTAATTGTGAACTTGGACTTAAAATTTAAGTCCAAGTTCACATATTTAATATGTCAATTGCTCTTGTTTTTAGGGTCCATAGGCAAAACCAAGGACCCTTATATTTTCCTTCGTGTGTCTGTCTGTCTGTCGCCTGCTCTCATAGCAACACCTTTCATCCGATCACTTTGAAATTTGGTATAAATGTGTATATTAGCTACCCACACATTTTAAAAATATAGCGACTTAAAAACATTATTTCTCAAAAATAGGGGTTAAAAAATAATCGTTTTTTTTTTAGACCGTGTGGGGTCTCATATGAAAGGGTACGTCGAGCTGATTACAAAAATATATAATTTTTCTGTTATAAGCATTGGCATAGGCGAGTTTGAAGTTGGTGAGAAAAGTATTCCCTCTTCTATCTTGGTTATGTTAAGTGCCAAAAATCTGAAAAAATTGAACATTCTCCAACATAAAGCAAAATATACCACTTTTTGGTAATATTGAAAACAAAAATAAACTTTTGTTTTTATTGACCAAATACTTTTTTTTTTTTTTATAATTATGCTCTTTTGGATGTATTTTTATGTTTATAGTCCGGTTCACTGGCAAAAAAATACTTCATCAGTAGTTTGTTTATGTGTTTTGAGAATATCAGACCCATAGGATACTACCCAAAAAATACCCAACGAAAACTAACTAATGGAAAACACTGGGCCAAGTAATTATAAACTCGTATATGAGAAAGTTTGACTGACTTTTCTCTGACCGATTTTTTTATAATGGTCTTTTCAATGTATTTATATGTTTGCAGTCCGGTTCAGTGGCAAAACAATACTTTATCAGAAGTTTGTTTATGTGTTTTGAGAATATCAGACCCATAGGATAGTTCAAACTAGGCTTTTAGCATTTTAAAGAGCACCACCAACAGGTACTACTTAAACAATACAGTGTTATCTATGGACCCTCGCTGTGTGTTGACCAGCACACACGACCTGTTTATTAAAGTTTTTGTTTTAAGCATGCTATGGAGAATAGCATAATAGCTGGTGCCAAAAATTTACTGGCAATGACTAACTAGAGTGGACAAAATCGGTCTTTATTAGCATGGAACATACTTCTGCGTGATGACCAACCCCAAGAAATCTGAGAGAGTGAGCATGTGGCCTAGAGTGAGCATATGGCCTAGAGTGACCATATGGCCTAGAGTGAGCATATGACCTAGAGTGAGCATGTGGCCTAGACTGAGCATGTGGCGTAGAGTGAGCATGTGGCCTAGAGTGATCATGTGGCCTAGAGTGAGCATATGACCTAGAGTGAGCATGTGGCCTAGAGTGAGCATATGGCCTAGAGTGAGCATGTAGCCTAGAGTGAGCATGTGGCCTAGAGTGAGCATATGACCTAGAGTGAGCATGTGGCCTAGAGTGAGCATGTGGCCCATATTCAAGCCTAGGCTTGAGTCTGCGAGGCCTGCTTCAGTTGCAGTCACGGTATCTTTTACCTAAAAGTGGGTTCAGATGGTTCAATTTTACAAATAACCTATTGTGGTTTTTTGACAAATTCAACATCAACATTGTTTTGCTTTTGAATTTCTATTTGTTATTATCAAGTTTTCTCTAAATTTTCTTCAGTATTCTTAGTAGAATACCAAATAGTTAATTTCTTGCATATTTCAACTAATCTCACCTGAGCCCTTTTTGCGGTTGAATGAGTTTCTAATTATTTCACAATGAGTTCCATCACCACCACAGTTGCCACAGATATCCTCCTCTACATTAGAATCAATTTTCCAGTCACAACCAACTTTCTGAAATTAAAAAAAAAAAAATCACCAAGAAGCCACCATATGATTCAATTTTAAGGAATTGCTAGGCAATATTTGTTTCTTACCTATATTTTTCATATTTTACTTTCTCATATAAAAAGAAAATAATGTGATTGGGAAAACATTTGATTTTTTTTTTGAGAATATGATGGATTTACATGTTTTGAGGTTTCCTGACGATTTTGATTAAAAAATTCTAAAATGTAGTCCATTTAAATACAAATCTAACGATGTTAGTCGTTTTCCTGGGAAAAATCTAGTTCCTGAGAAAATAGCTTTAAATACGGAGGTTCGATTCCCCGCCAAGAAAAAGTTAAAGAAAATTTTTATAGTTTACGTTACTTGAAACCGTCTTTTTAGCCTATTCTAAGAGCATCTAAAATGTTATTAGTTACTATATACAAATATATTTAAGTTTTTTAAGTACGGGACATGAAGACCGGGGTATTTTATTTAAACAAAATTATATACATACTAATAATATTTTATTATTAAAAGTTGTACATTATATAATAGATTAATGTTTTATTTTAGTAGCCAGAAAAATAAATTGGTATATTTTAGAAATATTTTAGTTATGTGAATTAACAAAAAAAAAAAAAAAAAAAAAACGTACTCCAAATGTTTTGAGTTTAACAGAAATTAGCTGATAGTATTAGGTTAAAAATAAACATAGTAAGGTATATAATAACCCAGTCAAAAAGAACAAGAAATAGTCTTCCTTGCGAAAGGTCGGGTATCTGCAATTTTTAAAACCTTATTCTACAATTGAACCAGTTTTTCCAAATTCCTTAATATTAATTATTCGATAATTAAAAACTATTCTAATGACTTCTACTAACTAATTTAATTAATATATTAAAATAAAACTTTAGATTAAAATAAAAACCCTTAAAACAAGAAAAATTTGATTAAAAACTTGATTTAAAAATGTTATATTGTAAACAATGGATAATAGTCGGAAAGAAATTCGTCCCAATAAAAAGTTCTGACCATGCGCAGTCATAATTTGATGCAGATTTTTCCAAGTTCAATAGACGACACTTTTTTATCTAGGAGCTCCATCCCTATTTTATAGACCCTTAACCTAAACGGGTTGATAACTTAACTTACTTCTATTCTTTTTCTTCATCTTCTTTTTAAACACCAAAAAAAAAGTTGTCGTGCAAAACTAGGTAGATTATTACTTATTTATTAAGTGATACTGACTTATTTCAAATACTTACTTATTTGCATACTTAAATTTTAAGTCTATGGCTTTGGAAGAGGGGGGGGGGGGGGGGGGGGCGTCTTTTTAAACGCCAAAAAAATATGTCGGTCTAAACTAGGTATATAATTACTTATTTATATATTTTTTTCACTATTACTTTAACATGTAACATGTGCTGTGAAATTGCATACTTCAATTTTACGTCTTTGGCTTTGGGGGGGGGGGGGGGACACGTCTTTTTTTTAAACGCCAAAAAAAAAAAATTTGGGCTAAACTAGGTATATAATTACTTATTTATTTATTTTACTATCACAACACTATTACTTTAACACGTGCTGCGGAATTGCATACTTAAATTTTAGGACTGGCTTTGGGGGGGGGGGGCAAGTGCCCCCCGTGCCCCCCCCCCTGGGTGCGCCACTGCTTGTAATTGAGGTTGTCGTGTTATTGAGAGTAGTGTAAGCGAGTTTCTACTGTACTTCCTATTTATTTTTTTTTCTACATTCTAATTTTGATGGAATTTAAATTTCATTTAATTTTTTATTTCATTGTATTAAATTTAAATGATTCAGTATAATTTTACCACGCAGACTCCACCAATGCAAGTATCCTTAGATCCAGGTCTACATCTTGTCCCATCCTTTACTCTAGGCTCAAGTTTAGCCATTATTCTCTTTTCATTGACGCAGTATAAGGCACATGGATTTGCTGGAAGAGTTAAGTACGTACAGTAGAGCTTCCCAATAATGTACTTAATAGGTTTATTGTAGGGTACTATTGCTACGAATGGAGATGTAAAAATAAAATACATACGATCATTTTCCGGGTAAGTCGCAGGTATCCAAGTATACTTTTCACCTCTAAATAGTTTATCATTATGTTCCGAACATTGCATTTCTCTGAATCTTGTTGCATTATCTTCACAGTCCTAATCAGGTTATATAACATAAAAGTAATCTGATGAGTTCATTTTAAATAATATCATGTAATGGTAAAAGTTACAAATGCTAAGATTTTATATTGATGAGAGTGAGACCTTTTAAGAAATATTCTATAGTTCAATAAATGTTATTATATCCATTAGGTGACTAAAAAAAAAAATACGTGTGGTGTCACATGACACTCGTTAGGAATGAAGTTCCTTGCGCTTTTTATTAAATATAAAATCACTCTTCTAAGTATACGATGCTAACTACTTACACATTGCGGAGTTAGAAAAGAGTACTAAGCGGAGTTAAGGCAATATTAAAATAAAAGCATTTTATTTAATCATTGAAGCGTGTATTGAATATTGAGAAAAAAGTTAATCTTGATGAGTTTATATTTAAAGAGGATGATCGGGGTGAGGGTACAGGACTGTTCCCTCACCCTAGCCGCTCCATTTATTATATAAAATATATCACTTTACTACACAAAAAATTTGACATGCCCGTTTCAATTGTACTTTAGTCGATGTGTATGAAGTTTTATCAAAATAATTACGTTAGAACCTAAGATATCAGTAAAAACGTTGTTTTCTCTATTTTAAATGTTTAGGTCCGCTTTAATAAATTTTATCTACGATTGATACGAAATATAAACATTATATCTTTGTTTAGATGCGTAGAAAGTGATTATTTACGTATTTGTATTCATTGCTCATGCGCGTCTCATAGTTCTGAATAATTCCTCTTCTTTACTACGCTAGCGCGGTAAAAAAGAGGAATTCTTCAGCTTTACACACGATTAGCGAGTTTGTTTACATTTAACAAAACTTATTTGCTGTTCTTTTATTAAAGTAACTGTTTATATCGAGTTTTTAGTGAAAAACAATGAGTGAATTAAGTGACTTTGAAGAAAATGTGGAGAATAATACTCCTCCAGAAATAATTAATTCGGCAAAAAATACAACTAATGAATTAATGCCATCTTTATCAAGAGAGAAATACGAACTTACATACAGCAAGTTTATTTTTTTCTGTATTTATTATTTAAATCTAACAATCGTAGATAAAGTACGGTACGCAAATCATGCAAAACGGCATTTTGCATTGCTCGTGTGGTTTTACTACCCTCGCTGTCCCTCAGGTGCAAACTCCACACTCGCATGCAAAATGCTACTTTCCGCACTCGACACGTAATGTACTATAGCGACACTCCATTGCGTGTTGGTTTTACTAAAAAAAAATTATTCAAAAAAAGTTGTTTGCCTCCTGAGAAAGAAGTTTATCCTGTCCTAAAATTCCAATTTTACATTTGAAGCTTACATTTATGCGAGCGTTGTACGCAAACGCATAACTTAACTTTGTCCAGCGAATTCATCCTGTGCATTGGTAAAATGAACATGTGTACCAAATTTCAACAAAGTGGTCACCATTTACTCAATTTATCGTCATTGGTCGATTTTGTGACGGATTCACTCCTGGACTCCAGAAGCTTTAAAGTGCCATAACCAACTTTTTTCCAAAAACCCTTAAATAACTTATAAAAAATGAGAAAGATAAACTTATTAAAGAAAAATCCATGCCTGAGTATTACACATTTTATATTCTGTGTTACTTCCTACGCAGTAGGCTCCTCCGTTTTGAGGTTGAGGATTATTGCAATATCTCTCTCTTCTTGTGACTCCTCCTCCACAAGTTCTTGAACATTCGGTCCACCTAGTCCAATCTCCCCATCCACCGGCTACTGCATTCGGTCTTAAACCTTCATTGATGCATTCACCTTTGTAGCACCACTAGGCACAAATGTTTAACAACTTGTAAAAGTTGTTCTATCAAAATAAATCCAAATAAGTAAAATGAGACTTGGTTTCAATGGGCAATACAATAATAGTCCACAGGCCACCATAAGAAGTGAGTCGCTGATTGATAAAGTATTCTTACCTTATGGAATCGCTTATTTATGCCTTGTCCACCGATGAATTGGGTATATGGCAACTGGGCGCTGGGCCATTTCTTTTTTGTTGACATGCCAAACTTGCCCTTCTGCGGGAACATTGAAAAGAGATAGATAAAGTTTTGATTTTCACAGGATCGTTTAATTAAATTATTTAAAAAACAGTGGTAAAGGTGGCCACCGATATGAGTGGGCCGTTTTCTTTTCAACGTCCCCGCAGAGCGATATGTTTGGGGCGGTGGACACCTCAAACAGCCCACTCTTATCGGTGGCCACCTTTATCACTGTTTTTTAAATAATTTAATTAAACGATCCTGTGAAAATCAAAACTTTATCTATCTCTTTTCAATGTTCCCGCAGAAGGGCAAGTTTGGCATGTCAACAAAAAAGAAATGGCCCAGCGCCCAGTTGCCATATACCCAATTCATCGGTGGACACGGCATAAATAAGTGATTCCATAAGGTAAGAAAACTTTATCAATCAGCGACTCACTTCTTATGGTGGCCTGTGGACTATAAGGGTAAAGCAGATCACACATGAATTTGTTTTATGCAGTGAGGCAGCTTAAGTGGTCTATGTCTCTGGGTTTTAAACCCCCCGGAAGAAAAAAAGAGGCAGCTCACAATCCTCCTCTTTGACCAGATGTCCGAACGTGCCTTAATAATCTAACGATGTAAGCCTTGCTGTTTCAACTGCTTCTTAGCATTCTTTCAAATCCACTAATGTTATTTTATTTTATGTATATTCTTAGATTTATTGTATAAGTAACCAATCTTATTAGGATTAAAGAAAAGGAACTTTACCGTGCAAACAGCGCCGGCGCTACGCACAGGCGGGGCAGGCGGCCGCCTGTGGCGGCCAAACTCAGGGGGCGGCCGATGACGCCCTTAGTTTTTTTTATTTTATAAATTCAAAAACAAAATATATCTATAGTATCAAAACGATTATTTTAATGAGCGTATTGTAACCCCCATACTGAGTTGGCAGTAGACATAGAACCCTATAGTAATAACACCCCTAGATAATACCTTATCAGGTGCTGTTTTAGTTAAGTAGCCGAGCTAATCGCATTTCGGGTTGATTCTTGGTTACACCGGTATCATTTCTTTTTAATATAAAAAAAAAACTATCGGCTGTCTTTTCTGTATATGAGTACATATATTTATCTATGTATGTATTTTTCTTTCTCTCGTAACCCTCCTTAGTCTTTTCCATTATACCATATCTCATACCTATTTTTATTTATTAACACTTAACTCTTTTCTTACCCCCTTAATAGCTGTTATATTTTCTACCCTTCCCTTAATTTTTGAATTGTTATCTCTCTTAATCCTAATAAAATAAAAATCGGTCCGAGACAAATCAGACAAATTTTTTCATATACGAGTTCATAATTACTTAGCCCAGTGCTTTCTATTTATTATTTTTAGTAGGTACATTTAATTATTATTGGACATTTTCATCAAAATTTAAAAATAACTTATCCTCGGCGGGGAATTGATTCCGGCCTCTCTCCGTCCGCGCTAAAAAAGCTATTTTCTCAGGAACTAGATTTTCTCGGGAAAACAGCTTATCGTTAGATTCGTATTTAAATGGAATATATTTTAGAATTGTTAATCAAAATCGTCGGAACCGTTTTCGAGAAATAATTTGAGAAATAATTGTTGAGTTTTTGGGGAGCAGCGGCTCCAAATTTAGAGCTAAAATTAATTTCTCGATTCTTCGGGGTATGATTTTTCTGAACATGTCAGCAAAAGTTTGTCAAAATTGTTCCAGTAATTTAGGCTCTAGGCGATTGCACATACGACACAGACATTTTATAAAGCCTCTTTTTTGGACTCAGGGGTTCTCAAAACGTCTAAATCCATCAAAATCGAATTTTCGCGCCATCACAATACTATCTCTTTATACGAGAAAGTAAAAATATAAAGCTTAGTTCTGTTACAGGGTTCTTCCTCTAATATTGAGTTTTTAAAAATAGCCCACTTTTTTAAAAATACTAATACTAATACTTTAGTATTAGTAGTATTACTCAAAAACTATTATAATTTAATAATAGAGACATGCACCATTTTAAAAAAGCAGTCAGGTTCTATTAAACAGGCTTTGTGCAGCCCTCTGTAAGGGCGATTGAAAATGGAAAAATTATTTTATTTTAAAAAGCTAAAAATACTTATAATGCTGTTACACCTCAAGAACAAAGAAAGACGAGACTGGCCTAAATTATCAAAAGTTGGCTACTTTGTAAAAATTTACTTTTTAATCTTATCTAAAATAAAATATCAGAGGAGGCGTGTTTCATTACTATTAACAATATAATGTCCACTAAGGATAAATTAAAAAATGGCCATAGAAAATTTCAGGGCCCCAGAAATAAAAGTAATTTGTATGATTATATTTAAATACTATAATTTTTTCCTCAGATGATATTAATATTATAAAATTTTAGACATCCCAAAATTCAGTTACATCGCCATGTCCCAGTGATAGTTTAGGCCTATTTTTTATAATATCAATACTATTTTTACCAACTTGAAATTGAAATATTTTAGATTAAATAGTATAAAATATTAAAGCTTACTAACTTATAGGCTAACTTTTGTTGAATTTACATAATCTCTAAGTATATCCATTTTTAGGGTCCGTAGGCGAAACCAAAACGAGGACTATAATTTCTTGCGTTTGTCTGACTTTTCCTGGAATTTGTAACCCAACACAAATGAAACTTTCCAATTATGTTTTGTGAAATAGCCCAAACACATAAATGTAGGAAAGCCCCAAAAAATCACCCTTCTCCCATTCCCCCCCCCCCCCCCCCTCCCCCTTCGGTCAAAAAAATCCTTTTTCAATGGGGCGGCCAAAAACCGTCTTGCCTGTGGCGGCCAAAAGTGTAGCACCGGCGCTGCGTGCAAAGCTAGTTTTTAACCATATATGTTCAATTATTTTTTGTTATGAGTTATTCAAAGAGTATATGAGGTTAAAAGAGTCAGTGTTAAGCCCCGTTTCCATTACAACAAATTTTTCCCGCAACATGTTGCTGGCACAAGTTCCAGGATTTTGTTGAACTGGAAACAGTCTGCAACATTTTGCGGGACATGTGCCGAGGACAAAAATGTGCCAAGCGACTGTGGGACACAGTGGCAATGGAAACACTTTGCAACATATCCCGGGAAAAGGCGCACGTGCGGTGCAGTCTATACTCGCTGCCCAAACCATAACTAAACCTTGCTCTCTACCTACACGTGCTCTCTTGTTTGTGGTTGAGGTATTTCTAGTGTTGTGTTACTGAACTGTTTCCAATTGCACTTGTCCCGCAACATGTGCCTGCAACAAGTTAGAATGGAAACGGGTCTTTAGGACAAGATTAAATAGTCCAGTCAAATGGTGCACAAAATGGGCTAGAAGTGGAAAGTTCAGGTGTAATTGATTCTAGTGGTTTATTTTATGTTTTAGGGGGTGCTGTAGTTTCAAAGAAATGTACCAAATTTTTTTTCCCCCCATCCAAATTCAAAACCAAAATTTTCGTATATTATCATAATCCAATAATACGTAGATTTCTTTGAAAATTAGCTCGTTAAATCATGGATCATAACTGGTCTTTTTCATAAATTAACGATTTTCCCGATATTTCACCCATTTGCGTGAAAACCATATGACTTACAAAAAAATGTTAACAACATAAATTGAAGGTTATTTTCTCCTTTATATTTTACTAGTGGGCCACTTTTTGCATGAATAGATTGCTTTGCAAGTTATAAGCGGAAAACCACACAAAAATTATTATTTTGACGATTTCTCATATGTGCGGGGAGAATTTTTGTTGGACAACTTCAGATTCGTGTTCAGCACCCCCTAAAACATAAAATAAACCAACAATTACACCAGAACTTTCCACTTCAAACTACCATTTGACTGGACTATAAATGAAAATATTCATAAAGGTTTTTGAAAACAAAATTTCCCAGCTTTTTTGGGCCATCAAATTTGGGGTCATACCCTGGCATACTATGTGTGCCTAATTTAATCGAAATTGGCCTAGTTGTATTTTTTAAATCCACTTTTTTGGACTCAGGGAACCTTAAAAGCGTAAACCCATCAATATCAATTTTTTGCACCTTCACAATACTTTCTCCATACATAAATAATAAATATATAGGAAAAAGATAGAGCCTGTAAAATAAAAAGTCAAATTAGAAGTATAACCTCATACTTTGGGTTTGGCCTGGGGGAGGAAGAGGTGTTGCATTTAAATTTGTATAAACTCCTTCACCTAATATTTTTATATAATTTTCTCTTTGAATAATACTAAAGATGAACATTTTGAAGTTGAAAGCTAGCTCTGTACAACATAATTACTTTTCTTTAATCCTAGTTATGTGATTTCACAGCTTATTTATACAATAAAATCTTTAGTGCAATTGAATTAATGACAGGCTAAGTAGCAGTTGAAACACCAGTGGTAATGATAGACCTAGAAATTAGGCCCTTAAGCCTAGTCCACACCAGTAGACATGTTGTGCAACGTGTCTGTAGACGTCTGCTGAGACTGTCTATTGTCTAGCGTCCACACTTGTAGACACGTTGCGCAACATGCCTAACGTTGCACCGTGTCTACCATTTAGAATGGAAAACCATAGACATGCGATTTTTGGTCTAGCAACAAGACCGTTGACGCCGTTTGTCTAGCCCATGTCTATAGACAAATCGCTAGACATTGCCTCTGAGACCAAAATCGCGCAACATGTCTACTAGTGTGGACAAGGCTTTAGAACTCATTTATACTATCCCCATGGCAGACTTCCAGTCACTTTCCACATCATACTACTGTTCAATGTACCACCAAAGCAAGTATGGTGTGACCATTGCAGAATTAAACCCACCACCCAGTGCTGCCCTTGATTCATTGATGGCCAATTTGACAAGTCACAAGCTATGATGGCTCCCTTTTTGATACACCAAGTTAAGGCTTACATTTCTAATATTGAATATTAAGGCTCAGTTTAGATCAGGGGGAGCAGTCTCTCTGTTGTCACAATTAAAATACCTCGAGCTCAAATAAAAAATACCTTATCTTTTGAGAAATAAACAAATAAAGACTAGAATATTAATTTTATTTATAAAGAACAAAAGTAAATACCTAACTACACAAGTATTTTATAAATATCATAAAGAATCAAGTCTATAAGTACAAAGCAATAAATTAATTATGTACAAAAATGAATACTTTAGAGCAATGAACAATTAATTTGATGCTAATTGTTTCATAATAGTTTTAAGTGGCCCCACACTGTCGGCTATCAGAAATGATGTATTCCCAAGTGCTCTGAGTATTGACAAGTCTGTTACGAACAAGTTGTGGAACAGATTTATACCTGTCATTATCGGTATGTTGTGCTTGAGAGATTCCGATTCGTATTCTTTAAGATCGGGTAAATTTCCAATAGGTTTACCGTCTCTAATACCTTCGGAGAGAATTCGAGTGAGAATACCTATGTCGTTAAATCCGAGGTTAACACCCTGTCCGGCTAACGGATGGACTTTGTGAGCTGCATCGCCGATAAGACAAACCTTGTTAGATGCGTATTGTGACGAGTGGCCGAAAGAAAGAGGAAATTTGGCACGACTGTTAGGTTCGATCGAAGTCACATACGGTGGCATAAATTCTTTCTGCTTAGAAGATAAGTTTAAACTATCCAATACGGTCTGCACTCCTTTCTGCATGGATTTCACAAGTTGGTCTTCTTTAGGAGGAGCGTTGAGAGCCGTATTTAAAGCGTCGACAAAACTATCATTAGACATAGAAAGAAGTGCCTTGGCTTCTTCTTGTGAGGTAGACCAAACTAACGAGCTCATCTTATCGTTTAGAGGCAGAAAGGCGATTGGACCGTTTCGAACAAACTTTTGCCACGCTATGTTATTAGGGCCGTCAAAACTTACCATCATAGTAGCAACTATTCCAAACTGCTTATAGTCAAAAGATAAGTAATGAAATCCTAGTTTCTTTCGTATCAACGAATTAGCTCCGTCTGCACCGATTAGAAGGTTACATTTTAGTTTAGAACCACTATTCAATAATACTGTAGGTAACTCCCCACCACTTGGTAAAGTAACATCATCCACTTTAGTGCTGTAACCGATAGTTACATTCTTTAATTTTTCAAGTTCTTTAGTAGCCGATTCAATAATCAAGTCGTTTTCTATAATGTAAGCTAAATCTTCGTCGGGAAACAAAGAAAATGTGGTGCTAAGTTGTGAATATTCACCCCACACTTTGATATCCTTTATCATGTGATACCTGGCTTCTTCGATATGATTCCACATTCCACAAGCTTCGAATACTTTCCTTGAATTTGGATTTATAGCCGACACCCTGTTAGAATAAGGACGGTCGATAACGGGACCTTTCTGCTTTGGAGCCGGCGAATTTTCGATAAGAAGTATAGATTTGTCACTTAATAAAGGTAACTTTCCTAAAGCGCAGGCCAAAGTTGAGCCGATCATTCCACCGCCGGATATGATAAAATCGTAGTGACTCGCTGACAGTCCTTTTAAGGAAGAGAAATGTCTCTTCACTGTGAGCGCCATATTTACAAAATTATAAACTTGACAATAAACTAAACTAAACAGTAATGTAAACAAAATCACAAAATCAGAAGGATAAAAAATTACGCATTTTGTATTAGTGACTATAACCTTCCTTTGTTTTCTTATCATTATTTTGGTCTTGAGTCTAGAGAAAGCAGTATGTGTATACGTTGAAGTTTTTCGCCTCAACATTGTTGCACTTCCGGTATTCTACACATTTTTATCTATTTCCGGCATGACAGTTCTATTTTTGTAGTTCTCCATTTAGATTTTAATTTGTTTGTAGTTCTGTATTCAGATTTTCATGATGAAAGAAATTTTGCATTTAAAACGTTTGAAAGTTCATCAGTTCTCATTTTCGAGCCAAAGGGAGAATAGTTTTAGTCGATGGTTATAGTTTTAAGAGGTTAGTTTCATTTAAACCAAATCTCTTAACTTATCTTATTGTAAAATTAATCTTTAAAAGTTAAAACAACTTTTTTATACTAACTTTTAACTTTAATTTTCTTTTATATTCAATATAACTTTTGTATTCAATTTTAATACATCTGATGTTTTACAAATTTAGTAATAGGTTTTAAAGCTAAGTGAAGATATATTATGATCATTCATTTTGTGTTATGTTAACGATTGGAGAATGAATCCATACATTTTTATAAATAACAGCTACTAACCTGTACTTTCTACTCCCTGGAGCTAAAGATCGTCAATTTTTAATTTATTAATTCTTATTCACAAAATTGCTGGGTAATTTATCTGCAAGCAAACATGTAACTAAAAACAAGAACATGTTCCAATATTTTTCAATTATTGACTTAATATTTACTTAAACATTAGTTTTATCAGGCAATAACTGGTCAATTTATGAATTACTTAATAAAATTAATATTCTAAGTAATTTATGTTTGCTTTGTCGGTAATTAGTACACAATTTTGTGAATTAAGATTAGTAAATTAAAAATGGTTGGTGATAAAAGTGATAGAATCAAAAGTACAGGTTAACTATCTTCTCAGTGTTACAGTCGGCATGGAACCTGGGCCAGATCCATGATGCTCTTCCGCTGTTCTTTGCTTGTGGTGATCACCCTCTATCTCCTGACTCCTACCTTTCCGAGCTCATCCTCCATGTTCCAAATCATGTGGTTGTGGTGCCCCACGTTGGGCGCCACTTGTTACAAAAAAGGGAAACTATCAATGGTATCAAGAGGTATGGTCAAGAGAAACTGTCTACACTACGAGATATTTTGCGAATTGAGGGGAGGCATTTGGCACATGCCGAATGTGTGGTGCTGCCTTTAGAGATCTTATAAGTACCTATCAAGCAGAGGCTCCCTAGAACAGTAATATCATATATGTATTATCGTCATTCAAAAATAGCTGATGTATCTGCACTTGCAAAATTATAAACTATTACTTTATTATTTCCACATGAGGTTCCGTCTGCAACCATATCATCTCTTGATACACATTCATTGCTCCCAGCCACTTTACACCATAACTTCTTGCAAACTTCATCCTTAAATTAAATAAATTATTTTAAAAAGAGCACAGTTATATTATTGTTATTAAAAATCTCTATCTTGATAAATTGGTTCAGTGTTATTAAAAATAACAGGTTACTAATTGTAATATTAACCAGTCATCATTTGAAACATATTTTTATAAAGCTAAATAAAGCTTTCAAATGAGATCCAGATACCAAATTTACAGTACTCGTCTAATCACTGTGTAACATGGACATTTGGAGCATGTAGCGTATTTAGGGCCCAAAGTGTAGAAATGGAAAAATAGGTAAATATATTTTGTTAGTCAATTATTTTATTTTCCTCCTTATTTTCTTATTAAACTAATCTTTTTTGCACCCTTCTTTATAATTTTTGTAGATTAATTTCTTTCTTATGAAATTGGCCTAGGTTTTTTTTCTTTTTATAAAATTATATAACAAATAAAACAGCAAAACTGCCTCTCTTTTTTTGAAACTGCTATATTTCGCCATCACATTATGGCTTCCTCAGGCTACAACAATAATACAATTTTAACAAAACATTAACAATACTATTTTAATGACATAATTTTAAATATATATAAATTACTATTTTAATTACTTACTACGAATGTGACAGGGTATTTTACAAGGTAATTTTTAAGTTTGGTTATAGAAAATGTTTAAAACAAATGTTGGAATAATTATAAGTTGTAATTAAAATAGTAATTTATTAATATTTAAAATTATGCCATTAAAATAGTATTGTTAATGTTTTGTTAAAAATGTATTATTGTTGTAGCCTGAAGAAGCCATAATGTGATGGAGAAATATAGCAGTTTCAAAAAAGAGAGGCAGTTTTGCTGTTTTATTTATTATATTTAATATATAATTTTATAAAAAGAAAAAAACCCTAAAAAGGCCAATTTAAAAAAAAGAAATTAATCTACAAAAATTATTTTCCTTTTTTGACCTACGTAGGGTTTTTGTTTTAAGATGATTGAAAAATTTCTTTCTTTAAAAGTTGCAATATTTCACCCTCCCTCTTAAGGGTTCTTCAGGCTATAACTACCTCCATCATGGAACTCACTGTTGATAGGTCAAAGAAGTGTATCTGAGTTTTCAGGAAAAAGTACACATTTTTTTTTTTTATCAATATTCAGAAAAACCTTTAATTTACGTATATTATTTGCCTGTTTTTCTGTTTCTATACTTCCATCAACAGGACTTATGGTCCTTCAAAAATGGCTTGATGTATATTAATTTACAAGGGAAAATATAAATTAAAAAAATTATTATAATTTAAAATAAGAGAGAACTTACTCCTCCAATGGGACAAGCCATATATTGGTTTCCAAAAGATAATCTACATTGTTGCTCAATGCCATAAACAGCTCCCGGTGGTGTGTTACGTAGAGGATAAGTATGATCAGTAGGTTCATCTGTCAGGCATTCACCTAACCCAGAACTAATCACATTATATTCCAATCTATTATTCTAATCATACCAAATAAATGTCATACTCATACACTTCAAATCATAGACTTTATAAGATTTTTTTTATTTTATTTTAAATAACTTGTGTAACGGGGATTTGGTGAGTGGAATAAAGTGAACTGGTTATATTGTTTGATAGTTATTTATTAGTATATGATTGTGTGTGAGTGATTGTTTGTAAGATGTGTACACCTCCAGAGCTAAGATCGGACTCCCCGTGTGACTCTGTGCTAGGGCTTAGTCTGTTAGATTCTTGGTGGGGGAAAGCACCACTAGACAGAAATTCGAGCCTTTGCTAGCCTAAGGTCTACACTGCTTTCCTAGAATATTCTGGACTTGGCTTCCCCGTTACAATTGAAAGTAATTGCAATGAAAAATAAAACTACTTCCAAATTTTCTTATCATAATACAGGTCAGTGGCGTAACTATGGGTAACCCACATGGGCCACATTGCGGGGGTCCCGAGTTCTAAACGCAAAAGTTTTTTTTTTTGCTCAATTTTCATCAATTTTGTTTGGCGAGGGCCCCCAAAAAGTTCTTGAGGGGGGGGGGGGGCAGCTATGCCACTGATACAGGTTCTGTAGTTGGCTGCAAGTATGGCAAACAATTTCTATTTATGGTGTTGGTTTTAACAAATACCCCTAGTGAGACCACTGTAGAACGAAGGAATTGCCCACATTTTATTTTATGTAATTAATCCCTGGGATTTGAACTAGATATTTTGGTGGTTCCAGGCAAGAGCGGTTGTTTTATGGGCCCACTAATGCCTAATATGCTAATTATTACCAAGAAAATATAGTAAAAAGCATTGTCTTAATGTGTCAGTATACTAATCTTTAAACCTACTATGAGATTTTTTTTTCCATTTTTGGGACAATTAGTATGGTTACTGCTATAAGTGGGCTCAAAAAATTATGCTTATATGTACATGTTTTTAATTAAAAATAAAAAAAAGAAGAAAGTTCTTCCTAGTTTAACGTAGTTAGATATAAAATTTTACGAATTATTCATGCAACCATTTAAATATCCGAATAGATAAAGTATTTATAAAGTTTTTAAATATACCTTATAAGGTTAGCTACAAAGTATCGGCTGCACGTTGACCATAAGTAAGAATCCATCTGTAGATGTGATGCCATGATTGAATTTGTGCCATCTGCCATTTCTTCTGGACATCCGGAATCCTCTGGATCATGGGTACATCCCATACTGCCATAAATTAGTAAGAAATTACCAATTAAAGTAATAAACTTTTTAAAAATTTTACCAAACACTTGCACTTACACTAATCAAAGTATACATGGGCCTTTATGCAAAACTGTAGAATCACATGGTGACCTGACATTTTAACCATTTCTAAGAACTATTTACAGTAGAACCTCGCTTACACGACCCTCAATAACACGACAACCTCAATTTTCAAATCCCCTTGGGATTGCCATAACACATAATGTTAAATTAAGCCTCTATAACGTGACTATTATTATCCAAACAACCTCTATAACACGGATTTTTTGCAATTCACAACGTAACTCAGAACCTCTATAATAAGTCGTTTTGAGAAGTAAACCTCCATAACACGACTCTATACAGGAATGGGTGGATCTTGAACAAGTCTAGGCCTGAAAAAACTTCCATTAACCTCAATAACACGACTGATAGCCAAAATAACCTTGATAACAAGACCCTCAACAAAAAGAGCACCTCGATAACAAGACTGCTTCCCTAATCCCCTTAAGACACTTCTTATCAAGGTTCTATTGTATATGTTCTTACAATACATCAATTTCTTACAAAGTAAATATCTGAAATCTTTTACTTCTTTAAAATGTTTGAGTACTCAGGAGGTAAAAAGAACATTTTTAAAACAAACAATTTAAAGTTTACAATTTAAGTTTAATTTCAGCTTGAAGAATTCACGGTGAAGCTGGCTGGCTAAATTTATTGAAGTCAAAATAAAATGAGGTTGAAAGGGTCAGAGAATGGTCAGACAATTTTTCAGGGAACAAAGATGGCGGAGGAAATAAAGGAGCTGGCAAGGATGTTAAAAATCACTTTAAGAAAGCTAATGCAGTCCAAGGAGTAAGCAGTTGAGACAAAAGGAAACTTTTGGAAATGAACTGGGGAGAAGTCTGTGGAGCGCCCTCTAAAAACCCCCTAAAAACTCTGAAGAAACGTGGAAAAAAAATTCTCAACAACTGTTCCGTCAATTTTGATTAAAAGAAATTCTAAAATGTAGTTCATTTAAATACATATTTAACAATATAAGCCGTTTTTCCGGGAAAAATCTGGTTCCTGAGAAAATATCTTTAAACGCAGACAGAGAGAGTCCAGGTTCGATTCCCCGCTGAGGAGATTATTTTTATGATACATTTTGATAAAATGTTCAATAATAATTACATAAATATAAAACACAGGGCTAAATAATTATGAAATCAAATACAAGGAAGTTTGTCAGAGTTGTCTCGGATCAATTTTTCTTTGTTAATATACTTACATATGTCCAATTTCATGAGCTGTTACTACGGCTGAAATGAGACCTGCTTCTTCTACTATAGCACAATTCTTGTCTTTCTTATTGCACGCAGTTGCTAAGAAAGCAAGCCCAAGCAAGTTGCATCCATCTACATCGTTCACACACAGGTCATGCCTGATTATAGAAAAACAACATATTTTTATATTTTTTTTTACAAAATGTTATACAGTAATACTATTATGAAAATCATATTATCTATCTCATATTATGAAAATTAGTGAAAATTTCATTTCACCCCTTCGTATTTTACTTCATAAGCAAATATGCAGCATGCTTATATTCTTAAAGTACATTTTCGGCACATTATCTGATTATTATTATACTTTTATTTTTAATTAAGACTATTTTTTAAAGAATAATACAGATCAAATTATAATTATTATTAACTACGGGAAACATACAGAGAAAAATACACTCCAGCGCTGGGATTTGAACCACAAGCCTCTATATTTCCAGTATAGCGCTCTACCAACTAAGCTACGCAGGAGAATGATTTTCTCTGACGTTATTGATACCTTGTCCCGAATTTAGGCTTTCAGTCTTCCACAAATCTGAGAAGTCAACATTAATGACATAGAACTAGACCGAGAAATAACGCTTATAATTATAAAGTACCCAATTAGTACCTGTACCTAGTACAATCAATTAGAAATTCATATTTTACGATTTTGGTAGTATTCATACTACGGATAGATTAAATTTTAATTTAAATCAAATAGAGGCCTGTGGTTCAAATCCCAGCGCTGAAGTGTATTTTTCTCTGTATGTTTCCCGTAGTTAATAATAATTATAATTTGATTTAAATTAAAATTTAATCTATCCGTAGTATGAATACTACCAAAATCGTAGAATAATACAGTCAAATATAGAAATTTCATGCATATAAGCATACTCATAAAAACAAGTATATTATTTTCTACATTTTTTTTTTTTTTTTTTTTTTTTTTTAAAAAGACAAATACTCAATTATGTAAATATTTATAAATACACTGCCAATTAGTGTGGCACATAGCTTCCTCGCATCCTATCATGTATTGTTATATTACTTTATTGTTATATTGTTTATTGTGTAAGAACAATTAACATTTTTTAGAATCTTTAACACTTTATAGGGGTGTCGCTGTAGGTTTTACTAAAAAATTGTATTTGAAAAAAATGTTCGTCTCATTGAATAGATGAAGTATGATTTTTCTCCCGACCGAAAAATTCAATTTTAAATTTGAAGTTCAAGTTTACGCGAGCGTTGCGCGTGAACGCTTGAACGGATAACGTTGTCCAACGAACTCGACCTGAGCATTGGTAAAATAAACATGTCTACCAAATTTCATCAAAATCGGGCAACATTTACTCAAGTTATCGTCGCACGTTTCATAATTCGCGGACACACAGACCGACAGACAGACAGACAGACAGACAGACAGACAGACAGACAGACAGACAGACAGACAGACACGGAACCAAAAATGTTCCCTGATGTCTGAAACGGATTTCTGTCTTGGAATTTTTAAAATCGGAGGCATAAAACTTTTTTGTTCTCAAAAGTGAACACAATGCTTCCGTTACCTTCGGTAAGCTCGGAAGCAAAAATATACATACATATTAATTTATTCATAAGAATTGAAATATAAATACCACATGCATTTTAATTTTGATAAAAAATTAATATTTATGTGGTAACAAATTCCAATGTATACAATTATAACGAAGGTAAAATTTGGATGGATGGTATAGTTAGCCCATTTTTGGTCTCATATAAGTTTCAACCTTCTGCATCCATTTGTTTCACTTCCACAAACATACATTTATTTTTACACCTATATCGTCAAAAGTACTCATCTGATTTTTACTACGTTTTTATTAGCTTGCATTCTTGTTTGTTTGTTTGTTTGTCCGGTACAAATCTGGCAATCGATTTCTAACTAACTTCCCGAATAGCTAGACATTTGAAACTTTTAGCATAGCTCAGAACACGATGACAATGCATTATTTTAATACTTTTAGCCATCTTTCAGCAGAATTTAATTAGTTTTCAGCAAATTTTGCTGTGCGGAAAGTTAGTTCGGAAAAAATCCGCAAGTTATTTTATTTGTTTTGCCATATCCAATATTTACGCAATCTTCATTTTGACGGGTCTCAAATTTGTGATAGATAAACATTGAATGGTTGAAAGTTTCAAGCTTCAAGTATTTAGGCTCACTCTTGACTGAGAACAATGAAAATAGTCTTGAGATTAAGGAGAGAATAAAAGCAGGAAACAAAGCCTACTTCTCTATACAGCACCTTCTTAAGTCAAAGCTACTAAGCTGGAACTCAAAAAAGCAAATATACAGAACAATTCTCAGACCAGTGGTAATGTACGCATCGGAAACTTGGGTGATGACCAGCAGGGATGAAGTCTTACTTGACACATGGGAGAGAAAGATGCTTCGAAGGATATATGGACCAGTCTGTAGAAATAATGAATGGAGGATCCGAACTAACCAGGAGATCTATAGTCTTTATCAAGAGCCAAACCTGGTCACAGAAATTAAGCGAGGGCGATTAAGATGGCTAGGGCATGTGGAGAGAATGCCGGTAGAGAGGGCGGTCAGCAAGATCCATCGACTCAAGCCTGAAGGCAGAAGACAGCGAGGCCGACCACGCAAAAGGTGGCTGGACGATGTTGAGGAGGATTTGCGGAGTCTTGATGTGAGGCGATGGAGAGGGAAGGCACAAGACAGGGAAGAATGGAGGAGGATCGTGGAGGAGGCCCGAGCTCTTCAAGGGCTGTAGCGCCGCGGAGTAGTAGTAGTAGTAGTAGTAAACATTGAATGGCAGCAAAACAGGAAATATCGATTATATTATTTATCGATTATATTATTTCAAATATATCGATGGCACGCTTAGATTTGGTGTTGGGGATATCCGTTGACAAAGATATATCATTTTATAGGTTTAAGATCAGCTCTCTGGATGGTTGTCATTTATGTGAAGTAAATAAATTCGGAACTATTTTTTTTTCACTAACATTATATATTATATAACAATAACAATTATATTATCAACATTACATACGATTAAACAGAAAATTTAAAAACGTAGTATATAAAAACTTTTTTTTATCTTGAAATTATTACTACGTTTTTATTAGCTTGCTTTCTTGTTTGTTTGTTTGTTTGTCCAGTACAAATCTTGCAATCGATTTTTAACTAACATCCCGAGTAGCTAGACATTTGAAACTTTTAGAATAGCTCAGAACACGATGACAATCCATTATTTTAATACTTTTAGCCATCTTTCAGCAGAATTTAATTCGTTTTCAGCAAATTTTACCGTATGGAAAGATAGTTCGGAAAAAATCCTCAAGTAATTTTAATTGTTTTGACATATCCCATATTCACGATCTTCATTTTGACGGGTTTAAAAATTATGATTTATGATAGAAAATTTAAAAACGTAGTATATAAAAAGTTCTTTTTATCTTGTTATTATGAAATTTGGATGGTTTGTCAAAAGTACCCTTCTGATAGTTTCAGATTAATTTCAACCGTCTGGGCTCTATAAATTTTGCTAAATTGATACTTTAATTCAGGGGTGCCCAACCTTTTTTAATCAAGGGCCACATTGTCAAAATTCAAAGGGAAGGCGGGCCGGGAGGGGGGGGGTCCTCCCCAAGAAAATTTTAGAATTTTTACCCTCATAAAACACTGTTTTATGCTTCCTAGAAGGTCAATTTTTCGTTTTGGTTTTAGCTGAAACACTATATTAAAAAAGTTTTTCTCTGTTACTAGCCTAGTTTTACTTTGCAGAAAGTAATACACTCAGATATATATTAAAATGATTGCAATCAACCACACAAGTATAAAAATACAACAATAACTGTATGAATTACAAAAAAGTTAGTCTTTCATTTTACAAAGTTATTAATCAAAATATCAAGTTTGTATGTAACTTAGCTTCAGTGAGATGGTTGAAACTGATTTGCACTTGTACTTAAAATGTCTTTCCACTTAGGCTCAAACTTGGTTGTACCAATAATTAATAACGATTTTAAGTGTTCATCTGTGAGGGAAGACCGGGATTTTGATTTAATGTAATTAATTTTTGAAAATGTTTGTTCGCAAACATAGGTCGAGCCAAACACTGAGAACATGGTACGAGCAAACATTTTTAAGTTTTTGAAATCTTCATTGGGCAAGGCGCTGTAGAATGGCAAAAGATCGCCTTAGTATCATTGGCTGCAACTGCTTTACTTATTTCAAGACGACCCCTTCTCCAATGTTGCTGGGCTATTTGGCATTAGGAAATTAATATATTTTAGATTCTTTGAATGCTTGTAAATTTTTTTTTTTTTATGGCAACACGGCGGGCCACATAAAATTGGCTTGCGGGCCGTAGGTTGGGCACCCCTGCTTTAATTCATACAAAATAATCAAAACAATTTTAACAGATTTAAAAAGGGAGTTTAATAAATTTGACAATAATTGGTTGTAAAAGCCAAAAATCATTAAAGTATACAAAATAGAGCTCAAGGAAGCTATGTGCCACACTAATTTAAGACTATTTTTCTAATGCAATTACAACGAACCTGCTGATAAGGACACAGATGTCATAATGGCTTGGATGTAGAGGTTCACTTGGATTAAGAGGCGACTGCCATTTGCAAAAGCTCCTTAATGTATCTTCTGCTTTTGAAACTATTTTCAAATCAATCTTAAAATGCAATAATTTATTTAACAAATTATTAGCTATTTTTAAATAATTTATCAAAATATAATCAAACCATACTGTTAAGAATGTAAATAAATAAATAAATAAAATAGAAAATAAATTTACCTCGTCTTTTGGTTTTTCTAAGAATATTATTCTAGAGACTAAAACATCAATTAGTATGCCAATACTTGCGTCATGCCAATAATTACTTGCCTAAAAAAAAAATTGAATAAATTATCTGTTGTACTGATACAAATAATGGTACTTTTTTGGATTGTTACTCCCCTTTTTTTTAGAAAAATAAAAAAATAGATATTCAAATTTTTAAGTTTTAGGTAGTATTCATACTACGGAAAGGTTAAATTTTATTTTAAATCAAATTATAATTATCATTAACTACGGGAGACATACAGAGAAAAATAGACAGGTCCTCCACATATATCCGTTACAGGCGCTCTTACCAACTGAGCTATAATACTGGAGAATGATTTTTCTCTTTCGTTACCGATACAAATTCCCGAATCCAAGCTTTCAATCTTTTCTACAAGTCTAGCAAGCCAAATATTCTTGGCAATAGAACTAGACCAAGAATTAACACTTTTAATTATTAAGTACTCAATTAGTACCTGTACATAGTACAATCAATTAAAAATTTAAATTTTTAAGTTTTAGGTGTAGTATTCATATTATGGAAAGATTAAATTTTACTTTAAATCAAATTATAATTATCATTAACTACGGGAGACATACAGAGAAAAATAGACCCCAGCACCGGGACTTGAACCATGGGCCTCCTATATATCCGTTACAGGCGCTCTTACCAACTGAGCTATACAAGAGAATGATTTTTCTCTTAAATCAAATTATAATTATTATTAACAAAGGGAGACAGACAGAGAAAAATAGTCTCCAGCGCCGGGACTTGAACCATTGGCCTCTATATGAAAACTTAATTCGGGACTAGGTATCGTTACTGATAGAGGAAATTGTTCTCCAGTGTAGCTCAGTTGGAAGAGCGCCTGTAACGGATATATAGGAGGCCCGTGGTTCAAGTCCCGTTGCTGGGGTTTATTTTTCTCTGTATGTCTCCCGTAATTAATGACAATTATAATTCGATTTAAAGTAAAATTTAATCTTTTTGTAGTAAGAATACTACCTAAAACTTAAAAATTTGAACTATAATGCAACTTTACATGTAATTTAAAATAAAATATAAAACACTACACTCTAACTTCCTTCTGTTAGCATTGGACAGAAGCTGCACTAATTTTCTAGTGAGGCAAAAAAAGGTTTTATACACAATAATTTCAAAACCATAATTATTGTATTGTAAAAATGATACCATATTCATGATAGTTAGTAAATACTCTTCTGCATCTTTGTGACCATGAAAAGAAATAAATTTTTGATCTGCTACAAGACAAACTTCCAAAAATCTTGGTTCTTTTAAGTTATCATCAGTTGAGGAAGACAATTCTTCATCTTGCCTGATTTCACGTTTAATTTGTTTTGACATTGTCCTATCATTTTGTTTTAAATAGGTTTTTATTTTAGCTCTGTACATTTCCTCTGCCCATCCATTCCACCAATCATCTGGAAATAAATTTAAAGATTTAATGTCTACTACAAATAATTAGTATTATAAAAACACGAAAACCACAAAACCATTTAAATGCCAATTATAATAATATTATGTGACAGGTGGAGTAAGTGCCCTCTAAGGATTATTAATACAGTAATACCCCAGACTTAACCCTAGAAAGGTAGCGCTATTTTTTCCTCATTAAAGGCAGCGTTTTGATTTCTACACGTCCAACTGAAATTTATTTAAAAATTAAGGATAAAAAATTTTAAAAAACAAAAACAAAGTGGAACAAATGTTTCTTTATTAATTTATAGTAATTACAGAAAAAAAGTCAAATTAAAGTCTAGGTCGAATACATAAAGAATTAAAACAATACATATTAATTTGCTTCCAAGCTTACTGAAGGTAACGGAAGCTATGTGATCGTTCTGAAGAATGAAAATATTTTGGTCTCCGATTTCCAAAATTCTAAGACAGAAATCCGTTTCACACATTAGGGAACATTTTTTGGTTCTGTATCTTTCTGACATCTGTTGGTCTGCGCTCAATTTTCGTAAACCAACATAACTTATGATGTCCTCGCCAATTTTATTGGAATTTTTCAACTGACGTACTGCTACCTTTCTAGGGTTAATAGGGACCACAAAGTATACCGCAAATCGAAAAAAATACGTAAGGCGAGGAAGGTGTAGAATTGGGGGTTTCGGATCTTAACTGACCACGAAAATCCTCCAATAGACCACAAAAGAACAGTAACCTTAACCGATAACATAACGAATACAGCAACCTTCTTCAGAATCCAAACAAAGTTGAAAACCTATGTGCTCTAGTCAAGTCCTTATGATTATTTAATTATTTATGGTGTATATTTTTTATCTATCTTTTTTATCTATCTTTTTTATCTAATATATTTCTAATACTTCTAATATATTTCTAATAATATTTCTAATAATATAATACATATATAATACATTAAAATAGAAAGAATTTGACTGAGATGAAACAAAGAAGTATTCAATATCTTTAAAAAATATTTAAAAAATTAAAGACAAATATTAAAAATAGAACTAAATTGAATAAGAACCCTGAAAGCGAAACGTAAATAAGAAGTTTGTTTGGATTCTAGAGCGAACACAGTTGACGTACAGAGTTGCCAACATTACAAGCCCACTTCTGTCCTCTATTCTAATGAAAAGAAAAAAAAGATAGTGCCCAGTAGAGGTATAAAAAATAATAATTATAAAAATAATAATAAAAGAACACAAAGAAAGCCCACAAGTAGCTTGGATTATAAAAGGGGGTTTATTAACAATTAGAATAATAAAGATAACATGTAATATTGGCCTGGTGTAACGGTGTGTGGTGAGGTTAGAGTTTGAGTCTGCATTCGTCAGCAAACTGGCTCAGGTGAACAGATATTGCTGGTTCTGGAGATGAATATAATGTCAGGGTGGACATACAAGGAAGAACTGGAAATATGCAGTGGCTTGGTGAACTGGATCTGTATACAAGTGTCCGGAGGGACATACAAGGAAGGGATTTAGATTTAACTGAGATAAAAGAATATATTTTATCCGGGCAGATATATCACTTCCATTACATATGACTGGCAAAAAGGATGTGTGTTGCTATGGCCAGGTTGGCCAATACAAAATAAATATATAAAATAAAAAACTAAATGAAGATTTGTTAGAAATAAGAAGGTTCTAAACAAAGATTAGCTCACAAGGGGGGGGGGGGGGGGGGGGGGGCACTCACCTGTGCCCCGAAACAAATAAAAATATTTAATATAATATCAAAAAAATATACTTTTCCTTTAACATATATAATAAAATAAGATATAAATAATATATACATAAATAAATAAAATAAACTGTGGCTTCAACAGAAGGTACTTAGATAAATTCTTAACTTGGTACTTGTTACTAAGGAAGAAATGGAGATTGTAATTAAAACTTTGATTGGAAAACCTTTATAAAACAATAAAATATTTATGTACATACTAAGTTATTTTTAAAGAAACAAAATAACACTAAGGGAAAAAAAGTTCAGTTGTAATATATCACTTACTATAAATATTAATTTTTTTGTAATTTCACAAGCAAATTATAGATTCACGTTGGCAGGCTGTGTACATCTTCATATCAAATTTTGATATCACATTAAAAGGGAGGTTTTAAAGTTATAGAATTGAACCCCTTCGTGTCGGATGTTACTCAACTCTGAATTTACGTAATTCAGGGTATTACGGTATATCCTGTTGTAGGAGGAATTATTTAAATAAAGAAAATAAATTTCTTGATCTAGAATGGTAAAATCTAGCCACATTATTATGAAATTAATTACCTCTCAAATTAATGCAGACGCCACTTTCTGATTGAAGGGATCGTTTGTATATAACATGAAGATGTTCACCATTTAACGATGGCTCCTCATATTTTAAAGGTTCGATAAAATACCACTTGTTCTCTAACTTAATATGACCAACCTAAGTGGAGAATAAAAATAGTAAAATGACATAATAAATTAGTAAATAAACTATAGAAATAAAATGTTTCATATTTATAATTAAGAATTTAAAGATATTTGAAAAGTAGCATCTGAAATTGTGCTATCTTTAACTTAAACCTCATACGACTTCTCCTATACTGAAATATTGTAATACAAACTAAACAAACAGGTTAAATCTATCTAGGATTTGTTGTCTTCACACCCATATAGGACCACATTTTGGTACTTCAGCTTGTTACTCCCTTTCTTATAATATAAATAGATATAATTATTTATACATCCCTTTGTCTATATTAAGACAAAGAATGTTTAGTCCAATGACTTTTGGACAAAAGAATATCACACTTCTGTTTTTATAAGGAGAGTAACACTCTAAAGAAGAGCATTTCATACAACTTCTTTAAATTGTTACTCCCATGTTTTTTTGTAAGGGGAGTAACAGTCTAAAGAAGTGCCCAAATTTTTGCCTATCACTTCAACCACCTTTTATCTCACCATCACCATCATTAACCCACTCACCAAATATACCATAGTATTTATTTTTATCTTAACCCCATTTTATACACCATTTGTACCAATTACTTATTTTAGCACCTTCAATTCTTTAAATGTATTTATAACACATTTTTTCAGCCGATTTTTATGTTTTATTTACCCTGTTAGGTTGTCCCAGTAGTATTACCATTGCTATAGCTCATGAGCCAGTACCCTACCAGAGTAATGAACTCAATCTTTATAATCATTTACTTTACCTGCCTTTTATTTGCATATAATCTATAGGATCTTAAGTTGTTATAAGGTCACCTGGGCCATCCCCCACTCCTACTTTTGCCAACTAGCCTCACTTTAGCCCAAGTTCACAGAACATGCACCATTATAGCTACCTAAGTAGGGCTAGGTGGCAAAAGGAGGAGGAGTGGGGGGTGGCCCAGGTGACCTTATAACTACTACCTTATCCAATTCATCAATAGTTGTTGGTCCATGGGCCATAAATTTACTTTATAAGCTGGGAGTATCTAAATCAAATTTGATTTTATAATACAATAGAGTCTCGCTAATCCGGGTTCGACGGGACCGGACCCAGTCCGGATTAAACGGAATCAGTTTTAAAATGTCTGTAAAACAAGTTTTAGTAGGGTAAAACTATTAAAATCCATGTTTTTATCGTAAAAATTACTTTTACTAGTCTCCAAATCATGCTTGTACAACGTAGGTCCACTATTTAAGTTAAGAGCTGTTCTGTCACCAGTCCAAATATCAAATGAATTAAAATAAAACGACAATCTATTACGCATTGGCAGGTATAGAAGGGACTTCCTGAGAAGAACTTCCGGTGTTCCGATATGAAATTCGAGGAACGATAATCATTTCACAAAAAGTTGAGATATTAGACATTGGCGGCTTGGCGAAATTTCTTGGAACTTTGTTGAGCCGCCGCTATATGTTTCAAAACCTCTCCCAATCTCAGTCACATAAAATTGTATTTAT
The DNA here is from genome assembly GCA_951217055.1 of Gerris lacustris. Lineage (NCBI taxonomy): Eukaryota > Metazoa > Arthropoda > Insecta > Hemiptera > Gerridae > Gerris > Gerris lacustris. The sequence continues at coordinate 10,115,380 of OX578281.1, forward strand.
TGGAATACACTACCTTTATATCTTCCGCCCCTTACATTTCTATGGAACCGAAACAGATTTATCAATGTTCTTACTTATTCCTATTATTCTAAATCTGTTAATTTTTAACAAAATACCGGGTATTCCTCGTGTTAGAACGTTGGAATATACACCTGTAAACTATACTAGAAACAATTTTATACATTTTTAATAGACAATAAAAGTAGAAACTCCAATTATCTAAAAAAAATTATCTCTTGTTTTTGGCCCGTCCGGATTAAACGGATGTCCGGATAAGCGAGACTCTACTGTAATAGAATAGTTCTGTAAATATTCTAAAAGAAGAATAATTTTTGAGCTATAAAGTAGCACTGTTGAGATATCACTTTTTCCGAGGTTTATTATTATTTCCAAGGTTTTTATTTAAAATGATTGAAAAATCGATGTGAGCTCGCTGATTTATACCATCTAGACTACTACCTATTGATTTTAAAAATTGAATACTCAACTATGCCATTGCAAAGTGAAACGGCAACACTTGACCTCTCCCGTCCTTTTACTTTACCCCGGTAGTGACATAAATGTTTCTCAGGATGATCAATTTTAATGCAAGATAAATTATATGCTGAACCTGCACCTCGCTTTTCAATCTGTAAATAAACAATAAATGTTCTGGAATTCATAATTATTGCTCAAGATAAAGATGTATAAATTGTAATGTTTTCTTCAAATAAAATATAACAGCTCATTGAACTACTGCAAACATTTTAATAGAATTTCCACCTACGAGAAAAAAATAATTTTATATTCAATAATTTATATATTTAATTTTCAAATGTATTACTTGATGAATAAAAGAATATTAGAGAAAGTTACCTACTCTAAGTCCAGGCGAAGTTAATTTTAAGTTAGGTTGTAAATCCATCTGATACCATTTATTCTCTATTTGAACTTGATAATGAACCTCTTCACTTGTATCTGAGCTTCTCTTTGAAAATAAAGCAATAATAATAAAATTAGAACCCATAAAATAATATTAATATTAATAATAATAATAATATGTAATAAGCAGCAAATTTATTTTGATTATGTTACCTTTTTCCTTATACTTTCTGAAAACATATGCTTTAGGTCGAAGGAGTGAAAAGCACCATTCTTCTTTACTTTCTTTGGCAGAATAACATCATATTCTGTAATGTAATCTGTGAATCTACCTATAATATTTATTTTTCCCTTTAAAATTTTGAAAAAAAAAACTATCTTAAAAAGACCTCTAATGTTATTTTACACTAGGCTATCATGGTACTACATATTATGTTTCCATTTTACTACTTAAATCCTTTCACACTGGATGGTGAAGATGCAAAAATTTTTGGCAAAGATAGCAACATTTGTTCATTGTTTGATGTTGAGCAGTTCACACTAGATCACAAAACGCTAGCAACTTATGGGAAAATGGCTGAAATCAGTAGATCAATTAATCAATTAATCACCCAAGGGAAATTTGATTCTGAGAATCCAGGTATAATTTGTAAAATGCTAAAAAAAAAGAAATTAAAAAAATGGTTTTTTTGGTCTTATCTAGTGTTTTTTTAATTTATTCAGCTGCCTATTCAGTTCTTAGTGCATCAGCCGCTGAAAACTAGCGTTGGGAACCAATCGATAGAAAACATTCGACTAATCGGTTGTTTTAAAAAATTCATTAATTGGGTTGTGGATATTTAGTTTTCATTCGACTGATATCCGTCTATAGTTTGGAGTTGTATTAGTTGTAATTCGGACGTGTATATGTGGACGTGTATATGTATAACAAGATAACGAGTGTCATGCGCCTTCTCACTCCTCCTCAGCTCTGAGCCCTTCACCGTCATTCCTTTCCCCAACCCAAAACCAAAAAACATATGAATGAAACATTCGACTGGATTCAGTCTCAGTCTATATTTTTTCATTCGAATGAAAAGTTTGCCACGAGATAACGAGTGTCAAGCGCCTTCTCCCTCTCACCCCCCCTCAGCTCTGAGCTCTTCACGGCCTTCCCCGAGTTCCCTTCCCCTACCACTCTTAAATTAAAAACAAAAACATTCGATTGAAACTATGTAATTATGTGGGAACCTTCCCACACTTACTTCTTAAAAATAAAATTATCAGCCAGATTTAGAATAAGGTATTTTTTTTATTGCTTTGACAACCAAAACTAGATATAAATGTCACAATAAAACATGCTAAATTTGTCCCGTTATTCTCTCTGAGTATTTTATCTCAGTGTAATGGTACATCCAAGATAAATTAATAAAAATACTCTCTAGGAAATACAGAAAATAATCTATAGATATACATATACACTTCGAAAATTTTCATTACACTTCATTTTTAATTACCTTTCCTTTACTTACTAGATCCAAAACAATTTACCTTGAATAATAGATGAAGCTAAAGGATATTGAAGACTTGAAAAAATTAATAATAATATATTATTAAAAAACAGGGACATTGCTTCTTCCTTATCCTCTTTATTTTAGATTGTGTTACTGTCACTTTTTTTTTTTTTTTTTATAAATGTCACAAAACAAAATTTCTATAAATAATAGTAAGTTGTTAATTAAAACTATTTTACCCATGGATAAATTTTAAAAAATCAATCTAAAAGGCTAATTTTACAACAAATTTAAATTAATTTGAGGTAAGTAAAAGAATGCCATAAATTAGAAGTTTCTTTTTCATTTTAAAAACACTTTTAAAGAGCAGAGAGACACTTAGTTTCTTTTTCATCAAGCAAAGTGGCTATCTATTTATATCTCCGTCAATTCTTAATCAACACAAAAGAAGCCCTTTTAAAATCCACATATTCAATGCAATATAAAGGAATAATCTGACGACTATTTCTGAAAATCAAACCAGATATTATCATAATATTAGCGTTTAACAGTGTAGGAGTCTGTACTCTTTCACACCCACTGATCGCTTTCAAGTATAATAAACAGGATAAATAATTTCTTCAAAACAATAAGTAGTTTTATTCAAAAGTAAATCCTTGTTCAGCTGTATATTTATTTAACATATTGTATATAATTAAAAATTTAAGCGTTTAAAATGTGATTCAAAAGGACATGACCTCTTATCAAATGATGTTCAAATCAGTCTTACATTTATTTAACATCAACTGATATCTTAATATATATATAATTTGATGTTTACAGTAGTATATCATTTAATAATAGATCAAAATATCCATTATTTTATTACATTATAATAATTACAATTATTTATTTTAATTCACTGCTACATAACTGTATAAGTGTTTTTTTTTTGTTTTTTTTTTTTGCATATTTTAGAAACAAAGATGGGGTAGAAATGAAACATCAAACAAAAAATACCGGTTCTATTACAAACCATTTATTAAAATAAAATTTAAGGGAATATGGCACTGCAATTTATCTTAATTGAAGATTTAATTATAATGTGGCAATCAAATTTATCTAAACTTAAAGTGAATTTTCCAAAAGGATTTATTTAAATTTAAAATTTAATTTTAATATGGCGTAAAGATTTTATTTATTCAAAAAAATATTTGAAATATGGCGCATTATTCTTCATCTAGATTTAAATCTAATTGCAATATAATTTACCCGAGTTTATATTTTAATTCAAGTATAGAAACTAATATATATATAATAAATTTAATAATAATAATAATTTATCTGATTTAATTGATCTAAAAATAATTATTAAGACATGCTAATATGAAAGGTAAATAAAAGGAATAAATTAACAGCTGTATTTTATAACCAATACTAGTACAGTAGAACCTTAACAATAATTAATTAATAGGGTCCAAGGTTAGTCAGTTATTATGAAAGCCCGTTATACAGGGTGACTGGTGATGTATGTGAAAAATGAAGTAGGACGTTCTACGCCTCAGCGGCTACAAAAAACACAATATAAACCACGGGTCAAATCTTAACCGTTCTCCCTCAAGTTCAAATTTTATGATTTTTTTAAGATCGCATGCCTTTGCTTATAAAAACACTTATTGCTCCAAAAGTATAAAAGCTAGAACAGAATCTTTGGTTTCGTTTTAAAGCTGACAAAATTTCCTGCAAGAAAATCGTAAATTTAATTTTTATGCACTCAAATTACATGACAAAATATTTATACAAATTTTAATTTTAAGAAAAAATATAAGAAATCAATTTCTTTGTGGTTCCATAACTTTGAATAGAACCGAACTTAAACTGTTTGGACTTAATATTAACATCATTACCCATTCATAAGGTGGAATTTTTAGTAAACTTCGCTGAAAGTAAATAAAAAAAACATGTTTATTGTTGTTTTTGTTGACATATAGATGAGTATACTAAACCAGTCTTGATTTTGTTTTAATAATATATTTTGAATTATTTACTCACCTGCTAATCAACAATAGCAACAATAAACACGTTTCTTTTTAGGGTTTCGTTGGTAAAACAAAAAAAAAAAAAAGAAACCCTTATAGTTTCGTTCCTGTGTCCGTCTGCAACTCTGTACGGTTCCAATAACTTTTGAACCAAAAGAGATAAAAACGTGAAACTTTCCGATATAAAAGATCGTTTTGTCGCGCACACAGGAAAAATATAGCGAACTCAATATTATCAGCTGTTCAAATTCAAAATGGCGGATAATTCACGTCGCAAATTTTTTTTTTTAAATTTTGAGTGGGGTATCAAATGAAAGGTATTGAAGAGTAGATTAGAAATATATATACCACTTAGGGATAGTGCTTAATTTTCAGCGCCATTTTGTCAAAAAACATCGAAATTTTGCGTGTCCCCCCCCCCTAAAATCGTAGTTCCGCTGTTACTAAAAATATGAAAAATGTGCGGTCTGCTTGGGCCATAGAAAGAATTAGATTATTCATTTGATCTGATTTACTGGAAATCCAAGATGGCGGATAATTCATGTCACTCGAAAAAAATTATTTTTTTTAAATTTTGAGTGGGGTATCAAATGAAAGGTATTGAAGAGTAGATTAGAAATATATATACCACTTAGGGATAGTGCTTAATTTTCAGCGCCATTTTGTCAAAAAACATCGAAATTTTGCGTGTCCCCCCCCCCTAAAATCGTATTTCCGCTATTACTAAAAATATGAAAAATGTGTGGTCTGCTTGGGCCATAGAAAGAATTAGATTATTCATTTGATCTGATTTACTGGAAATCCAAGATGGCGGATAATTCATGTCACTCGAAAAAAAATATTTTTTTAAAATTTTGATTGGGGTATCAAATGAAAGGTATTGAAGAGTAGATTTCAAAAATGTATAACACTTGATGTTAACATTTAATTTTGCACGCCATTTTGTCAAAAAAAAAATCAAAACTTTTCTCCCCTCCCCCCTTACTAATTTTGTGTTCACAATACCAACGAAACCCTTTTTACGTGAGATTCACGCCATGCCCTATGAATGGGTAATTATATTAATATTGATTAATATTGATCTTATGAGTTAGTAAATAAGGAAGTTTTTCCTGAAGTCAGACAAGTTTAAGCTCGGTTGTTTACCAAGTTATAGAACCTCAAAAAAATTATGTTTTATATTTTTTCTTAAAAATAAAATTTGTATACATTTTTTGTCATGTAATTTGAGTGCATAAAAATTAAATTTACGCTTTTCTTGTTGGAAATTTTGTAAGCTTTACAACGATACCAAAGATTTTGTTCTAGCTTTTATACTTTTGGAGTATTAAGTGTTTTTATGAGCAAAGATATGCGATCTTAAAAAAATCATAAAATTTGACCTGGCGGGAAAATGGTTAAGATTTGACCCTATGGTTTATATAGCGTTATTTGTATCCCATAAGACGTACAACAACCTACTTCATTTTTCCACATGAGGGTTTAATGAGGGAGTACATTAAGATAAATTAAGAATTATTAATGTTTATCAGTAAACATTAAATTTAATCTGATGTTTATATGAAGCAATAGAAAAATTGGTGACTAAAAATATCTTCATTTTTAATTCATACAAAAAACCCATTGATAAATTTTAATTAATTAATAACTATATTAGAAAAAAGAAACAATGAATGACAGATTCATGGAAATGTATATTACAAACAAATTTAAATCTTTTACAAAGAACCTTAATATAAAATTATAATTATACAAATAAGTCAAGTCTAATGAATTCTTTGGAATGACATTTTTTTTTGTAATGAATATATTTATTAAAGATTAAGAGAGAAATAAAGTCTTAATTGAAAATTAAACAAACATAATATACTAAAAATAAATAACAAAAATAGAAAACCGTAATTTGAAAGCTTTCAATTCAAAATGCATTTTTTTAAAAAAAAATATAAATCAACAAAGTGCATAAAAAAATTCACAAAATAACTCTTGAATAGTTCATCTACATTTGGTAATAGCAGCGTAACAAACAATCAGAGTTGAAAATAAGGCATAATATATTTTAAAGGGGAAACAAACATTTTTAATTGACTAGTCCTACTTAGTTAATGCCAAATTATAAAATAATTATTATAAACTCCTTTAAAAGGTTGGCCCACAGTTAAAAATTTATTTTCAAACAAAAACAAAAATAAATCATATTTTGATTATTTTTTTTTTAAACCAATCAACTAAATGAATACAAAGAAACTGTCTCTCTGCATAAAATAATAAACTTGAGTAGATAAAATATTGTATGCAACAAAAGGCAGCAAAGGAAACATTTCTGCCTCGTCTATTCATTGCCAGCCTCGGCAGTTAATTTTCATAGCCTGTCTTTGCCTCTGCCTCGGAGGCTAATGTAATCACTCGTCAGTAAAATTCCATTTTGCTGCCTAGTTACATAAATAACTATTATCGTACCAAGTAGTTTGGGTTGTTTCCTTATTAAATGATTCTTATTGGTAAGTAGGGTCTAAAAGGAAGAAATTAGCAAAGACATGCCTTGAGAGGTTGTATTTGGTGAAAAATTAGGAATTTTAAATTAGTATTTTTAATAATAAGTGTTGACTTGTAACAAATGTTGTGACAATCATAGGATATCTATGGAATTTTAAGGAAACTTATCAAAACAATTGACAATAGCCACCTAGGTTAGAGAAAATTTAACTTAAAAAAACTAAAGGATGAAATAGTAATCTTCTAGTCAGCCTGAAGATGACCCAAAGAGGGGTCGAAATATCGCAAAAGTGAGCTTCTAATTTTTTCCTTTTAGACCCTACTTACCAATAAGAATTATCGTACCTTAAAAGTGGAAATAAATAAAAAGGCATACAACATAAATTCTTGTATAGTACATTAACAAAGGAAAAAAGGTTTTTCCTGTTCATTGCTTTTATCTTGTTCTAAATTTCCTGATCCACAATGTCTATTTAGCTCACAGTAGTTATTTTTTGTATTAATTATTTTAACATTTTGTAGAAGCAAAATATAAATGTCAAAATAATTCATGTCAAAACTTGTAAAACACAAATTTATAAGTTCAATTTAGTCTACTGTCTTTTTTGTTTCACAACACTCTCTTAAGTTAAATGAGACCATTTAATTCTTGCAAAATATCACTGTTTGTCTGATCTTAAAAGCCCAAAAGTCAATTAAAAAAATATTGTTTAAGGTGAAACACACATAAGGAGAAAGTCCCACAGCTTTATATTTTAAAATAAAAATATAAAACTGTATAATTATTAGTCCATAGTTAGTACGAACATGAAGTCATAGTAGTTTAATTGGAATGTAAAATGTTATTATTTTTGTCAATTAATATTTCAAGAAATCAAGCAGGGTAAAAATGAATAAAAAGCAATGAAAAGATGCATAGAGCTGGCCAGTGGCGTATCCAGCCGCTAGGTCTGGAGGAGGCACATTATAAGTCAGTTTAGATTGGGGGGGGGGGGGGGGGGGGTTCGTAGTGGAAACTAGAAAAGGGAACTACTTATTCAACAAAGCAGCTGCCCCCCTCCCCCCAAAAAAAATCTCCGCGCCCAAGTAACAAGTAACGCCACTGGAGCTGTCTATGCATTTTTTTATGATACAAGATCAGAGCAATTTTTTGATAGTTATAAAAATGAAAAAAAAAAATTAAATGTGGTACCAAACTTTTAAATACAAACTCAAAATAATGATAATAATAATAATAATGTGTAGATATCATATGTTGTACATTAACAAAATTTATGCTAAAATAAGTTGATTTTAATTCAACTTGATTCTTCTCCTGGTTATTTTCCTGACTCTGATTCTATACATGTGACATATTAATGCGTAACCACCTGAAAAAAAAAGATAAGATAACAAATCAATTCTTTAATCAAATAAATATTGTAAAAGGATAAAGATTACGAGCAAGTTCATAGGTACAGTTTGTATATTAAGAGTTGTGAATTTTGACACTCAGATTGGCCAACCAAATATGAGGAAAAAAATAAAGCAACTAGGCCAGTGGCAGGGGTGCGGCCAGAGACGTTTATGATTGCCCAGTTGGCCTGACGTTCTTGAATTCAAAATCCTGACCTCTCATTGGTTCCTCACCCAAATTCTTCAATTTTCTGGTGCTGTCAAAAGTCACAATTTATAACACACAAACTGTGCAGACACCTTTACACTTTCTTTAAAAATCGGCACACAAGTGAAGTACAAGAGGCCGAGTAGTTTTGGACCTATATCATTTAGAGATTACACATTATACCTATGATGAGTGCTCATTGGAGTGGAATATTTCCAACCTCTAAGATAATCATACCTGGTTGGTTGATGATGTGATCATAGTGATCATATCCATTAACACCCAGGTATAAAAAAAATCCACCATGTTCTAAACGTTTTGTGGTCCCTACATGGAACACACACACTCCTAAAATAAACCTTAATCGACTTGCTCCGTGTTGAGAGGTTCTGTCGATATTTAAAGGGATTTGTCACGGACACGCAAGCCTTACCAATGGGCAGACTGGGCAATTGCCGAGGGCAGCAATTTCTGGGGGGCCTAAAATTTTCTGATAATTTTTTGGAACGAAGTTCCTTATGGCACGTTCTGGAGCCTGGGAGTGAATTGGAAAAAACGGCCAAAATCACAGTCACGAAATCTACCGATGACAATAACTTGAGTAAAAGAACACCGAGTTAGTTGAAATTTGGTACACATGTTCATTTTACCAATGCCCAGGCATATATTAGGTATATTATTATAATACTGCGTACTTAATCCAAGAAAAAATTTCATCTATTTAATGAGACAAACAACTTTTTTAGTAAAACAAACACCGACATTGTTATGAAGTGATAAAGATCGCTAAATTTATTAAAGTGGACCCAAATAAAAAAAAAAGAAAACAACGTTTTTACCAATATCTTCCGTTCTAACGTATAACAATTTTAATAAAACTTCTTACACATTGTCTAAAGTACAATAATTGAAACAGGAATGTAAAATTTCAACTGGATACAAGCAGAAGCCTTTAGAGTGGGGAAGAGATATATTTTATAATATTTTCAATTAATAGGCCGGGTAGGTAAAAAACAGTACTATTTCAATCCTATTTCAGTCCTATTCAATCTACAGTCAAAAATTCTCAGGAAACTTTCTCATCTACCATTCTACGTACCAAATATTGTAATTCATAAAGATCTTAATGTTCCTTTTATTAGAAACCTGGCCATAGAACGATATAAAAACTTTCACACCAAATTAGCCTTGCACCCAAATCCAAATGTCCAATCCCTTTCCTCACTTACTATCCCAACCGCTCCTCGCCGGAGACTAAAAAGAGAATGGCCTAGGGACCTTCTAAACATTGTAACCTAACATTTAAGTCTATATGTAAATATATATGTAATAAAAAATAAAAAATGCATGAATATAATAAAACATGTTACGGAGTGCCACCACTGGGTGACCACCCGAATCAAGTCAATACCATAATGTTAATATAAATTGTAATTCATTATCAAGACTTCTTGTTACATAATGTATGTAGTTGAAGTTATAACAATAAAGAAACTTAAAGAAAAAAATTTCAATCCCACATCCTTTAACAAACATACTCTTTAACTATAAACTCATAATGATCAACTTTTTTCTTATATTCAATACATATTTATAGTAAGACGCTTGCTTTAATTATACAAATAATGATTTTCTTTTAATTTTGCCTTAACTCTGCTAGGAACCAACAGTTTGTTACTTTTAATTTTGTCTCTTTTCTAACTCCACCATGTATAAGCAATATATACGTAACGTAGCAATGTATATATGTGTAGTTAGCAATGTATACGTACTTAGCAGTCTGATTTTATAATTTATATTTAATGAAAAATGTAAGGAACTTAGTTCCTACCGGGTGTCCCGCGACACCACACGTATTTTTTAATTATTATTTTGAGAACAACAGTAAAAAAGCCGGGAATGACCGAGTTTGCTAAGAAAAAAATCAAGTAAAAGGTTTATGTAGTTATGTTAACTAAAAGTTTTCAAGAAAAATATAGAAAATTATTATAGTACAAGCTATTCACTTACTGTAATTCATTTCATCAAGAATGTGAATTTTTCCTTAGTTTCAAAAATGTTAATGTTTATTTCATACACGAGGGGAGCTAGCGTGGCCGTGTGGGTTAAACCACGTCTGCTCAGCCATTAATGGATCAGGAGGTCGGGGTTCAATCCCTCGCCGTGATACTCTGATTTACATGGCTCACTAATGATCACATCATACTCGTTTCGGTGGTACAATGTACAGACGTATGATGTGTGAAGTGGCTAGAACTCTCTACCGCGGGGTTAGTAAAAAGGGCCCGAATGAAGGTCTAATTGCTAGGTTCCAACAAGTGGTTCGTCCTACCCGTAACTTACTACTACTACTAATTTCATACACGAGCTGTGGACAATTCCAAAGGTAATATTCTTCATTTTCATATCTAAGTATCTATTTCGTTTGTTTTCTCTTTGGTAATAAAAGTTATAACACAATTTTTTATCCACGTGTTTATTTATTAAAAACAAATTGATTTTTCACTTAAAAAAATTAGACATGCAAACTGGTACCTTTAAAATTATGTTTATGTGTGTTAGCAGTTTGTACTAAAAATGCTGATATACAAAAATTAATATTATTTAAAAAAAGTCCAGTCATGCACCATGACTTAATGAGCGAATTTTCAAATAAATGTGTGTATTATTGGCTTATGATAATATTGGAAAATTTTGATTTAGAATTTGCATGGGTGAAAAAAAAAAAATTGGCACACAGGGGTACGGGGTACAAAAGTCAAAATAGTATTTACCCTTCAAGATGCATGTCGTTGGAAAGCTCTTTAAGAGTAGAGTAATTGTTGTAATATACACTTTTATCATATTTTCATATAAAAGGGGGGTAAAACTGATAAAACACGTTTTTATGCTATTTTTGACCCTAAATTGTAAAAATTTGACCCCTAAATGAACTCAAAAAATTCTGGCCAACGAACTCATCCTTTCTTTTGATATCATTGACATTTTAAAATTTGTTTGAAATTTTTAAGTGCATCCTAAGGGGAGATATCGTCTGGAGTGACACATATATACATACATATATACATACATATATACATACATATATACATACATATATACATACATACATAAAAAAAAGTGTTAAATTTTAGGAATTGATTCAGAATGGTCTGAAACGGATTTCCATGGAAAAATTTTTTAAAAATTCGCATTATAAAAAATTTGAAGCCATTGCAATAGCGTAATTTTCTTTGAAAATTCGCTAAAAGGAATATAGGCCTACTAATTTTTTACACACAATTTCAGGTTAATACCTAATACGCCATTTTTACAACAGTATATGCTATCAGCCCACATTGAGGTAACCCTAAAATTCTATTCAGTAATCACAGTATCTCAGTCCTCTTTTGTGTGTGGGGGGGGGGGGGGGGGCTACAAAGGGTTTTGCCCGGGTGGAGCTTACCCTTAATCGGGGGCCTGCGGACACGCGCAGAAATTTATAATATAATAGGTTGCAATGCCCTCGTGGTACCACATTGATTCTATAACCTTCCAGTTGGCTGCCAATTTTAGTGTTTTCTAGTTGCCATTTCTAGTTCTACATTGTTTGGACCAAGCTTTTCTACTTTTTCTTTTGCCAAGTTATAGTTTATTATTTAAATTACTAAATGAATATTAAGTTTATGAGTTTTGTGGTGCTTTTATTTACTAAAACAACTTTTTATTCTGACAAATGCACTTCCATTGGTCCAAGTTATATATGAACAACTTTAGTTAATTGAATCTATAAAATAATTTGAAAAAATAAAATTAAGTATTACAAAATAATAAAAAAACTTTTTTTTTATTTTTTTATTTTTTGAGGACCTTTTGTTCATAATTGTGGTTTTATGAAATATATTTGTTTATCCTTTATAAGTGTTCTTCTCGGTGTCAATAGTATAATATGAATTGGAAAAATAATCTTGTTACAAGTTATTAGTCCACAGGCCACCATAAGAAGTGAGTCGCTGATTGATAAAGTTTTCTTACCTTATGGAATCGCTTATTTATGCCATGTCCACCGATGAATTGGGTATATGGCAACTGGGCGCTGGGCCATTTCTTTTTTGTTGACATTCCAAACTTGCCCTTCTGCGGGAACATTGAAAAGAGATAGATAAAGTTTTGATTTTTACAGGATCGTTTAATTAAATTATTTTAAAAACAGTGGTAAAGGTGGCCACCAATACGAGTGGGCCGTTTTCTTTTCAACGTCCCTGCAGAGCGATATGTTTGGGGCGGTGGCCACCCCAAACGGCCCACTCGTATCGGTGTTACCACTCGTAACGTGTAACACTGTTTTTTAAATAATTTAATTAAACGATCCTATGAAAATCAAAACTTTATCTATCTCTTTTCAATGTTCCCGCAGAAGGGCAAGTTTGGCATGTCAACAAAAAAGAAATGGCCCAGCGCCCAGTTGCTATATACCCAATTCATCGGTGGACACGGCATAAATAAGCGATTCCATAAGGTAAGAAAACTTTATCAATCAGCGACTTACTTCTTATGGTGGCCTGTGGACTATATGATTGATTAAAGAAAATAATTCAATCAAAAGCATAACATCTCAACTTTTATGCATTTATGAGAAGACTACGTCATGTTACTAATACCTAATATAATAACACAGAAATAAATAATTAACAAAGCAAACCTGGAATAAATAATATCATAAGATAAAGTTTCATGAGAGTAGGAGGGTGGAACGTAGCATTCCAAGTATTGGGTAATGAAATCACATATCTCTGTGTTTCTTCGTAGTACGGAATATTCCTGAAAAAAAACAAAACAAATAAATAAAAAAGTTATTAGTTAATAGTTACAAGCATAACTATTAATACATTTTATCTACGATTGATAAGAAATATAAACATTATATCTCTGTTTAGATGCGTATCAAGTGATTCTTTTCGTCGCATAATTCTTCTTTTTTACCACCCTAGTGCAGAAAAAAAGAGGAATTCTTCACCTTAACACACGATTAGTGAGTATGTTTACATTTAACAAAACTAATTTGCTGTTTGTTTAATTAAAGTAACTGTTTATATCGAGTTTTTAGTGAAAAAAAATGAGTGATTTAGGTGATTATGACAAAAATGAGGAGAATAATAATCCTCCAGAAATAATTAATTTGACACAAAATACAACTAATGAATTAATGTCATCTTAATCAAAAGAGAAATACGAACTATACAGGAAGTTTATTTTTTTTTTTCTGTATTTATTATTAAAATCCACAATCGTAGATAAAGTACGGTAGGCAAAACTCATGCAAAACAGTACGCAACTACGGTACTGCGGTACGAACTACGGTAAGCAACTCATGTGAAAACTGCATTTTGCTTTGCTCGTGTGGTTTTACTACCCTCGCTATCGCTCGGGTGCAAACTCCACACTCGTATGCAAAATGCTACTTTCTGCACTAGATGCGTAATGAACTATTACATTAAAGAGAGAGATGTTTTTTTTCTTGGTAATACATGATTCTAAACTCAAAATGGAATCCTTATTTTCAATACAGTAGAGTCTCGTTTATCCGGACCCCGCTAGTCCGGACATCCGTATAATCCGGACGGGCCAAAAACTATGTACAAATTGGAACCAGGGTCTGTTAAGATTTAATAATTGTTAAGATAATTGGAGTTTCCGCTTTTATTGTCTATTAAAATGTATAAAATTGTTCCTAGTATAGTTTATAGGTGTATATTCAAACAGACTAACACGAGGAATACCCCGTATTTTGTTAACAGATTTAAGAATAAGTAAGAACATCGGTAAATCTGTTTCGATTCCATAGAAATGTAGGGCGGAAGATATAAAGGAAGTACAATTATATGTGACTGAGATGGGGAAGGGTTTTTAAGAAACATGTAGCGGCGGCTCAACGCAGTTCCATGAAATTTTGTCAAGCCAACATTGTCTAATGTCTCAACTTTTTGTGAAATGATTATCGCTCCTCGAATTTCATATCGGAACTCAGCCTGTTTCTCAGGAAGTCCCTTCTATACCTGCCACCTGCGTAATAGATGGTCATTTTATTTTAATTAATTTTATATTTGACATGACTGGTGACAGAACAGCTCTTAACTTAAATAGTGGACCTACGTTGTACAAGCATGTTTTGGAGACAAATAGAAGTAATTTTTACGATAAAAACCTCGATTTTAATAGTTTTACTCTACTAAAGCTTGTTCTACAGACACATTAAAACTGACTCCGTTTAATCCGGACTTTCGGTAATCCGGACTGGGTTTGGTCCCGTTAAACCCGGATTAGTGAGACTCTACTATATATGTATAACAATTACAGAATGCCAGTAATTTAAACAGCCTCTTTTTTTCAAGCTTTACTTAATATTTCTCCAAAAATAATTCACACTCAATGCTTTAGTAAGATTTAAGCGTTTATTTTCTAACTGAATTTTTATAGCCCATTTTTTTTTTATTTTTAGGGTTTTGTAGATTCTTCTCAAAACCCTTATGCCTAGGGTGATGTGTCCGTCTGTCCGTCGCTCTTTGGTTCATAGGGCCCGAACCGTTTAAGCTAAAGAGCTGAAATTTGAAATACTGGTGTAACTTTTTGACCCAACCACAGGAAAAATATACAGAAGTTCAAAATTAAATATGCGCATGCGCAATTTGCAAAAATGTTGTAAACTCAAAAATTTATATTTTTTTTAATTTTCGAGTGGGGTATCAAATGAAAGCTGCTAAAGAGTAGGACGCAAATATCTATATGCTTTTGTAAATTTTGCATTTCTTATTGGGTAAAAAAATCAAAATATACCCCAAAAAAATTCCCCCCCCCCCCAACCACTATACTTCGGCTGGTCCTAAAATTTCGAAATAATTCATGCTAATGCCTTATTGTCGGGCGATGAAAATTCCGGGAGTTCATCCTAAATTTTAAAAAATTGCCAATTTTGGGCGCGAAAATTTGAAGTGCGCCAAAATTTTTATTTTTTTAAAATTTTGAGTTGGATATCATATGAAAGCTGGTGAAGAGTAGGATTCATATATATATTTGCTTTTTTAAATTTTTCATTCTTTATTAATTTTATAAGTCAAAATATACCCCCAAAAATTTCCCCCCTCCCCAACCACTATATAACGGGTGGTCCTAAAATTTCGAAATAATTCATGGTTATACCTTATGGTGAAGCGATGGAAATGGTTTGAAAAAATGAATTTTTCTAGTCGTTATTACCGATAAAAAACATTGTGACCCCCCGGGGGATCGAACCCGGACCCTTGAGATCGAAGAATAAAATCATAATTACATAACGGCATGCTTAATCTTCTACAAACCCCTAAAAAGTACTTGGACACAAGTACTTCCCTGTGATTTTTTTTTTTTTATGATTAATGTGTAAACATGTCTCAAAATTATATAACCATATTATCTAGTATATTTATAGTCTGAACATAAATGATATTTATTAGATAGGCTAACTAAGGGAAAAAGTTGATATAATAATTATTGAGTTGCCATACAAAAAGGGCAAAAAAAGGTTTAAAAAATATTTAAATTCAATCATTCAAATCAATTCAAGAATTACAGAATTAGAATTCTAATACACAGTTAAGCTACAATTTGAGGCTCTCCTGAGAAATTCTAAGAATATTTTTGTAAAGACTAATAAAACTGGATGGACTGTTCACAAGAAATTACAGTTAATTAATTTTATTTACCTTTAATCTAATCAAAACATTTTCATTAAAAAAAAACTTATAAATTGAACTGTAAATAAGAACATGGTGCAACATGAAAGGCTGACTCCAGCCAAAAAATATTTTATTTTGTTTAGAAAAAAAAACGAAAAACAAACCTGAGCATAATGATGCCTTCACAGACTAATCCCAATGGATAAAGTGGAATCCATAGAGTGTACCTTAACCATGTAAGCAACCCAATACTTGTTTTATAAAGTCCACAAATATAATATGGATATCTGAAACATAAAATAACAAATTAGTAAAAATATTCTGCCAATTAGAGAGGCACATAGCTTCCTCGCATGTCGCATACTTGAATGAATTTATGCTTTTGCTACTCATTATTGTCAAATTTATATAGTTTTCCCCTTTTTTTTTAAATCTATAAAAATTGTTGTGAAGAATTTAAATATTCTTCGGTTAATCTTTGGTAAATTATCTATTCTCGGCTATATGGTGATCATTAAAAAACTGATATTTTTTAAATCATTTTTATATTAGACACAAATTTTCGCCCATACCTGGGCATCATCAGGCCTTTATCTGAGTAATAATGGTGGTGAATTAAGTAACAATGTCAGTCTCCATTTAACAATCACAGATATGCAGTAGGTAAATAACCTTCTAATACAATTATTTACCAGTTACTGGTAAAAGGCCTGATGATGCCCAGGTATGGGTGAAAATTTGAATCTAATATTAATATGATATAAAAAATATCAGTTTTTTAATGATCATCCCTTATAGCCCAAGAAGAGGAAGAAAACAAAAAATTGTTTTGCTTTTTTACATGAATAAAAAGTATCGATTTGGCAATATTTAATGTGCGCAGACAGTTAAAATTAATCTGGGACTATCCGCAGGCTACATTCTACAAGCCATCCACCATAAAAATCAGATTATTACTTTTGAAGATAAAGGTGCAAGCAAATGGTAGACAAACAAATGGGCGCAGAAGGTTAAAACTTATACGGGACCAACAATGGGCTAATTATGACCTATAGTCAAAATCAGACAAGAAGTTTTTAAGATATGTTGGTTCGTAAAAATTAAGCAACAGATCGACAGACAGACTAGGATCAAAATTTTCCTTGATGTCTGAAATGGATTTCTGTAATAGCATGTTTTACTACGTTTTTATTAACTTGTTTTCTTGTTTGTGTGTTTGTTTGTTTGTGTTGTTGTTAATCGATTTCTAACTAACTTCCCGAATAGCTAAAAATTTGAAACTTTTAGCATAGCTCAGAACACGATGACAATGCATTATTTTAATACTTTCAGCCATCTTTCAGTAGAATTTAATTGGTTTTCAGCAAATTTTGCTTTATGGAAAGTTAGTTCGGAAAAAATCCACAAGTTATTTTATTTGTTTTGCCATATCCCATATTTACAATCCTCATTTTGACGGGTTTCAAATTTGTGAATTTTATAAATAAGAGATAAACATTTAATGACAGCAAAACACAAAATATATCGATTATATTATTTATAATATATCAATGGCAGGGTTGTCATTTATGTGAAGTAAATATATTCGGAACTATTTTTTTTTTTCACTAACATTATATATTATATAACAATAACAATTATATTATCAACATTATATACGATTCAACAGAAAATTTAAAAACGTAGTATATAAAAAGTTCTTTTTATCTTGAAATTATTTTAATTGGAGACAAAAATTTTCATTCTTCAGAATGAGGAGATAGACACGAGACCAATAATAGTCCGTGATGACTGAAATGGATTTTGGTCCAGGAAATTTTTAAATCTGATACTTTCTCGGTGAGCTCAGAAGCAAAATAATAAAATAATGAGGTGTGCGAATGAAAGAGGTGTAGTTTCATAACTTACGAGAAAAACACAGTCGAGGAAAATAATAATATTACAATAAAATAAGACAGACCTGACAACTTCTATTGCTGCCCAACAACATATAAGTAAAAATACCACAAGCTTGTCTTGAATTCTAGGTTCAGCTTCAATCATGGGGAACAAAGTTATACATCTACCTGTAACCTGTAACAATTAATGTACAATAATACTTTCTCCTCACACCATGCATATCTTTTTATAGAGCAATTTCTGAGGCATGCGCTCTCCCTCTCTCGTTCCACTTGCTACACCCATACTACTCTTCTGGCCTTTCAGGAAATCCCCACCCTTCAAGAAACTCTTAGGGTAGTGACACACTTCGCCACCCGGGTAGCGCCACCTGGTTGATGCCACTTGCTCCCGCCACCTGACTTGCGCCACCCACTTATATGAGGGATGCAGTCAGCCCCAGATTTGATTTCCCCTATATTTGATTGAAGGAGTAGGGGCTGAGTGGCGTGACTTGGGTGGCGACGTGTGACAGGCTCAATTGAAAACAATGGGTTGACCGGGTGGCGCCACCTGTGGGTGGCGGCTAGACCGTCGGACGGTCGACCGTATAGTGCCACCCGGCAGGTGGCGCCACCTCGTGTGACAGGTTCCGTCTAGTCTCATAGACGACTGGGTAGCGCCACCCAGGTGGCGCTACCTGGGTGGCGAAGTGTGTCACCCCCCTTAATCTCACAGTTTTCCTTTATTCATAAGTTTTCATCGTTCCTGACTGCCCCATATATTTCTCGCATAGATTAATAATGATAATTTTCCTTTCAAATACTAGGAAATAGGCGGGATGCATAAATAAATCCATCAAAATACCAATTTCACATTTTTGCGTAATAAAAATACATTTATGACTAGAGATGTTGGTAGAAAGTAACACAATACGTTCCCAAGAAAGTAATTATGTAGAAGTAATCGAGTAGAAAGTAATTATGTAGAAGTAATCGAGTAGAAAGTAATCATGTAGAAGTAATCGAGTAGAAAGTAATCACATAGAAGTAATCAAGTAGAAAGTAATCAAAATATGTTCCCTGAGCTTTTAAAAAAGACAATAAAAAACATGTTAGAATAAGTAAAAATGAACATAATTACCAAATGACTGTTTTTAATTATATCATTATTTTAAATAGGATACTTTTAACAAAATTCTAAAAATTCCATTAGAACTAATGATGGAACAAAAAATATTAGAATTTCTCTCTATCATATCTTATCAGAATTTCATCCAAAAAAAAATTAAAGCATATACCTGTAAAAATGGTAAAAAGACGGATCCTTTAGTATAACCAAACATTGGATGCATAACTTCTAAAAATTGAAGTAACTGAGCAAATTTTAAAACTGATCCAACAGCTTCATAAGTCCCAGGAATGGAATCTGAAAAATAAAATAATTATTATACAGTAAAACCTTGATAAGAAGTGTCTCAAGGGGATTAAGGAAACAGTCTTGTTATTGAGGTGCTCATTTTGCTGAGGGTCGTGTTATCAAGGTTATTTTGGCTATCAGTCGTGTTATCGAGGTTAATAGCAGGGTTTTCAAGTCTGTACTTGTTCGACCCATTCCTGTAATAGAGTTGTGTTATCGAGGTTGACTTCTCAAAACTACTTGTTAAAGAGATTCTGAGTTACGTTGTGAATTGGAACAAATTCGTGTTATTGAGGTTGTTTGGATAATAATAAACGCGTTATAGAGGTTAATTTAACATTATGTGTTATGGCAATCTCAAGGGGATTTGAAAATTGCACTTGTAATTGAGGTTTTCGTGTTATTGAGGGTCGTGTAAGTGAGGTTCTACTGTAATAAGTAATACAAGGAGAGTTGGAAATAGACTTTTTCATAAAGTGAAGAAATAATTTGTTTTATTAAATCAAAAGCTTTCACTTAGCCTTAGAGAAATCTAATTAAGCGGTTAAGATAATGATGTAACATACCTAAATAGTTAAATTTTAATTTCTAAGCTTAATGCAGTTACAAAATTGTTCACTTAAAAATTAAAACTAGCTTTGAAAACTAGATAAATGACAATTTAATTAAAATGACTTCATCTTTTACAAATAATGTAATATAATAAAAATAAATACCTGGTCCATCTCTAGAATATCTGATTGCAATAACAATTAAGATGTAAGAGAAAAACACAAATTGAAGCAGATTGTAGAAAAACAAATATACTTTTTTAAAATCCTCTGAAACAAAAATAAAAATAAATTAATAATAAATATGCCTAAAAATAAAGAAGTAAGTAAAGAGTAAAGTAAGTAAGTAAGAAAAGATTGTAACACTGAACTAAACGCTGTTTTATTACAAAAAATGTGTTTAATTCAAGAGAGGTATTGTTAATGGTAAAAAGGATTTGCCCATAATTTCTACAATAAATTTGAGCCACAATTTGCCGCTCATATACTACAATTGCAATGATTCTGTTAATTAATTTAAAATGGTTGTGAAAATCTTGCTCTTTCAGGACCCCTCATTTTCAGGGTTTTGAGGTCGTCCTAGAAACCCTCATGCTTTTGATAGTTCGTCCGTCAGTCGCATCGTGAAGTATATCTCCCTACCTACAGAAGCTGTAGACTTGAAATTTGGTACACAAGTAAAACTTTTTTGCCTAAAAACATAAATTCTATTGCGAACCTAAACACTAAAAATTTCTGCAATCAATTGCGAATAGATTGCAATATTTTATTTTTTTAGTAATTTTCAAGTTGGGTATCATTTCAAAGGTATTGAAATGTAGATTACAAATACATATATCAAGTTACCGAAATAGCAGCCATATTACCCCCCCCCCCAAAAAAAAAAATAAAAAAAACCCAAAATGTACCCCCCCCCCCTCCCTGCACTACCCCATTAGGATAGATTCTAAAAAAAAGAAAAAATACATAAATATATATCTCTGTGGTCCAATGAAATTTCCATGAGTTGATCTCAAAAAGTAAAATTTTAGAAATTCTGGGGACCGTAACTATGGAGCCCCAAAATTTTTATTTTATTTGAAAATTCGAAGTTGGGTATCATTTTAAAGGTATTGAAACTTTGTTCACACAAATATATCGTATTTTCAAAATGGCAGCCATTTAATGCCCCCAAAAAATAAAAAAAAAATGTTCCTCCCCATGCTACCCCATTAGAACAAGTCCTAAAAATATGCATCTTTGTAGTCCAATGATATTTCCGGGATCTGATACAAGAAAGTCAAATTTTAGAATTTTTAGGGGGCCGTAACTCCGGAGCCCCAAAATTTTTATTATTTAAAAATTCCAAGTTGGGTATAATTTTAAAGGTATTGAAATTTGGTTATTATATCGTGATTCCAAAATAGCGGCAATTTTACCCCTAAAAGGATCAAATAAGTGCATACCGAAGGCACTAAAGGATAATAAATGCACACCTTGTTTCTTAAAAGTGTAACTTTTATACATGCTTTTGTAAAAAAAAAAAAAAATAATAATAATAATAATAATGTACTTATGAATTCTAATGACCAGAGACGGGACGTTTATGACTTTTATTTTTCCATTTCATGACCTTTATTCTATGACTTTTATTATCCTGTTTTATGACGTTTATTTTAGAAAATCGGTTGTTTTATGACCTTTTAGCCAAAAGTATGACGTTTATTTTCTGTGAAAATTTAGCCTTTATGTGAAGCATTTCGTTATTTTGGAGGAAAACAGTTCAAAAGAGATTTCAATATTTCATAGATACAAAATTATATTTAGAATATATGTAATAAATGATAAAAAAATACGTGTGGTGTCGCGGGACACCCGGGAGGAACAAAGTTCTTTACATGATTACTATTTTACATGATTATATTTTATTTATTTACAAAACAAAGTGACATTTTTGACATATATAACAAAAATAATCAAAACAAGTCAAGTAACAGGCTTCCTTAATAACACTTTTTCCCGTCTTTTAAAGCTTACGTTTACGCGAGCGTTGTGTGTGAACGCTTGAGCAGATAACGTTTTCCGACGAACTCAGCCTGGGCATTGGTAAAATGAACATGTGTACCAAATTTCATCTAACTCGGTGAGCTTTTACTCAAGTTATCGCCATCTGTAGATTTCGTGACGGATTTTGCGTGACGGTGATTTTGGTCATTTTTTTTTGGATTCACTCCCGGGTTCCAGGACATGCCATAAGGAACTTCGTTCCAATAATTAACATTGTAAAAAGTAATCATGTGTTGTTCTATATTCTCCAGCGTTAAATTGGTTCTTTTGTCCGTCAGTAGAATTTTAAACTTGGAAAAAGACCTTTCGGCGTCGGCAGATGAGGTGGGAGCAAATTTCATGCATGACACGTCATTTGCTTTTGCTTTTGCACGCCCTTCAACCGGGCAGCTATGGCCGGTTGATGTTCCCACTCAGGATTCCTTGAGAGAACAGCAGTGAACTTTTCTTTCACCTTTTCCCCCACTCTTCCAACCCAATCAGTACCACAAAGGGTCTTGATTTTTTCGACGCCGTTTGGAAATAGCATATCCTGTTTTTGCAAACCTTTTATTATGTCAGGAAATGTCCCAAAGTTGTCGTTGATGTAGTTCAGGTGGGTTTCCAGTCCTGGAGCCTTTAGGGCTTCTTTTGCATTGCGAATTGACGGCGCCTCTCCAGCATCCAATGAAGCTAAGACCTTGAAGACTCCAGATACAAAGTAGGTGTAGAACTTACCTGTTTATCACATGGCTTACAGAAGAATGTCTCACCTTCCAAAGAAAAGTCCACCTCCTCTGACACCCACTTACGCTTAAGCGTTAATTTGTTTGCAGGAGTTTTCGGCATTCTGACACGAGTAGAATCTATTAAGAAACTAGTTACACTAGTAAAATTAATCAAGAAACAAGTAACACGAGTTTCTTATTCGTGTTACTTGTCATCAAATGAGCAATTAATCATTCTACTCCCTTACCATGAATATATACAAAATTTTAATTATGGAACAGCCAATCAGGAGACTGCCCAATCCAATGGGTTTACTATTGGCTAACTGGAGAATCTATCTTGAACTTCCTGGATTCTAATCGGAGGAGTTGTTCCAAGAAGGAGCTGATCAGGAGCCCTATTTTGGAATTAGGGATGACCGTCGGTGCCTCCCTGGTTGTAGGTATGTATAAGCGCATTAGTTAAGTCCGAAAGTGGTCAGGGAATTAAGAGCCCAGGCCTATCACTAAGCTGATGTAAGGGTTTTTTGTTCGAACTGCACTTTTACCTGGAACCGGACCACAAATGTTCAATTTAAACATTTTCTTTATCAAAAAAATAAAACCTTTTTGCTAAACATTCGGCAAAAAAAGGCCATTTTATGACGTTTATTCCAAGAAACCCCTATTTTATGACGTGTATGCGTAAAATGGCTATTTTATGACAAAATCATATGACTATGACGTTTATGACTTTTTCCCGTCTCTGCTAATGACCGAAGAAACCCATTTAGTAACTTGCTGGCAAGTACTTGACGGGATTTTTTTGTATAATGAAATTTCTAAACAGAATTTTTTTCTTCGGAATCATCAATTTATTTATTTAGAGGTCCAACTTTGTATTCATTCCTAAATAACAAGTTGTTAAATTAAAGTTAATATGTTTTTAATGATATCTTCATTTCTGCATAATTTATCAAACATTGTTTAATTTGGTTAATTATTTGAAAAAAAAAAAAAATATTGAGGGAGGTGTTTCATTAAAGGGAATGAACCTTACGATAATATAAATTTAAAGTTATTTTAAAATTGAAAAGATAAGAACCTTTAATGTATCCAATTTCTTGTTTGCTAAGATTCTTATGAAGCTCAGAATAATCAGACATAATGTCTTTTTTTATTTCACTATCTGAGAGATCGTCGTCTTCACTCTTCCAGCGATCGAAATCCACCTGAAAAATTAAAAACCCAATATTTGAAGGCATGTTGTCATTCCTTTTTACTTCCATTTAAAAAAACTCCTTTATATTAACCAAGAATGTTAAAGGATTAAATGGTGTTTAATTTTTAAATGTGACAGGTTTACAAACTACTGTCATAATTTTTAGTTGTGTGTTATTGAATTTTTGTTAGATTGTAATGAAAATACAGTAGAACCTCGCTTACACGATCCTCAATAACATGACAACCTCAATTACAAGTGCAATTTTCAAATCCCCTTGAGATTGCCATAACACATAATGTTAAATTAACCTCTATAACGCCACTATTACTATCCAAACAACCTCTATAACACGGATTTTTTCTAATTCGCAACGTAACTCAGAATCTCTTTAACAAGTAGTTTTGAGAAGTCAACCTCTATACAGCAATGGGTCAACCTTGAACAAGTCTAGACTTTAAAAAACACCGCCCTCGAACCTCGATAACACCAAAACGACTGATAGCCAAAATAACTTTGATAACAGGACCCTCAACAAAAAGAGCACCTCGATAACAAGACTGTATCCCTAATCCCCTTGAGCCAGTCCTTGTCGAGGTTCTACTGTAATAACGCTGATTTATGTTAATGTTTAGTCAATTCATTTGTTGTGGAACCACTCATTCATCCATGTCAATATGTGTGTTATCCATGTTGACATCAGGGTCTTTTCCGCATTTCCCTTCAGAAATAGTTATTGAGTTCATTCAAACCAAAGTGTACCAAAACCTCAAAGAATACAAAGATCAATATACAGTAGAGCGTTGATTATCCGAACTAATATTTTTTGGGTGGTTCGGATAATCAAAAATTTGGATAGTCAAAATTCACTAAAAAAACAGAAAAAATTAAAAGGGAAGATGTAAAAATAATCGACCACGTTTATACAAAAAGCATATTCGTTTTATTTATCTAGATCATGGTGAAAAAAAATATAAGTTGTATCACCTAAGATTAATCTGGCATAAAGAAAGTTGTAATACTTCTCTTCTTTAATGTTGACTTCCTCTTAATGGTTTTGAAACTAAGAGCATTGACATAACCGAACAACAGAATGGAGAGGCATTAAGTGGAAAATTGCTGCTAATGATTCCACAAATTAAATAGACGAACAAAAGTTAGTTCTTAGTAAGGGAGCTAGGGTAGCCGAGCGTCTTAAGGCGCTCGCTCAGCTATCAATAAGTCGAGGCAACTCGAGGTCGTGGGTTCGATCCCGTGCCATGATACTCTGAATTGCATCAATGAATCACAGACAGTGCAGGGCAAGGGACACCCTTTATGTGGACTCTTCCCCCACTCTTTGATATGGGTCCGATCCGTGTCATGATGATGTAATTTGTATCTATGGTTCGAGGACGGAGCAGGGCGAGGGACACCCTTTATGGGGGCTCTTCCCCCGCTTTGACGCATGCTTATATAGCTTACTAATGACCACACCATACTCGCTTCGGCGGTACTATGTACAATTGTATGATGCGTAAAAAGGGCTTAAAAGATGACCTAATTGCAAGGTTCGAACAAGTGGTTCGTCCTACCCGTTCTAGTAGGAAGTACTAGACTACTACTACTACTAGTTCTTAGTAAACAAATGTTAATGTCTGCCCCGTCAAACTGATTTCATTGAAATCTGGTATCCCTTCATACAGCTAACACCGCTTTTTCTAGGAATTAATTAAGCGATGGCTTTTAATTTTTTCCATAAAGCCAGTTCGGATAATTGAACGTTCGGATAATTGACTCTCTACTGTATAAATCTAATATACCTTGAGCCAAGCAGGCTTCTGCTGATGTTTAATAAGTCTAGGCCAAAAACCAGAGAATTTTTTCTTCAGTGTAAATTCAACCACTCTATCTGTCACTTTGGAAGAATGCACTTCATCCTAAAAATGAAAAAATAAAATAGGATCTTAAGTCATTGATACATAGTTAGAAGTTATGTGAAAACAAATTGCCCTTTTAATATAGAAAAGTGCTCAGTAGTTGAACGAGCGTAGTGAGTTCTTCATTTCAGAGACTTGGGATTTGAAAAGTTTGTTTGTTTGTTTGTTTGTTTGTTTGTTTGTTTGTCTAACGATAACTGGAGTAAAAATTGATCAATTTCAGCGAAATTTGGCACGTAGATGCATCTCAGCATTTTTAAGAACTGTATAGTTTTTGAAAATTCCTCACTAATTATTTCCAAGATGGCGGCCAATATGGCGGACGACTAAAAAAAAAGTTTTAAGCCAGCATAATGTGTTATACATCCTTTTGAAGGTCTTTAAGAGAAGGAAAAGAATATGTAACTAATCAGATTTCACACTTCATATTTTCAAGATGGCGGCCAATATGGTGGACGACAAAAATAAAAAGTTTTAGTCAGCATAATGTGTTATACATCGTTTTAAAGGTCTTTACGAGAAGGAAAAGAAAATTTAACTAATAAAATATCACAGTTAATATTTTCAAGATGGCTGCCAATATGGCGGACGACTAAAAAAAAAAGTTTAAGTCAGCTTAATGTGTGTTATACATCGTTTTAAAGGCCTTTAAAAGGAGGAAAATAATATTTAACTGATAAAATTTAATACTTCACACTTTCAAGATGGCGGCCAACATGGCGGACGACTAAACAAAAAGTTTTTAGTCAGTATGACATGTTATACATCAATTTAAAGGTCTTGAAGTTTAGGAAAGGAATATCTAAGTATTAAAAATGTCACACATAATATTTTCAATATGGCGGACTATTAAAAAAAAAATTGATCTGCTTGGCATGTAATACATTAATCTAAAGGTCTATAAAAGTAAGAATAGAGTCAATAACTTTTCAAATTTCATAATTTATATTTTCAAGATGGCGGCCAATAAGGTGAATGACAAAACGTTTTTCGTCCGTATGGCATTTTATATATCGTTTTAAAGGGTTTAGAAGTAAGAAAAGAGTAAATAACTATTAAAATTTCACTCTATATATTTTCAACCAATTGTAGATAATTATTATTTAGTACAATTATTGCATACTAAGCAGTTTAAACTGGAAATTTAGTTGAACGTTGTTTAATAGAGGTATTGCAGGCTCGCTATGATCGCACGTTTATACAGGAGTTGTAATAATGTTATTGTTGGCTCGCTGCGCTCGCCCTGTATAGACAACATTTAAAATTAGTTTTCATTTAACTGGGTATATTGAAGGTTCGCTGCACTCGCCAATTTATTTAGTATTTCTGGATTATGTTATGCTGTATAAACTTGCGAGTGCAGCGAGCCTGAATTAATTATATTAAATAATGATTACGTACAAATACTTTATAAACAGGCGAGCGTAGCGAGCATACAATAACTTTATTTAATTATATTTACTACAAATTCTGAATCAAACCGGCGAGCGTAGCGAGCCATCTTTAATTTGATTAAATAATTACTATATTTACTGTATAAACAGGCGAGCGTAGCGAGCCTTCTTTAATTTATTTGATTAAATAATTAGTATATTTACTGTATAAAAAGCGAGCGTAGCGAGCCTTTAATAACTTTATTTAATAAATATTTACAACAAATTCTGAATCAAACAGGCGAGCGTAGCGAGCCTTCTTTAATTTGATTAAATAATTACTATATTAACTGTATAAACAGGCGAGCGAAGCGAGCCTGCAATAACTTTATTTAATAAATACTTACTACAAACGCTAAATCAACAGGCGAGCGCAGCGAGCCTACAATAAATTTATTTAATAAATATTTTCTACAAATGCTAAATCAACAGGCGAGCGCAGCGAGCCTGCAATAACTTTATTTAATAAATATTTGCTACAAATTCTGAATCAAACAGGCGAGCGTAGCGAGCCTTCTTTAATTCGATTAAATAATTGCTATATTAATTGTATAAACAGGCGAGCATAGCGAGCCTACAATAACTTTATTTAATAAATCTTTACTACAAATTCTGAATCAAATAGGTGAGCGTAGTGAGCCTTCTTTATTTTATAAAATAATTACTATATTTCCTGTGTAAACAGGCGAGCGTAGCGAGCCTGCTATAACTTTATTTAATACATATTTACTAAAAACGCTAAATCAACAGGCGAGCGCAGCGAGCCTGCAGTAACTTTATTTAATAAATATTTACAACAAATTCTGAATCAAATAGGCGAGCGTAGCGAGCCTTCTTTAAATTGATTAAATAATTACTATATTAACTGAATATCAGGCGAGCGTAGCGAGCCTACAATAACTTGATTTAATAAATATTTACTACAAATCCTGAATCAAATAGGCGAGCGTAGCGAGCCTTCTTTATTTTATAAAATAATTACTAAATTTCCTGTGTAAACAGGCGAGCGTAGCGAGCCTGCAATAACTTTATTTAATAAATACTTACTACAAACGCTAAATCAACAGGCGAGCGCAGCGAGCCTGCTATAACTTTATTTAATACATATTTACTACAAACGCTAAATCTACAGGTGAGCGCAGCGAGCCTGCAATAACTTTATTTAATACATATGTACTAGAAATGCTGAATCAAGAGGCGAGCGTAGCGAGCCTGCGTTAATATTATTATTAAATAAAGATAATGGACAGAATCATTTTAATGATCTTTTCAGGTTAAATAAGAATGTCAGGTTTTACTGAAATATTATCCTGATATCATTATTGAGAACATAGTATGGCTGATATAAAAGCACCTTTCTACGCGAGTTCTTTATGCACCGCATCACTAGTAATAATAAAGGAACTATAGGACAGAAATAGAGGCTACCCTATCTCTCATTAATGTTGCAAAATAATGATAAATACTTACTAAATAAAAATAATTTATACTTCTCATTAATAATTATGAACATTAAAATTTACATTTTAAAAAGGTTTTTTTCATTTTTCTGTTTTTTAGCTTTAAATTATGTGAAATCATGTTT
This sequence comes from Gerris lacustris, assembly GCA_951217055.1. Classification (NCBI taxonomy): domain Eukaryota; kingdom Metazoa; phylum Arthropoda; class Insecta; order Hemiptera; family Gerridae; genus Gerris; species Gerris lacustris. The sequence continues at coordinate 10,144,281 of OX578281.1, forward strand.
GATTTGGCTCAACTTTCTACCACAGCAGACAACGAAGGCATCGGCTATTAAATTATACTTTTTGTTTTTTTTTAATAAAACCAAAATAAATTAATTAAAAGTGTAGTGTTGTAACCTAAAAAGGGGTTGCCGACTAGGTTCAGTTGGGGTGGGTTGGAAAAAGGAGTGGAGTTAATCAGTGAGAGTGTAAAATGAATACTCAAAATTAAACATAAACAAAGAATATTTACTACTGTTAAACTTAACTTATACTTATGAGAACTGCAATAAACACAAAAATAAATTATCCTATGGAAAGGTAAAATAATGAAGCTGAACCTCAGAATCAATAACAAAATAAATCACAATGTGTGAAAAATAAAATCAACATAAAAAATCCTACAAAAAAGAATCATTCTCAACTTAAAGAAATAAATTGCTGTATTCTAACAGTTCTTATTAATTTAAACCTTCGAAATAACCAATAATACAATAATAATAATAATAATTAAATTAAAATACAATCTATAAAAATTCAAATTTACTTATGATAACATAATATAATAAAAGAGACTCAGGTCATAGTTGAGTTGAATCCCCAGAAGACTAGAGAAGAAAACTCTTCACACCCGATCTTTGTTAATTTTTAATTATAACCCCGTCGTGCATGTACTTAATCGGGTCCGTAGAACCTCTACACGCACCTACCGGCCGCACTTAAAGTAGTCCACACACGAGAAGTGCCCCTGCACCATAAATCCTCAAACGGATATGCAGACTAACAGCCAAGAATTTAATAAACCTAACTAAAATTAAAGTCCTAAAATATAATTAAAATTAATGCACATGAAAGTGTCCGAATGGGGTTCTCAGTTTTAATTACTAATCGAAAACTAGGACTTAGCTGGTCTACGAGCCGATGTGTGGAGCAAAAGCAACCTTGTAGAATGCTAGGGCTGAGCGGCGTCGTTGAGTTGGAGTGCCTGCCGTACTCTACCAGCTTAAGTAAGGCCCGTCGTAGATCCGCAGTGCGTAACGCCGCCTCCGTACCCAGTGAGTCTCCTGGCTAGGCTAGCTGGCTAGACCTCGACTGAAGTGTCGTTCTATGTCTCCGCTATTCCAGCCTTCTTCCCCCCCGAGTCTCTCTTATCTCAAACTGATAATCCTCTAACAAACTAACTCTTGTTTACAACAAAGATGTTTACATCTAAACAATCAACCTATCTTCTAAGGATAAACAACACTCAAGGGAAAGGTGTAAGGTAAAAGGTATTGTTATATTTATTATCGATTTTTATTTATATGCAAGTTTATTTATATTATTATAAGCTAATTTATTTCTTTATTATGCATGCATTCCATTATCTTATTAATTTATAAAACTTATTATTATATCATTTATTTAAAATAGTTTAGAGTACTCATTAATTATATTATTATTTAATTATTATTCTTATTATTATTATTCTCATTATTATTATTCTTATTATTTAATTGAGGTTTATTTAATTAATAAATTTTATAATCGTTACACTGTATTTACCTCCGTTGCAATATCACTGTAGAAATCTAATTTAAAAGCATATTTTGATGCACCTCTGGCACCCACTCCATAAGCGGACATCTCCATACTTTGGCTTTCAAGTTGTACATTTTGATCCTGTAAAATAATAAGGAATTAATCATTTTGAGCTCAATGGAACTTATTTAGTTGCAAAACATTGTCTTGGAAAATAAATAAATAAATCCTTACATTTGGAGCCCACTATACAAAGAGTTTACAGGGAAGTAGATGTTATGGGTAGTTGGTAACACTCATATCATGGCTGACTCTCATAAAATTGTCTGCTATCTATTTCTGCACTGCAAAAGGTTTCCCTCGAAATAAAAAATTAAATTCATTTAAAGCTTTGGTGAAACTGAAGAATACTTAGCTGTTTGGAGAAGGGGTTAGAAAAGTGTGCAGGCCTTACTCGAATCTTTTTTGATAAAGATGTACCAACTCTCTTATGCAGGGCTGCAAACTGGTTGTAAGGTCTAATTTACTGACTAATAATGTGAAAATACTGACTAAATACCTACTAACATTACTGACTTCAATCCTTATTTAAAAAAAATAATGACAAATCAAATAATTAATTAATTATTTTCAATTTTCTCCCCACTGACCAGCTGTAAAAACTAAAATTTGATCTTTAATAAAGAAACACGATAAATAGGTAATGCTGTTGTGAAGTTGTCAGAAAATATATAAAAACAAAGATACTTCCACTTTCGTCGGGTTAATTTTTAACAGAGTAACGATGTTCTTATATTTCGTAGATTTCATGAGGTCAGTTTTAAATTTTTAGGAAATATTTAACAAATGCTGGCCATTGTTCTAAAAGTCGTTTGCCTGCTTGCCCCAAGGATAACCATCTTGACGACATATGCTTAATAAATTTATGACTGGGCAAATTAAAGCCTTTTTAAACTTCTCTCAAATGTATAAATCATACAAATGCACTGTTTGAAAAAAGGATATAATCTCTCAAGTGTACAAATCAAGCTAAATTGTACTACCAAGCGATTCTCGACCGCACCGCCTCAATCAGTTTAGTCAAAGCATTCAGTAAAACTAAAGAATTTGAGACGGTTAATAGAAAAGATGGCGGGGCCTCACTCCAACGGATTTTTTTGACAAAGGGATATCAACTCTCCTATGAACAAATCATACATATATAATTTCTCAAATGTTTAAATCAAACAAACGTACTGTTTGACAAAGGAATATAAATCTCAAGTTATAAAAAGCTTGGTTTTCCGGTGAAATTAAGTTAATAGTTTCTCAAGTGTATAAATTAAGCAAAGATGTGCAGCCAAGCCATTTTCAACCTTATCGTCTTCTTCAGTTTAGCCAAGTTTTCCTATTTTTTTAACTTGTATTTTAGGATATTTTGTATTAATTTACCTTAATTTTGTTTTAGAAAAGTTAATAATTCACTAGAAAAAAAAGAAAAAAGTTTTGCGAAGTTTCTTGTTTTTCCCTCCTATCTTTTTAGATTAGGTTTGAAGTTATCCGAGAACAATTATCTTTAACAAAAGAATCTCTCTAAATTTAATTAATTACACGTCCCTAATTCATTTTGGAACGTGAAGAGGTACTTTAAAACTTTCCAATTTGAAACCCAGTAAAGTAATATTGGGTAAACAACCATATTACAATAACCTCTATATTATTGTCTTTAGGAAATAAATGTCGCCGGAAAGAGTTATATTTCAATAACCGAAAAGTAAAGAACCGATTTTGTTCACACTTAAGTTTTAATACGCACAATTTGATTAGGGGATAAGAAAGAAAAAAAAACATACCTTGATATCTCGAAGATCGACTTTTAAAAATATAACATTAGCGTCTTGAGCCCAGTAAACAAAAGGACTAGGCTGATCGTTACTAGTTACCATTTTTTAAAACATAAATCTAACTATTTCCAAACGAAATATGTAGTTCAATAATGATTTTATAAATTAATTAAATTCAAAGAGAAAAAAGAAAAGAATAACAAATGATAACGCGTATTTTAGATTAGATACAGATACTAGAGATACCAGTCGAACAGTTTTACCAACTCACAGAAATAATTCCCTAAAATAATTATTCTTCTTATTATTTTATTTGTTTAAAGATCGTGATTGGTAGAGCGTGGAGTGTTTATCGTTATCAAAAGTCAAGTTGTGTCTGCGTCTTGTCTACTTTATTTTGTGTTTGTGATCGCAATTTTTGGATTCAAGTTTTCAATTTTTTAACTAACATTGATTTTTTTTTTGTTCAGCTAAAGTGTGTGAAGCGAAGTTATAAACTTTTTATAAAATATTTACATTTTGATATTAGCTTATCTTAATTTTTAACCAACTATTAGAAGGTTTTAGATGCTAACGGTAAGTAAATCTTATTACTTTTGTTTATTAAGGTCTGTGATAACTACATAACTTAAGATTGACAACTACTAACCATAGCATAACTTATACTGTGAACAGATGAGGCAAATTTGCACTATTTGGCCTTTATTTAGTTAATGTCCTTTAGAAAAACGTCTGATGACACATGCCAGTTATGGATTGTTTCCGGTATATTCCTTGATGCCAATGTGACATCTATTACCTGTGCTTTGATTCCATTTATAAAAGTATTTTTTGTTCCTATATTCATTACCTCTATATCGGTGGATGCTAGAAATTCTAATAGCGCATCTCCTTTGCTGTTGCAGTCAGTGCGGCCCTGTCATGATGATGTGAGGATGTCATGATTATGGCCTCCGACTGGAATGGCCTTCACCTCTGAGAATCTGATAATTTTGGTCAGTTCCCTTCTTGGGGGAAGGTCCTGGCTATCTTATGGAAAGAATAGACTTGCTATATGATAGCCAGGTCCTCTGTCACTACGATGCATGCCCTAGGGTTAGCCTCGTCTGGTCTTTTCCTTTCCCCCTACTACTAGCCTCAAAACAGTCCTCCTCATCCCTCTAATCTCTCCTCTATAAGCATAAGGTACCTGAATTAACACTATCATTAGGTTTGTTCCAACCACCAGTTCCAAATTAGTTTCGGATTAGTCCGTGATTGACGTAATGCGCATGCGCGATCATTGACCGGTGGGAATTGATTTGTGATTTCGTTTTTGTTGGAACGCTCCTTTCTCGAACCAAACTGTTTGCTGTGGTAGGTTTTAGCACTGTTATCTGAACAACTTTTTGAGTTGATCGTTTATGTGATTTTGCGTTCCTGTGATATAAAACATACCTGAACTTATTAATATTAAAGATATGGATGATGGATGAGTCAATAGTTGATGAAGATAAGTGCCAGTCGCTTCAATCAGGGCCTGATTGGGCCGCCTAGGGGCTCGCACAACAAGGGGGGGCCACACTACAAAAGTTTCATTTTCTAATGCTAATTAAGTTTGAAAGTTGGAAGTAAAACCTAAATACTCATAGAGGATATGACGAAAATACATGCACATATTTTAGAAATGTTTATTTAATACATGAATTCACGATTTCATTTTGATTTACGCAATTCACAATTTTCGGGCTTACTGTGGTGAACCAGTTTAAGTAGACTCACGGCACACTCGTATTTTTATTGATATAATCCTAAATGCTCTTTTGTTTTAAAAAACAAATATTAATCTTAGTCCAGTTAACGAAAGAAATATTGCGGAAATAAATCGGATTCTTTCGATATTTGTTTGAAAATGGAATAAGTATCAAAAGTCCATCTTGGAAAATAGGTCCAATTTTTATTTTTTTCAGAAATATCTAGAAAATGCCATTATATGCACAAACATCGTCGCATTCGTACAAAAACATTTTAAAAAGAAGAGTTGATTCGCAAGAAAGGGGAATAATAATTTTAATAGGCGAGCGAAATCAAAACAAAAACAATGAAGCGGAGCGGAAGGTTACGTTTCTGTTCACCCAAACTCAATCCCAAACTACTAGTCCCTGCCGCCGATCGCTGACTGCTCTGACTGGTTCCAAACTAATCCGTGATTCAATCAGAGCGTGGTTGGAACAGCCGATTAACAGTCGGAGTCAGTCAGAGTTTGAGTTTGGGCTCGTTGGAACGCTTTTTTTCCAAATGCGCATGTGTCGGACAGTTCCAAACCAGTTTGAAGAGTGGTTGGAACAAACCTATTGACTATTTCCTAGTCAAGGTTTCCTGTGGTTCCCCTACAGCATCTTGAATGTTTTGTAGATTAATGTGCTTTACCTTTTTCATTCTAATGACTTTGACACCCGTGTCCTCCCTTTTTGGTGCTAGGAATCTGTGAATCACCGTACCCTGAGTAACAGCCAAATGCCATTTAAATCTGTCAAGCCTTACAAAATTGATGCTCTGCCAAACAGACAGACTGATTATTTTTAGCTTATTTTAAAAATTGATTAAAATTATCATAATTTAGATATTATGTATATGTTTAATCATAATTTGTCACTATGTATTTATGTTTTTTTTGTTTGATTTTTTTTTAGGTTGCTGTAGGAGATATTGGTTGCATTGACTATATTTTACCTTTTTTTTAAGATAAAATTTTTAATTTAATTTTATTTAGGAATATGTAGTGATATTTATATTATAAATTCCCAAGAGTTAAATGGATAAAAATGTAGAAGTGATCTGTATAGATGATAGTGATGACGAGGGTGTTAAGCAACCTCCTCAAACTACAAAGAGTAAAGAAAATTATAATATTCTTGTAATTTCTTCAGATGAAGATGCCAGCGAGGGTGAAATCGAGGAATGCAATAAAAATTTGGGCGACAATGTCCCTTCTAATAAAATTAAGGATAACAATGCTTGCATCGGAGCTCAGATTCAAGTTAATAAGAAAACTAATTTTCCGGCAGGAACTACCGCTGAAAATTTGGGCAGATCCGTTAATGTCGATCATCAGAATTCAATAGATAAAGTAAATATGTTTCCTCAAAGCGGTTTAAATTATAAATTACAAGCTGGAGGATCAGAATTTAAATCAGCTTCTACAAATATTAAATTGGCCGGTAAGTCAAGTGAGGCTAAATGGAATTTAGTTGCTATCTCTACTCTACTTAATAGTAGTAAAAATAATGAAAATATCCCGTCACAAAAAATTGAATATACTCCTGGGTGTAATCTCCCATCAAACAATAATCAATTAGTCGAAAGAAAAAACTGTCAACCGTCTGATATCGAGTTAAAAAAGAATATACAAAATAATTCGGTGCCTGTTATAACAAGTCAACCAGTGCCTATTCAAGAAATGTCTTTGATTACTCCACCTGTTCAAAATTCAATAGCTATTAATGTTCAGAGTTCATCCTTACAATCGACAGTACGGGCTCCTTTAGCGATCAATGTACAATTGCCGAGGAATCCTGGTGTAAATCAGAATTCTATTCAGGTTCCTATTTCTATGTCTCAGAATATGATTAGAAACTCGATGCAGACAACCAACAGCCAGAACTTTGTGCTTTTATCTAATGGGATGTTACTTAAACCGCCTGGAATTCAGCAATTTCCCAACCAATTTGTACAGAATCAGTCGGCCATTCCAGTTTTTATGGGTGGCAATATTCAAAATGTGCTCAGGCCTCAAACCACGGTGCAAAATAATAATAGCAATCAATCTCAAATTATCGTGATGCAAACTGTATCTAAAAGCACGACTCAACTATCAAATAGTGTTTCGAGAACTCAAAAACTTAAAGATTTCGCTCAGCTTGTTCTTGTTAATCCATCTCATCAAAAAGAAAATCAAAATTTCTTGCCATCATCATCATCATCATCTGTAAACCAAACTACATTGTTGAACTCTAGTAGTAATCAAGTTCAGTTCTGTGTCAATGGCGATTCCAGTCTGGAATTACGTCCTTTAGTTTTAAACTCCGTTAATACCGTAGAGCAAACTGTCAGCATGAATCCTCTAATGAATTTCAGTAATGGCACGCAGTTTTCAAATGTTAACGTGGAGACTACGTCCAAAGTAACCTCATATCCGGCTGTCGATCCATTCTTAAATGTAAGAGTTCAATCGGATCCGATAAATACCAACCCGTCAGGAGTTACTCAAACATCGGTGCCACCTTGGAAACAAAATGAAGCTCCCACGGCAAATTGCGATCGACAAAAAGACCCTACACACACTTCCATACCACCTTGGCTGAAAGTGGCAGCCACACAAACTGAACCTACCGTGAAACCTCCGATAACATTAGGACAACTGTTATCCTGCGTACCTCAATCTTCACAGAATCCGAACGGCTCCATCTTGTTTCAGGTGTTAAAACCTTCAGACCCTAAGAGTCAATGTAATACTGAATCTCAACCGAATCCAAATTCTCATGAGAATATATCAATTAATGAAAACAATAGTAATCTTGAAGTAGAGTCTAATTCAAATAAAAATATCTTGCACCCTCCTCCTTCTATAGATCATTCCACATCTTTATCGAAGCCTACTCAGTGTGACAGTGAGATAAATATCAATGCGTTAGATTCAAAGTCTTTGCAACCTTCTGATCCGGACATTCTTCAAAGCGTTGAAACTAAATTCGATTGGAAGCCCGTTGAAATATCAACTGGTGAAAATAAAACAAGTGGAGATCTTCAGGAAAATATAAATTTTTCAAGTAAGTTTTGCAAATCAAGTTATATTTTATTTTATATCTGGGCTGGGGGACAGAAGACATTTTCCGTCACTCTTAAAAATAGAGGTAGCTTAGTTTTTCCTTTTCAGTAGCTATTTTATGCCAATGAGCACTGAAGTAAATATTTTTAAATTTTATATAAAATTATATCAGCGGAGCTTTAGCAAAACCAAAAAATTTTCTATCCCAGAAAACGTTTAGTACTTTATTTCACCACTAGGAGTGATGTAGTATATATATTTATATATTGTATTTTCTCAATTTTTGAGAGATATACTTTGTCCATGTTTACTCTGTTTACAGGGGGCAAACAGAGCCAGGGGGGCTTTCTAGAATTCATTCTCTTTGGAACGAAAAAATACAGTCCTAAGGACATGGTAGTTAAGTCCTAGGGTACCTTAAGTCCTAGTACCTTCTCCTTGAATCTTTATTCAATAAAAACCTAATTATTAACACACAGTTTTGCCATTTTTTTTTTTTTTTTTTTTTTTTGCCTATTGCCAAAACTCTTACCGAGCACCACAAAACTAATACTTCGCATTTGACAGGGTTTTCAATTGCATTTTAAAAATATTATACAGGTAATTCTCAGGAATCCTAATTTTTTAAATAACATTACTCAGCGAATTTTAAGGTTGAGGTAGCGTATTTGGGGCATCATGTATAGAAATGCAAAAACTAACAAATATAATGCATACATAATTAAAGTGTTTCATGTAAATTGATATAATTGCATTATTTATGTATTCTTTTTTATTTCATACTCTCCTGAAAAACCAGATACGCTACATCGAAGCCCAGTTAATCTACAACAGATACATTCAAAATCGACCTGTTTATAGGGGTGTCTTAAAATAGAGGACTGAATATGGAAAATGTATTAAGAGAAAACTTATGAAATGAAGAAGAATCCATAATTGGTGCACTTTTTATCAATATACAGAAAAGACTTTAATTATATGTGCTAGTTTTTTTAAGTTCTATACATGATGCCCCATATACACTACCTCAACCAATTTTATGCCTACTATTTATTTATTTTTACAAATATGTTTAAAATATTCAACTTGCAAAAATGACGCTGAATTTAGCGTGAAGTCTCCAACTTCAATAAAGTGATGCCATTCTAATTGCAAAGGTGGTGTCCTTCTATGTCAACACTAAATTTTTATTAATTGTATGAGGCTAGTTAATGTAAACATAGGATTTTAAAAATCTTGTAGCTTCAGGAATAGCTTAGAAATCTGCGTTTAGATGGGATGGTGCCGCTTGTGCAACATAATTTTGGAATCTTGAATGTTTAGTTTCAATTAATTAAACTACCTTCTTACCTTGTAAAATATTTTGGTAAAACTAAATTTATTTTACTGTTATTTAAAAAAAGTTTTTCCAAGAATGACCTTGTACAATCTACAAACACAAAAATTAATGTAGATAATTATTAAAGTATTATTTGCTTCTTCACAGCAACTGACTCTGCAATTTGCTGTTAACATGTTGCCGTTGGAAATCTTATTTATTTATTAATTTTTATTTTATTATTTTTAGGTTTGTATAATGGCGACATTAGTATGAAGACTGAGGATGATATTATTCTTATCGACGATAGTTCAGATGAGGAGCGGAAAGAAAACTTTCCAGCTGATGATACATTTCAACAACACGTAGTCCAAGATCTGCCGGTAACTACGGGACTACAAAGAAGCAAGGAAACAACAACTGAAACTGGTGAAGATACTTCAGAGAAAATGCTTCAACGAGGGCAAGATATAATTAGAATTCAAATTGACGCTACTCTGAATAAGTCTTACGACCATTCCGGCTTAAAAATCAATGTTAATAACGCTTCTTTTCAGAACTTCCCTGAAAGCATTTCTAATTTGTCAAGCATCGACATCAAAGAAGAGATAAACGGTACTAACTTCACTATAAACTATTCATCTGGTGAGAGCGATGTTCCAAATGAAAAACAATATACTATTACTAATGACAGTGGTATGACTGATAGCAAAACTAAAGATTTAAAAGACAGCGAGCTTTTTAACGCGAATCAAGAAATTAAAATAGAAAATTCAGATGAATCAACTAACGTGGGAGAATTTAAAAAGGAAAATGATTCAAAATGTATGAATGTGGTAGATGAATTCTCCTATGCTAAAATCGAGTGTAAATCAGAAAGTAGTGATTCATATGAAGATATATCTAAAGTCGAAGCCAAATCGGAAGGTGATGATTCATCTGAAATAGGATCTGATATGGATGTGGGTTTGGTGAATGACTCGTCAGATGAATCCGATTATGAAGTGGATGAACAAAATCAGCATGAATTCATGGATCTTAGTGATACAGAAAGTGAATTAAATGATTGTGAAGAAGTGCCGATATCTTCAGTTTCAAAGTCTAGTGGTGAAACATCTAATGAAGTGAAAAATGAAAGTATAACTCCTAAAGACGAGAAGCCCTTTGTTTGCCCCCACTGTGGCTTTTGTGTTGCAATAGAAAAAAACCTTGAAATACATATTAAAGCTTTCCACACTGAGAAGAAAGCTCCGTCTTCAAGTGCTCCAAAACCAAAAGAACAAACAAAAAATGTTACAAAAAGGACCCGTAAGTTTCCAGCGGAGAAGATCAAATTTAAATGTACAAGTTGTGATTTCGAGGCACATCATTCTGCGACCGTAAATAGACATTTACGAGTATTACACGGAGTATATGCCTGTATTAAATGTAAGTTTTTAGGGAATAGTTTGGAAGAGCTTAAAACTCATAATGAAATCCACAAAACTGTAAGATGTGAATTGTGCGATACTATGATTTCATCGCCTGAGTTCCGTTCTCATTTATCGACTCAGCATCCGGTGTCGTTCCGTTTTAAATGCGATAGTTGTGAATTTAAAGCTAACGCAGAGTGGCAGCTAAGAACTCACAAATGCATGGGAAATGACAGTGACAACTCTGTCGGTACTTCAAGAGGGCTAGATTGTAATGCAAAACGTAAACTCACCACAATTGATGAAGGCGGCAATAAAAAACAAAAATTGAGATCTGCAGGTAGATGTAAGTTTATTTGTGATTTTTGTGGCTTTCGGGCATCGAATGAATCTAGTCTCTCTCATCACCACAATTTAAAACATTTTCAAGGCAAGACCTTTTTTCAATGTCACCATTGTCTTTTTAAAGCCGAAAGTAAATTTAATCTTACTAACCATAATCATGAGTCCCACCCGGAGAAATTCCCTTACGTGTGCCATGTTTGTAATTTTAGAACTTCGAGAAACGATCGGCTTCAGGATCATATGAAAAGACATGACAAAAGTGTTTCAAGCCAGGAGAAACCCGTCCATCAGTTAATTTTTTGTGAACATTGCAATTTTAAAGCAGATAATACCGATTCCATGAAGCAACATTGTCAGGAACAACATGATCTGAATAGAAAAACTCAACAAAATTCCTTGTCAGCTAGTCTCTCTGAGAAGAAAAAAGAAAGAGAAGCGGCGTCGTTTAATACTTCTTCGGTCAAGAAGGAAAACATTTCTAAAAAACTGTATCAATGCCGATATTGTAAATTTATCGGTATATCCCAAAGTGTCATAAATGAGCACCGGTATAAGATACATCATGATAAACTTCCTTATTCATGTAAAAAGTGCAGTTTTAGAGCCGGTGATTGGCACAAGCTTGAAAGACACGAGAAGGCCATTCATAAATATGTTAGAAAACATTACAATTTGTACGAATGTAAATTATGTTCTTTTAAAACTTCTGAAATTTCTTTTCTTACTAGGCATAAATTTAAAAACCATCAGTCTAGGACTAGATTTAAATGCTCTTTTTGTTCTTACCGAACATCCTCTAGGGCCGATTACAATAATCATGTTAAAACTGTTCACAAGTCATTACAAAGGGTCGATAAGGGTGGTAATGCAACTATATATTTAAGTGATCCTAGGATTGTAATTAATTCGAATTCCGAAACGAAGGCTGATTTGTATTTTTATTACTGCTCCATGTGTAATCATAGGTTTAAATTTTTATGCGATTTTGAAATCCATACTATAGCAGTGCATGAAAAATGTAAAAAGTGTCTGAGCTGTTCGACGTTTGTAAATTCGACAGATCAACTTTTTACTCATAAGTACAATGCACATTCATCCGAGTACAAATTCAAATGCCCTTCTTGTTCTTTTTGCAGTTCAAAAGATATGGATATTTCTATCCATGAAAAATTGTACCACAAACCTATAGTCTGCCACTACTGTGATTTTTCAGTCGGTTCGGTGAATACGATGAACAGTCACATTTTAAAATCCCATCCGGAAAGAAATCCTCTTATTTGTGACAAGTGCGGCTATCAAACTATGAATGAAACTTTCATGCACTTACACCGTTCAGAGATGCATCCTAAAATAAAATGCTCGCATTGTCAATTTGAGGCCGATTCAAAGCAACTGTTGCTTTCCCACATTTCAGTCAATCATCCTACAGAAATAGTCGCATGTACCAAGTGTTCTTTTCTCGCCGAGGCTCCAGAAATGTTGGAAAAACACAACAACACCTGTCACTATGAAAAGTGTGACGAATGTAGTTTCCGTGCAACTTCTTCTGAAGTACTCGGTATGCACAAATTCCACATGCATCCGAAAACGTATTCTTTATTGTGCTTATTTTGTAGTTTCCGATCCGGTCGAGATGTAAATCTAATAAGGCACGAATTAAATGTTCATTTTAAGCGAACTTATCGGTGTACTAACTGTTTTTTTTATTCAGAGTCTATTAGTGGATTATCCGATCATTTTCTAATGTGCCATTCTGCACCGAACACCTCGTTAAAAGATAATGAGGATTCGGTGTCCGCTTTAAATACTACAGCCGCTCCTGTCAGAACTGTAAAAGAAGATCGGTCTAATCCAATCAAGTGTCGAACGTGTAATTTCTCTACAGCAGCCGCTCCTCAACTTTACAAACATTACGCTGACCACCATCCTACTGTTTATCCATGGGCTTGTATGATTTGTATTTACAGGACAAAACGGTTTGAGATTCTCTTCAACCATCTGAGGAACATGCATAGTGTTACCAAATTTTACAGGTGTAAACACTGTCCGTTTGTAGCGCTAAAACAACCTGATCTGTTTAAGCATCAAAATTGCCAACATCCTAAAGAGTTTTCCTACAAGTGTGATTTGTGCTCTTACAATACTCATAAGATTATTAATCTTCAGATTCATTGCCGAAAAAAACATAAAAGGAAACTGTCGTCGATTTGTCTGAGGTATTGGCAGGATACTTTGCTTTGTTCTCAATGTGACTTCTGGTCAAAAAATAAAAAAAAGCTTAAACGGCATATTCACACGTCTTGTTTTTCCGTAGACGATACGTCTTCAAATGTGCCATTCAATCTAGGGACAACGGGGCTTTCTAATGACGGTAAAGATGTAAAACAAATTCGAGAACAAAACATTTTACTTCAAAAAGTAAAAGAGCTCGACAATAATGAATCTACGTTAAGAATAACACTAAATAAAGACGTAAATTTAAAAACCATCCTTAAATGCAGCCTGTGTAAATTTTCTACTTCAAACAGAGCGGAACTGAAGTTTCACGGCACTTCTATACACAACACCTCTAGTCTTTACGTTTGTGATTGGTGTGAGTGTAAAACCGATTACGACCTCGGAAGTATTATCGAGCATATTGAGAAAGAACATAAACCTGAGATTAAATGTCCAGCTTGCTCGTTTACCACTCTCTTTAAAAACACTCTTAAGGAACATATAATGCACAACCATTCTATTAGTTTACTCCAATAAGACCATTTTTTTAAAAAAAAGTTTTATCTATCTACACACTGATCCATAGTTATACTACTGGGTGTTTATAGTGAGTAAATTACCAAATATGTTGTAATGATTACCTCAGTTGCAAAAAAGGACACTTGTAATGTCCTATTCTTAATCTTTTTATCAAAATAATGTTTTATTTGTTTCTAAGTTACCTCTGACATTTATTATCTACTTAATAAGGGGTAAACAGCGCCAAAACAATTCAAGAAGGCCATTTTGAATAAGAGGAATTTTCTTATAGAATAATTTTTTCATTTAATAGTCAATTGAGTTAAAAGTGTTATTGGAAAATTAATTATTAATGAAAATATGTTATAATGGTTTCTTGTTTCTGCATTTGTATTACAGTTGTTTTGTGCATGCTTTTAATTAACTTTACATGTTTGTCTGGGACAAATCTTGTAACTTAGATTTCACCCTCTTTCCAACTGCAGCTTGCACCGATATATACAATTATGTATCAGTCATTATTTGTACAATATTGTTGTACAAGTTGTACGAACAAACCAATAAATCGCTAAAATCCTAAAAATAAAATTGTAAACAAGGACAACCTGTGACCAGTAAGAGAGATTATTTTCATGCAAATTATTTAATTTAAACAGCAAATATTTTGTGGGGTAGAGAAAGCTTGGTTGGAACCCTGTTCCTCCTGTCACCCTGGAGGTGGGGCTACCTCTCACCTGTGGTCCTACACAGCTTAGACTTTGCTGTAGGGTAGAGCAACCCCTGCACATTTATTTTAAATTGTATTCAGTATCTCTCAAACAATGCTTTTTACCTGCATTTCCTCGTAAGGATGAAGTTTTAGTTAAAGGCTGTCAATAGGACTTAATCTATTTGTAAGTTTTTTTATTTATTTCTTTGTCTGTAAGATACGATAATAATTTCAATGCATTTACTGTTTTTTCAGACTTGAATTATTATTATTACTTCTTTTAACTATTATTAAAATATGTTCGTTAGATAACCCTTATTAAATATTTTTAATTAATTAGAACTTTCTTTTGATGTTAATTTTTAAGTCTTTTTGCAACACAATCAATTTTATTGAGAAAGAGGTGAATTTTTGATTTTCTGTAATAGAGGTTGAAAATATGATAATTATTGTTTTGTTTTTGGAAAATTAAGTAATTTAAGCACTCACTAAAATTTTACAATTTACTTGCTGAAACTTATTTTTTACTTTTACTTATTCAATAGTATTCAATTTCAGCTAAATTGACAAATAGCTAAATTAAAATACTTAATCTTAACATACCTTTTTTTTTTAAATGATTGATATTAAAAAATATAATGTGATATTTCTATGAGAAGCTTCTAATATATAATCTGATCTTTCTAAATATAATTTATTATTTCAAAAAATTTCTGTAAAAAATGTTAAATACCGTTTTTTTTTTTTGTTTTTTTTTTCATAATTAATTATTAATATTAAGGGACTGAAAATAATATCTAAATTACATGTTAATGTTGTGTTGTGATGTGGTACATAACTTGTTATCAATAATTAGCAATGTTTTATTATTTATTTTTTGTTCTGTTTGTATACATTAGGTGAAATAATGTCAGAAATGTATGCCCTACATTTAAAATCTGATCCATAGACCAATATTTTATTGAATGTTCATTGGAGAGATCTCTATGTGTAATAATGTACATTAATATTTATATATATTTATTATGTAAAAAGGTTTTGTTTTAAGAACACGTTGAATCTTAGTTTAGTATTTTGTATCTATAAGCTTTTGTCTTTTTTTTTATTTGACAAACTAAAATGGCATGAGTATAATGCACCTTAATTGTTGCAGTTTAAAATCCAAAAACTGGTTAAAATGGATTGATGGTGGACAATTAAAGCAATGTGATTTAAAATAATGTTATGTTTCTTATTAATTTATTTTAATATTAAAATTATCATTAGTAATCTGCGTATTAAAGCAATGTTATGTGTTTATTAAATTCTTTACTAGCATAAATTGTATTGTATAAAGGGAAAAAATGTTTGTTTCCCTATATTGTTATTTCTGAATTTAAGGCATGAAGCTATTAAAAGCATCTAAATCAGATGTCAGCCCGACTGGTAGTATGCAAATCATATAGCAAAATTATTTTTAAATATTGAACTGCAACTATAAAATTAAATTTAAATTTAGTTTAAGATACTTAATAAAAAAGGTCAGTAGTGTAGGCTGATCTAAGGTATCTGTTATATTAAAAAAACTAATTAATGTAAACATTTTACTACATTATTATTTTTTATTTTATAAGAAGTTCTATATACATATGTAAATAAATTTTATACTTTGAATATGATTTATTATTATTATTTTAACAACGCAAAAATACCTTTACACTTAATATTTATTAATCCTTTACTGCAAGTGAATTGTAATCCTCTACTGCTCAGGGACAACTCATTAATACCTCATTGCTAGGGACAACTCACTAATCCCTCACTGCTCAGGGACAACTCATAAATCCTTCACTGCTCAGGGACAACTCATAAATCCCTCACTGCTCAGGGACAACCATAAATCGCTCAGCGCTCAGGGACAACTCATAAATCCCTCACTGCACAGGGACAACTCATAAATCCCTCACTGCTCAGGGACAACTCATAAATCCCTTACTGCTCAGGGACAACTCATAAATCCCTCACTGCTCAGGGACAACTGTAGAGGACCGGAGAAATCTTATTGCTGTCTATCAGATTCTAGAATAAGAGAATCATTTATAAGAAAAGAAGGGCTGTGGCATAATAGTACATTACGCGTTTGCGGAAAGTAGCATATTGCATGCGAGTGTGGAGTTTGCACCCTAGCGACAGCGAGGGTAGTAAAACCACACAAACAAAGCAAAATGCAGTTTTCGCACAAGTTGCATACTATACTTTATCTACGATTGTTGAATTTTAATAATAAATACAAAAAAAAGTAATAAATTTCCTGTATGTAAGTTTGTATTTCTCTTTTTGATAAAGATGACATTAATTCATTTGTTGTATTTTGTGTCCAACTAATTATTTCGGGAGGAGTATTATTCTCCTCATTTTTGTCATAATCACTTAAATCACACATTGTTTTTCACTAAAAACTCGATATAAACAGTTACTATAATTAAACGAACAACAAATTAGTTTTATTGAATGTAAAATAAATTCGCAAATCGTGTGTTAAGGTTAAGGTGAAGAATTCTTCTTTTTTACAGCACTAGGGCGGAAAAAAGAGGAATTATGAAAGGCGCATGCGCAATGAACAAGTATGTAAAGAATCACTTTCTACGCATCTAAACAGAGATACAATGTTTATATTTCGTATCAATCGTAGATAAAGATTATTTTTATTGTATTCTCATTGAAAACTTTGTTACAGGATGGTATGTATCAGCTTCTTGAATTATTTACTTCGTCGGAAAATGTCTTACTTCTCATGGAGTTGAAATAGATTCATGTTGGTTTTTGGACTGTAGTTTCAGGTAAGTGTATTTCTGATGTTGCTAATCCCCTTTAAGATTATTGTCTCTTAAGGGGAGGGATAAAGTACTGAATGTTAAACAAAATAATTTGCTATATTTCATCCCTTGAGGGTTATCATCAGACCTTAATAAATGTTTCATCAACATTATTATGTTTTACTTTTATTAAATGATATGTAATTAAAATTATTAGATCACTTTTACTCATGCCTAACCATGAGTTCATTATAAAAGTTAATCTAACAGTTAGATAAAATTAAAGTTCTTTAGTAGACTATAAATTTACTTTATCTCCAGTAGGGAGAAAAAGTTATGATTTTGGATTAGTATAGAGGGACTAAAGTAAGTATTTTCTTCCCTGGACTCAAAAGTAGGGAGTAAAAGTAAAAGTAGGGCGGCAAAAAAGTAAGGATTGTCAACTTAACTATTTTATAAATAGTAGAAAATAAATGGCTAATGTAATGAAGTTGTTGAAATCAGGTTGGCGACACTGCTTTTTCGACCTTGTTTATAACCTGCATCTAAGTAACCTTCTATTTAAGTTTAATTCCAATTCTTGTTTGTATTAGGTTTCTGTACAAAGTAAAAAAGAAACCTTATATAACGGCTCTGTCTGTCTGTTTGTTGGTGTCTTTCTGTTGCTTGTTTCAATTCGTAAACTACTATAGCAAGGAACCTAAAATTCGGCACACAGGTGCATCTCGGCATTTGTGACAACTGGACACTTTTTCGATTTTTACACACTTAATATTTTCAAGATGGCGGCCAATATGGCGGGCGACTAAAAAAAAGTTTTTAGTCACCATGACATGTTACATCAAATTAAAGGTCTTGAAATGTAGAAATAGAATATGCAACTATTAAAATTTCACACCTAATATTTTCAAGATGATAACCAATATGGCGGGTGACTAAAAAAATGTTTTTTGTCATCATGACATGTTATACATCAATTTAAAGGTATTGAAGTGTAGAAAAAGAATATGCAACTATTACCCTTAATAATTTTAACTTAATGGTACAGAAACCAGCGATTATCGCCTCACGTACTTACGTGAAGCGTGCCTTACTTGTTTAATATTGAATCTCTTATATCTGCTATTAAAAGTGCTAATATTTATTGTTATTTATTAAAATAATAAATAAAAACTGTGCAATGGATGAAAATGTGTATTTTCTCCCTACTGGAGATAAAGTGCCATCATTCCTCATTCCCCTCACGATAATTATCTCCCTCGGCAGCGCCTCGGGAGCTAATTAGCGTTATTCAAAAACTCTAATTCCCTCGGCTACGCCTCGGGATTTAAGGACCATGGTTCCTTCGGCTTCGCCTCAAGAACCAACTTTTTCGCTCAGGGAATAATGGCTTACTTTACTCCCTAGGTGCATAAATAACTATTTTATGCTTATGTTGTGTAGTGTTTATTTATGGTTTACTAAAGAACTTTTTAAAACTGTCAAATTAACTTTTAAAATAGACTATTGGTTTAGAATGAGTTAAAGTTAAAGTGTCTTTATATCATTTATATGGTGGAGTGGATGAGGGTACCGGGAAGACAGGGAATTTCCCTGTCAAAAAAAGAAGAAAATTTGGTTAATCGTACAAAACTTTGTCTTATTAAATATTATAATGCTATTGCATCACTTTGGCGCCAGTGATATAATAGCATAATTTTCACAGCGATATTTCAAATAGCAATAGATGGTTCATTAAGACAATGAGTACCATAGTACCAAGCATCTTTATGCTGTGATTGGCGCTCCTTCTGCCTCCTAATGCATCAGTGACGCGCCGGAGCGCCTATGGGAATATGAAGTAATAATAATAATGATTAAAAGAGAACACAACGCGACATTCAGGCTGCAGAAGGTGGGTATCCGTCATCAGATCCCAAAAATGCGATTTTCTGGATCACTTTCGATTATTTTCCTCCTTGAGAAAACAAACTCAAATTTTCTAGACGAGCAATTTTGTAGTTTTTTATAACGTTGACAAGCAATTTTTAGCGCCTATTTTATTTCATCACACATTAAACACAATTTTATTGTAGCTTTAGTTATCTCATTATAAAATATTAAACAAATTGTGATATCATTATACTAAAATTTGTACTTATAATATAGGTGAGAAATAAATGACTATGATGGGGGCTCTAAGAAGCCTATATTCTTACAATAGACAATTTATCTCTATCAGATCAACATGTTAAGACAACTTTGTTATTTTTTTCTAAATAGTACCTCTTATACCCTCTTCTTTCTTAAACACCCATTGCACCTTAAGTTTCCTTCTCTTTTATTATTTCATTATAAAAAGGATATTCTTG
This sequence comes from Gerris lacustris, assembly GCA_951217055.1. NCBI lineage: Eukaryota > Metazoa > Arthropoda > Insecta > Hemiptera > Gerridae > Gerris > Gerris lacustris. The sequence goes on from OX578281.1 coordinate 10,164,075, forward strand.
TTTCAAAGTAAAGTAGGTACCTATATAAGAAGAAATCTCTAATAGACTTATTTAGCTTGAAAATGATGGAGATACTATGGACTTTTAAGGAACGATGTGCCTTGATGGGGTATCAGTTAGAAATTAAATTATGGGGTATCAGTTAGAAAACTCCACTCAATAAACAATTAAGGTGCGCTTCACGTAAGTACGTGGAGCGATAATCGCCGGTTTCTGTACATTAAAGTTAAAATTATTAAGTGTAATATAATTAGACTAATTTTAATAGTACCTAATATTCTTTGTCTACTCTTCAAGACCTTTAAATTGATGTACATATAACATGTTATGGTAACTAAAACAATGTTTTAGCACAACACCTTTGTTATGGGTAGTACCTTTTGTTTTACTACCCGCCATATTGGCCACCATCTTGAAAATTTTAATAATTGCATATTCTTTTTCTACATTTCAAGACCTTTAAATTGATATATAACATTTAATGGTGACTAAAAACTTTTTTTTTAGTCGCCCACCATATTGGCCGCCATCTTGAAAATATTAAGTGTGAAAAATCCAAAATGTGTCCAGCTGTCTCAAATGCCGAGATGCACCTGTGTGCCGAATTTCATGTTCCTAGCTATAGTAGTTCCTAGCGTAGTTTTCCTAGTAGTTCCTAGTAGTTCCTAGCGCTTCACGTAAGTACGTGGGGCGATAATCGCCGGTTTCTCTACATTAAAGTTAAAATTATTAAGTGTAATATAATTACACTAATTTTAATAGTAATATTCTTTTTCTACTCTTCAAGACCTTTAAGTTGATGTATAACATGTTATGGTAACTAAAACAATGTTTAGTCACCCGCCATATTGGCCGCCATCTTGAAAATTTTAATAATTGAAAATTCTTTTTCTACACTTCAAGACCTTTAAGTTGATGTATAACATGTCATAGTTACTACGAACTTTTTTTAATCGCCCGCCATCTTGAAAACATTTCGTGTGAAATTTTAATAGTTGCATATTGTTTTTCTTCATTTCAAGACCTTTAAATTGATATATAACATGGCGACTAAAAAAAAAGTATTTAGTCGCCATGGCATGTTGTATATCAATTTAAAGGTCTTGAAGTGTAGAAAAAGAATATGCAATTATTAAAATTTTACACTTAAAAGTTTCTAGTTTTAGTTTCCATGACATGAAAAACTTGTTTTTATTCACCCGCCATATTGGCCGCCATCTTGAAACTTTTAAGTGTTAAATTTTAATAATTGCATATTCTTTTTCTACACTTCAAGACCTTTAAATTGATATACAACATGCCATGGCGACTAAATACTTTTTTTTTAGTCGCCCGCCATATTGGCCGCCATCTTGAAAATATTAAGTGTGAAAAATCCAAAATGTGTCCAGTTGTCTCAAATGCCGGGATGCACCAGTGTGCCGAATTTCATGTTCCTAGCTATAGTAGTTTATGAATTGAAACAAGCAACGGACAGACACCAACGGACAGACAAACAGACAGAGCCGTTTTTCTTTTTGAGGAGCCGAGTTTTCTTTTTGTACTTTGTATAGAAACCTAAAACTAAACACATCATACTTTTTATTTCTGACAGCGCGGGAAAATCGGAATACTAAAACTGTGGATAGGTATGTATAAAGAACACACACACATACGTTGACTTTTATATAATATGGCCGCCATATTGAATCAAAATGCCCGATTGTTAAACCATTTATCAAAAGTTACTAATTTTATAAAAGGAAGCAAACTTCTAAATTTCAAGGTTCTAGTGGTTCCGGAGATATCATCTTGTCGAATTTTGTATGGCCGCCATCTTGAACCAAGATGGCGAATTTTAAAAATACTTCCTAGCGAGCACCTAGGAGGTAAGAGGAACACACCTACAACAATTTCATGGTCATAGGTCCAGTGGTTTCAGAGATATCGCGATGTGTCAGTCAGTGAGTGGTGTTTGGATTTTACATATACAGATTCTAGCCCCCAGGAGAAAGGGGGATTTTGGGGTCCTCCCCCAGGAAACTTTAGGAAATTGTAAGGCAAAATATGAATTTTGCTTTCGAGCTTACCGAAAGTAACGGAAGCTATGTGATCGTTTCGAAGAACGAAAATATTTTAGGTCTCCGATTACAAAAATTCCAAGACAGAAATTCGTTTCAGACATCAGGGAACATTTTTGGTTCAGTGTCAGTGTCTGTCTGTCGGTCTGTCGTTCGATTTTTGCGAACCAACATATCTTAAAAACTACACGTCCGATTTTAATGAAATTTAGATGGTAGGTCATAATTATAAGTTTCAACCTTCTGAGCTTATTTGTTTCTCTTCCACATGCGCACAAACATACATCTATTTACACCTATAGCTTTTAAAGTACTTATCTGATTTGTATGAAACTTTTACAGTTTATCGAAAGTAACCCGCAGATACCCCAGGATTAATTTGAACCGTCTGCGCTCTTTAACTTTTTCTAAATTGATACTTTTACTCATGTTAAAAAATTAAAATAATTTTGAGAGATCAAAATACGGGGAAACAATGAAACAAATTAGACAATAATGGGTTGTAAATAAAGCATAAAACCAATACAGTACGTGGATAGGATGCGAGGAAGCTATGTGCCACAACAATTGGCAGTCTATTTTTATAAAAATTTCTTCGCGGTAGAGTTAATTGTCTAGGATGAAAACGAAATCGTGTAACGAAGTTTGTGTTTCGAGACTCGTCTAAGTGAAAGATTTTTTACAGGTAAATCAACTGCCAGCTTAAGTCGGCAGTTGAACCGTCCTCTGGTTTAGCAGTTATAAGCGCTTAAAATTGAGTTACGTGTTCTTCTAGCAACGATTTAAACTCTTAATTATATATCGACAATATAATACCGTATTTGCACACTGCAATAAGCAATAAGCTACACACAAATTGTGTAGCTTATATCTTAATTATATATGACATATTTATATAAGACATATTTATATAATTATATTATATTAATATGTAGGAGTAGGAGGGAACATAAAATTAACTGTTTCTAGAACTTAAGTTTCACTTCTAATGCATGAAAGTCTTATATATATATATATATATATATATATATATATATATATATATATATATATATATATATATATATATTATCACAAAATCAATGTAAGTAATTAAATTCGGTAAATTTAATAAAAATGTTAATCGTTACTCACATTATTCAAAATAAATAATTCATTTTTAATAAAGTTTTTATTAAATTCATCTGAACCAACAATCAGTTTAGTTTTGTAATATCACATAATAATTTACATAATATGTGCTAAGATTTGAAACGTCTCCTACTCATTACGTATGGGAAAAGTTTTTCGTTTTACCAAAACCTTCTGGAAAATTTCTCCTTATCCGAAAAACGGGACAATTTATAGCGGAATTTTCCTTTTCAAAACGCGACTTATGCTTCCCCCCCCCCAAAGTTTTGTTCCAGTTTGTCTGAGAATATTATTTATTTTCGGTGTATTTTATAAGAAATATGGAAATGTATTTGCAATTTAAATCAATCACAGGGAAGAACTTGCATCTAAGTACCGGTTAGGGTTTTATAGGATTTATTAAGCATAATACGTTATTTTATTAGAAATCACATTTTTTTTATATGTCCTCATCCCGCTCTACATGAAAGTAAAATGAAAAAAACCAAATTTAGATGGAAGGTCCAAAAATACAATGTTAAACCCCGCGTGGAGTAAAGGGTCCCTGGTTCGATCTATCGGGGGGTCATAATGGTTTTTATCGGTTATAACGACAAGGTATTTTTTTCCAAAAAATTTAATCGCACTATCATAGGGTATTAGCATGCATTGTTTCTCATTTTTAGGACAAGGAAATAGGGGGGGGGGGGGGGGGGACACGCAAAATTTTGATGTTTTTCAACAAAATGGCATTTTGTTTTGTAATCTACTCATCAATACCTTTTATTTGATACCCTACTCAAAATTTAAAAAAATATTTTTTTCCCCGTGACAGGAATTAGCTGTCATTTTGGATTCCCAGTTAATCAGATCAAATTGCTATTCTTATTTTTTCTATGGCCCAGCAGACCGCACGTTTTGCATAATTTTATTAACAGCAGAAATATAGTTTTAGGGGGGGGGGGGGAGAGCGCAAAATGTTGATGTTTTTTCCCAAATGGCGCGGAAAACTAAACACTATCCACTAGTGTAATATATTTTTATAATGTACTCTTCAATACCTTTCATTTGATCCCCCACTCAAAGTTATTAAAAATTATTTTTTTCCTGTGACATGATACATCTGCTATTTTGGATTTTCCGCGAGACGTGAATTATCCGCCATTTTGAATTTGAACAGGTGATAATTTTGAGTTCGCTATATTTTTCCTGTGTGCGCGTCAAAACGATCTTTAATACTGGAAAGTTTCATGTTTCTATCTCTTTTGATTCAAAAGTTATTGAATGAACCGTACAGAGTGACAGACAGACAGACAGACAGACACAGGAACAAAACTATAAGGGTTTCTTTTTTTGTTTTGGTTTTACCAACGAAAATCTAAAAAGAAACCCTTATAGTTTCATTCCTGTCTGTCTGTCACGCTGTACGGTTCCAATAACTTTTGAATCAAAAGAGATAAAAACATGAAACTTTCCAGTATTAAATATCGTTTTGACGCGCACACAGGAAAAATATAGCAAACTCAAAATTATTAACGGTTCAAATCTAAAATAGCAGATGTATCATCTCACAGGAAAAAAATATTTTTTAAATATTTTGAGTGGGGTATCAACTGAAAGGTATTGAAGAGTAGATTACAAAAATATATAACACTTGTAGATAGGTTACATTTTTCATGCCATTTTATCCAAAAACATCAAAATTTTGTGTGTCCCTCCCTAAAAGATATTTCTGCTGTTACTAAAAAAAAAAAAAAAATGTGCGTTCTGCTGGGCCAAAAATAAGAATAGCAATTTGATCTGATTATCTTCTTTTTTTTCGTTTATTATTCAGCCACAACTATAAAAATTAATTATATCAAGCAGCTTGTCTCACTTAAAGTAATTACAGCACAGTTACAACTCAGATTCGGAGACCCCACCCAGTGGTGGTACTCCAATAATTTTGATTACAAAGTATTAGTTTCGAAGATGGTCACGGGGCCATTTTCTCTTTAGGCGTCATCTCGGATTACCAGGAATATCAGGAGAGGATAGGTTCTGGACGAGAGGATTAGGATGGTGGATGAGCTTGGCGTGGAAGGACTTGTAACGAGAGGATGCTAGGATATGGACATAGGGAACATTTAGGTCGTTATGTATTATACGGTTGGCCACGTAGGAGGGAGCATTACATATTTTTCGTAGAATTATGGATTGCATGGATTGGATCTTGTAAGAATTCGATGGTTTGGTCCCCACAGTTCAAGTCCCTATGTCCAAATGGGTTTTATAATTTGATTATAAACAGTTAGTTTGTTCGTTAGTGACAAATTAGATCTGTTGTCCAAAAGTCTGAGTAAAGTATTGTATCGTGGCTTCATGTCTGTTCGTTTTAGTCTTGTATGTAAGTTCCAGGTGAGTCCAAAAACATCAAAATTTTGCGTGTCCCTCCCAAAAAGATATTTCTGCTGTTACTGAAAAAAAAAAAAAAATGTGCGTTCTGCTGAGCCAAAAATAAGAATTGCAATTTGATCTGATTATCTGGGAATCCAAAATGGCGGATAATTCATGTCATGCGGGTTTTTTTTGAAATTTTGTGTGGGGTATCAAATAAAAGGTATTACAAAGTAGATTACAAAAACGCTAGTCTAAATTGTTTAATTTTCCACGGCATTTTGTCAAAAAGCTTCAAAATTTTGTGTGCCCCGCACCCTCCTTTTTTTTTAAACTAATTCCATGTTCACAGTACCAACGAAAACCTTTTTATGTGTTATGTGAGACTATCATCATCATCATCATATCACATAATAACATAATCAGTTGGCAAGTGGCTGGCAAAAGGAGGAGGTACAAAAGGCATCGTAGAGAAAGGGTTGTTAAAGGTTCTTTTAATAATTTTGTGCTGATAAAATAAACATTTTTTTTGTAGTTTTCTCAAAAAGAACAATTATTGACATTTCGAAGTAGGTTTATAGGAATAAATGAGGTGGGTATAGTCAGATGTTATTTAAATAAAAAAATATTTTAAGTATGTTTTCACAAAAAAATAATCAGTAGACAAACAAACTGTAGGTGACGTCAAAAGCGGTGGTTACTATCTGTAACTAAGTACACCGAAGGGGGGGTGGGAGATACTGAGGGGTGTATAGTAATGTAGAGGGGGGTACGAGGGGGTAGCTACACCGAGGGGGGTATCTCACTCAGTTAGTGCCGGGAAGCCCGTTCGTATAGGTCAGATAGCGCGTGATTCGGGTCCTCCCGAATAACATTAAAATAACACCTTAAAACGTAACGCGCAAATATTAATAATTAAGACAATTAAATTGAAACCTTTACAATTAATAATTTTACACATCGATACTTCTAAATCAATTAGTGATCTATTAAATTCTTTATTCAATTAAAAAAAAAATAAATGATATATTGACTATGTATAGATAATTTTTTTATAACGTAATACGCTTTACTAAATTAATTAATTAATAATTAAAAAATAAAATGATTTTAAAATCAAGCTACGCGGCCCCTTTTTCAAAATACTTTATAAGTGATTTCGCTATATTTTTATTATATAAATATTTATCGGCTATTCTAATTTGATTTTTAGTTTTATTAAGTGTTTGCACTTGTTTTTACTTTTCTTTGAAGCAGTTAGTTATTAAAGACACCGAAGATGCCTGTAAGAAGGGGTCACGTTGCTCCCAGGACAACAATCATCGAAACCATCATCAGAAAATTTGATACCCACAGTGAGTTCCCATGTTCCATTTTTTTTTAATTTTCATTAATTTTTTTTTTAAGTAGAAGCACTCAATAGAGCAGCGAGAGTAGTTAATCTTTGAGTAAATAAGTCCTATGATAGACTTAGAATTGTTAGGGTCCGTAAGCAAAACCAAGGACCCTTATATGTTCCTGCGTGTCTGTCTGTCAGTCCGTCCGTCTGTCGCCTGCTCTCACGGCTACACCTTTTGTCCGATCACTTTGAAATTTGGTATATTTGTGTATATTACCTACCCACACATTTTAAAAATGTAGTGACTAAAAAAACTTATTTTTTAAAAAGATAAGGATAAAAAACAAAAAGTACAAATAGTTAGTTCTTTTATTTTGTCCCTTTTCAAAATTCTCGTTAAGTATAACTTAGCAGTGTGATTTTATATTTTTTATTAGGGTCCGTAGGCAAAACCAAGGACCCTTATATTTTCCTGCGTGTGTTTGTCTGTCCGTCTGTCGCCTGCTCTCACGGTGACACCTTTCGTCAGATCACTTTGAAATTTGGCATATATGTGTCTTGTACCTTCCCATACATTTTTCTTAAAAAAACTATTTTCCAAAATAATAAAGGGAAAAAAACTTAAGGGTTAAAATATATATATATTTTTTTTGGAGATCGTGTGGGGTATCATATGAAAGGGTACGTCGAGCTGATTACAAAATATATATATACCTTTTTGGTTTTAAGCTTTGATAGGGGTGAAGAGTAGGTGCGTTTGAAGTTAGTGTGAAAAGTGCCCCCCCCCCCCTCTATCTCGCTTATGTAAAGTGCACAAAATCTGAACAAATTTCTGACCATTCTTCGACTAAAAATAAAGATACCACTTGGAGATTTCGATTTTTGTTTTATTGACAATATACATTTTTTTTTTTTTAAAATAATTATGCTTTTTTCGATGTATTTTATATGTTTAATGTTCGGTTAACAGCAATAAAACACTTTATCAGAAGTTTGTTAATGTGTTTTGAGAATATCAGACCCATAGGATAGTTCATTTTTAGCATTTTAAAAAGCACCAAAAGAATACTGTGTTGCCTATACGCACCCCCTCACTGTGCGCTGTCTAGCACACACTTGACCTGTTTATTAGTTGTATCTTTTGTTATTATTTTTGAATACCGTTATACATGGAACAACAATTATCACCGATTTACCATTCTTAAATCATTATTGTTATCAGAATGGTTTAAAGGCAGAGTGGTATAAGTCAACATCCAAAACCTACACATTTTATATATATATATATATATATATATATATATATATATATATATATATATATATATATATATATAAACAATTACACTTATATATCATATAAATATATTATTACAATTACATATATACATTTATATATTATATTTATATGTATGGATGTAATATACATTATACATCTATAATCAGATATATACAAAAACATGTATAATCATGTATACATATATAACTAAATATACAAGTTTTAAATATTGACTTATACCACTCTGCCTTTAAACCATTCTGTTATCAGTTGCAATAAAATACAAGTTATACTTTATACTTAAGAAAATCTAATAATTTGCTTAGAAATTCTATTTTAACTTGTTTTTGGACTTTATTTTAAGTATTAGACCGTTGTACTTGAAACAATATATAATAAAAACGATATACATAAAAACTAACAATATATATTATACAAACGATATTCATGGAACAATTTATAATATTAAGTTATATTTTCTCATTATTTTGAATATTATTCGTTATACAATACTTGGAACAACAATTATCATCTATATACGGAATACCATTCTCAAATCATTGGTAGTCGAAGTAATCATCAATGTAATTAAAAGCTATAAAACAAGTTCCAGTTTATTCTTCACTTGTCCATTAATGAGCTTAGAATTCCGATTTTCATTTATTTTAAATATTACTCCGTTGTACTTGACACAATATATAATAAAAGCTATATAGCTTTATTTTTAGCTTTGTTCCATGTATATACATGGAACAATAACAATATCTATATGTATAAAAGTCAACGTATGTGTGTGTATGTCCTTTAATTTTACAAGTCTACAGTTTTAGTCCGATATCGATGAAAATTTGCACACTTTACTTTCAAAGTAAGGGGAAAATCACTGTCTACATGAATTTTCGAATAAATTTTGGTACACAGGAGTAAGGGTTACAAGTAATTAATACGGAGTCAAAGTAATGAATACCCTTCATGATGCATATCGTTGAAAAGCTCTTAAGAGAACAGTAATTGTTGTTTTGTACAGTTTTGTCATATTTTCATATAGGAGGGGGTTACCTTGGGATATTAGCAAATTATCCTATCAAAGAGGAGGGGGTATAGAAATAAGCGGGAGGGATAGAATCTAGATATTCTCGTAAAGTAAAATAATTTAAATGTTTCTTGATGGTAGTTTATAAACTTATCAAATTAAAATAACACTCCGTAGCGAAGCACTCTAGCTAGTATATTATAAAAACGATATTCATGGAACAATATATTTTATTAAGTTATGTTTTTAATATTAGTCGTTATACAATACATGGGATAACAATTATCATCTATGTACCGAATACCATTCTCAAATCATTGGTAGTCGAGGTAATCATTAATTTAATTAAAAGCAATAAAAAAAGCAACAATCCTATATTATATTCTAAAAGGTCACGATAGTTATGTCCCAGCCCCTTTTAACCTAAGTTACCATGCTCAAAAATGTTCAAAAAATATTTTTCTTTGACTTTCTAACTATGATCCTAGATAGGAAATATCATGTAGTTTGTACTAAATATAATTTCTTTCTTATTTTTGTGTAACTTGTCGGGAATTTAATAAAAAGTCTTGTCCCAGCAATCGGTCACGATAGTTACTTCACAATAGTTACCAAGAATTTTACTTATGTTTAATGGTTAAATCTAAACATTTTTTAAGGTAAATTCAGCACAAAATACTCAATGCACGTAAGAACACAAAAATAAATTTAAAAAAAATTGCCTTTCCCCTTCGAAATCAAACTAACAACGGAAAAATAAATAAAATTAGGAGAAATTCCAAAGAAATGAGGATAGAGTGAAAAACAAAAAAATACAGAGAAATTATGTACTCTTTATCTTTATAGTTTACTCTCTTTGTAGTTAATAGCTATATCTTAGAACCAACAAGAATTATTTCATTTTACTAATTTCTTTGAATTAAAATCCTTCTAAATAATTCTTATTTAACAGAGAGAAATTAAAGTGGGTTTTATTCATATATTAACAAATCTAGTTTATGAGTTCTAAGAAATTAAATTAAAAATAAAATGTTACAAAACTATTATAGATATTCTCACTAATAAACTCTAATTATTATTATTATTATTTTTTTTTTTTATTATTATTTTATTACTTTGGTCACTTTAACCGAAATAAATTTCCTTGAAGGGACCAGAAGAAGGTGGTCACTGGTAAAAATAGGCAGATGGTCACAATAAGCAGACGAATATGTACAGGTTGTAATGAATTTTTGAAGGGACCACGAAAAGGTGGTCATATTGACCAAGTGGTATACACGGGTGGTCACTTTACCTGGTTTTACTGTATATTAAAATGATTGAAGGCCGTCTTAAATTCGATTTATTTTTTTTATACCAAAACAGATTCCCAAAATTGGGATGCGTCTTAAATTCGATGGCGTATATAAAGGTTCTTACAGTGGAGTAGCTAGGGCTTGCAAGAACTTTTTGGGGGCCCCTCACCTAAAAAGGCCCCTGGGAATGGTATAGGAGATTGTGATGTAAAGGGGCCCCGTCAGCATTTGTACAAAGATAGTAATTTTATGTTAATTCATTTATTGGATTTGGGGGCCCCCCTAGCATCGGGGGCCCAACCGCAATGCGGGCTTTAGTTACGCCACTGGGCTCGTATACATTATAAAAACCATATTTATGGAACAATATATTATAAAAATAAGATGCCCGGAATACAATTCTCAGACGATTGAGAATATCTAATTATAATTCCAAGATGTTTTTAATTTTAATATTAATCCGCTATACATAAAAGTTATATTATCGATGTACAGAGTACCATTGTCAAATCATCGAGGAGTGATTTTCTATGAAGTTAATATTATCAATTTGTTATCAGTTGTTATATAACAAGTTCAAGTTTATACTTGAGTAAGTCCAATGTTTGTATTAGAATTCAAATTCCATTTTTTTTTTTTTTTTTTTTTTTTTTTGTAATTATTTTAAAATATTAATCGATAAACATAGAACAACAATTATTATCGATGACTTCAGTTCCATTCTCAAATCATTGAGACATTATGATTTACAAAGTAAACATTATCAATTTGTTATAAGTTGTAATTAAAGAAAGTTATAGTTTATACAGAAGTAGGTGCCCATCGGCATGAATTTGCATTTATTTTAACTAATTTATTAGGGTCCGTAGGCAAAACCAAAGACCCATATATTTTCCTGCGTGTGTCTGTCCGTCCGTCCTGTCGCATGCTCTCACGGCTATACCTTTCGTCCGATCACTTTGAAATTTAGCATGTATGTGTCTTGTACCTACCCACATATTTTAAAAATATAGTGACTTAAAAAAAATATTTTTCAAAAAAAATTAGTGTAAAAAAACTTAGGGGTTAAAAATTTTACATTTTTTTTCGACACCGTAAGGGGTATCATATGAAAGGGTACGTCGAGCTGATTACAATAATATATAATTCTTTGGTTATAACTTTGATAGGGCGAGTGTAGGCGAGTTTGAAGTGGGTGTGAAACGTGTGTATCTCGCTTATGTGAAGTGCAAAAAATCTGAAAAAATTCCTGAACATTCTTCGACCAAAAGTAAAGATACCACTTTTTGGAAATTTCGAAAAAAATATTATTTTAATTTTTTATATATATATATATATATATATATATATATATATATATATATATATATATTTATATATATATATATATATATATATATATATATATATATATATATATATATATATATATATATATATATATATGTATGTATTTATTTATTTATATTTATTGTCTTGAGAATAAATGGTTATTTACCATATTTCATATTGGAGTTCTGTGTGCTCATCTTTCATTATTCTATGTCAAAGACAGAGCTATGAAAAAATATATCTCCCTCAATAACTTCTACCAAAAGATAAATATAATTTGAAAAATTGTAAATCTAATATAGTTCAAGGACTCGATGAATTAGAAGCATGCAGAGATAACTAAATGACAAATGTATGAAATTGTTGAATATTGTATAAATTAAGTCATTTTAACAGAAATTATGGACAGATAAATTAACCTCTCTACACATTTTGATTTAGATTTATTTTCACCCATACATCAAATATCTTTATTAATTACGATAAGGAGCTATGTGAACATTTTTTATGTCTCCGATTTCCAAAATTCTGACAGTAATCCGTTTTAGACATCAGATGAACATTATTAGTTTCTTTTCTGTCAGTCTGTCTGTAACTCAATTTTTATGAACCAACATCTAACATCTTTTAAAGAATTTAGATAATAATTTAGATGACAGATCTAAATCATAATTAGTCCATTTTTGGTCTCATATAAGTTAACCTTCTTCGCCCATTTTTATTCTCTTCAACAAGCGCAGAAACATACATTTATTTACACATATATCTAGTAAGTACTCGTCTGATTTTTAGGGTTTTGTAGATACTTCTCAAAACCCTTATACCGAGGGTGATGTGTCCGTCCGTCCGTCGCTCTTTGGTTCATAGGGCCCAAACCGTTTAAGCGAAAGTACTGAAATTTAAAACACTGGTACAACTTTTTGACCCAACCACAGGAAAAATATACAGAAGTTCATAATTAGATTTGCGCATGCGCATTTCGAAAAAATGTGGTAAACTCAAAAATGTATATTTTTTTTAATTTTTGAGTAGGGTATCAAATGAAAGCTGCTGAAGAGTAGGACACAAATATATATATATGATTTTTTAAATGTTGCATTCCTTATTGGTTAAATAAATCAAAATATACCCCAAAAAAATTCCCCCCCCCCCAACCACTATAGATCGGCTGGTGCTAAAATTTCGAAATAATTCATACTAATACCTTATATTGGGGCGATGATATTTCCGGGAGTTCATTCCCAGGTTTTAAAAATTACTAATTTTGTGCGCGAAAATTTGGAGTACGCCCAAAATTTTATTTTTTAAAAATTTTGAGTTGGGTATCAAATGAAAGCTGCTGAAGGGTAGGATACAAATATATATTTGCTTTTTTAAATTTTTAATCCTTTATTGGTTTTATAAGTCAAAATATACCCCCAACCCCCCCCCCCCAAATTTTATATAATGGCTGGTCTTAAAATTTTTAAATGATTCATGGTTACACCGTATGGTTGGGCGATGAAAATTTCTTAAAAAATGTAATTTATCTTGTCGTTATTACCTTTAAAAAACCCTTAGGATCGAAGAAAAAGAAACATAATTTCATAACGGGTATGCTTAATCATCTACAAAACCCTAAAAAGTACTTGGACGCAAGTACTTCCCTGTGATTTTTATGAAATTTGAATGGTTTGTCGAAAGTAGCCCGTAGATAGTCCCAGATTAATTAACCGTCTGCTCTCTTTAAATTTTGTTAAATTGATACTTTAATCTAATCCATGTAAAAAAAATCGGGTACAGGGTACCTCGGAACTTTTCCTCACTTCTGAGGTCACTAAAGTGGCCTCTCCTGCTGCTTTGCAGGAGGAGGAAGCAGCATTGGACGTGGTCAGTACTTGGATGGGTGACCGTTCAAAACAAACTGATTTACTATCATTCTTAAAAAAAAACCTTATTTTTAATACCTTTATTTTATTTAATTATTTGAAGTTTGGCGGTATTTTGACAGATGTAAACAAACTTTGACGTCATCAAAATTATCGCACTAATTAATAATTATATTCGCTTAATAACTTTTAAACTAATAAATGGAATTTCATCGGGGTTTTTTTATATTTGTTCCTTCATTTTTTCCGGCTCCAAAGATATGCTATAGGTACGTCAAAAACCTATTCATACTTTCGGTATTATTAAACGTCAAAGTTTAAAAATTGATAACTTCAAAATGACGGCCAATATCAAAATGAAATTTGGTGGGCTTTTTTGTCATACAAAGAGGTATATTCGTGCCAAATTTCAACTCGATCTGGACAATTGTCGATTTATTACGATTTTTTAAAAATTTTCCGGGCGGCACCACTACATGTAAGGACTGATTTTTCTGCCAAGTTTCAACTCTCTAGGTTAAATACCTTGGGCGCTACGATGATAACACACACACATACACACATACATACACTCATACATACATACATACAGACGTCATGCTGAAAACCACTCAGGAGGTCTTAAAAACAACCAAAACGGATAATTCCGTTGAAATTGATTCCGTTTTAATTTTTTAAACCCACTTTTTTGGACTCAGAGGGCCTCAAAACGTGTAAATCCATCAAAATCTCAAAATCGAATTTTCGCGCAATCACAATACTTTCTCTTTATATGAGAAAGTAAAAAATTATTGAAATTCAGAAACTCTTATTGAAGTAATTAATTGTAATTTGCTTTTAAATTTAGATAGGAAATAGAAACATTGACTGGGAAAGGGATAACAGTTCATTTATTTATATCTTCATAATATATTCTGTTATTTATTCTTCATAAATAACATATTGAACATTTATCTATTTAAGAGAAGAATAATGTTATTCCCCTAACAACTATAAGTATGTGAAAATGTGTTATTTATACGTTCAAATGGTTGCATTTGATTAAAAAACTACTTGCCAATTACAGTAGCACATAGCTTCATCGTGCTCCACCACTGGACCACTGGTAAAATTATGTCTATTAAGATAGATTTCATAATATCAGTATTATGCTATGCGCATGCGATATAGATTTCAATCAGTATTATGCTGTGCGCATGCGATATAGATTTCAATCAGTATTATGCTGTGCGCATGCGATATAAATATAACAGCAAGCATATCTCAGCAACCTGAAATAATACCAGATTATCTGTGGGTTATCTTTGAATCAATGTCCAAATTTAATCGTAATCAAATAATTAGTTTTTTTCTACGTTGTCCTATTGTACAGGTTGGTCCAAAAGTCTCCCCCTCCTTCTTAACTATTGAACGGATATTTTTTTTTTCACAAGTGCGCTGAAAACTACCATTTTTATTCTTTTGCCCCGTATAGAGAGCAAAAAGTTGGAGATAAAAAAAATACGTGTGGTGTCGCGGGACACCCGGTAGGAACGAAGTTCCTTACATTTTTCATTAAATATAAATTATAAAATCACACTGCTAAGTACGTATACATTGATAACTACTTATACATGGCGGAGTTAGAAAAGAGACAAAATTAAGAGTACCGAACTGTTTGTATCGGGCAGAGTTAAGGCAAAATTAAAAGAAAATCATTATTTGTATAATTAAAGCAAGCGCCTTACTATAAATATGTATTGAATATAAGAAAAAAGTTGATCATGATGAGTTTATAGTGAAAGAGTATGTTTGTTAAAGGAGTTTGGATTGAAATAGAACTGTTTTCTACCTACCCGGCCAATTAATTTATAATATAAAATATATCTCTTCCCTACTCTACAGCTTCTGCTTGTATCAGGGTGAAATTTTACATGATTATATTTTATTTATTTACTAAACAAAGTGACATTTTTGACATATATAACAAAAATAATCAAAACAAGTCAAGTAACAGGCTTCCTTAATTTTCCTTTTTCCCGTCTTTTAAAGCTTACGTTTACGCGAGCGTTGCGCGTGAACGCTTAAGCGGATAACGTTTTCCGACGAACTCAGCCTGGGCATTGGTAAAATGAACATGTGTACCAAATTTCATCTAACTCGGTGACCTTTTACTCAAGTTATCGTCATCTGTAGATTTCGTGACGGATTTTGCGTGACGGTGATTTTGTGACGGTTATTTAGTGACGGTGATTTTGGTAGTTTTTTCGGTTTCACTCCCGGGCTCCAGAACGTGCCATAAGGAACTTTGTTCCAAAAATTTGAAGTAAAATATTCTAATTTCAGAATCTGCCATTAAAAATCTGCTATTAAAAATATTCACTCCATTTTGAAATTTTGAAGTTGGATGGCCTGGGAGCAAACTGGGTGGTTGCCACTAGTGCGTGATTGCATGAAAACAAACTTCCCTTTACATGGTACAGATCCCCCAATTCATTAATTTATCTCTAACCGTTTAGATTTTACAACGATAAAATTGTTTTTTACTATTTACGGAAGGGTTATTTTTCTATCATTGCCCCCCCCCCCCCCCATATAGTGGGCAAAATATTGGAGATAAAAAAAAAAATGTTCCAAGTAAAATTTTATTATTTTTCACCGTAAATTCCAAATATGCAATCAAAAATATACACTGGAAATTTAAATTTGGAAGTTGGGTGGCCTGGGGGCAAAAATGTTGGAAAATAGAACCTCTAAAAACGTGTTTTTATGCATTATGGTGGTAAAATTTATCATAGGTCCCTAAGGCATGATTAGTGAGGAAGTGACAAAACTAAGTCTACTTTTGGGAGAAAAAATCCCATTAATTAACTCAAATATTTTACTATAACTTTTTGATAGTTGAATTTTGCAACACTGCTGGAAAATGTTTTATGACAGAAGTGCAATTTGTGGATATTAATTTAAGGAACTTATTTTGTTATTATTCTATTAACTATTAACATTAAGAATTCAAAAACAAATTATTTAAATAATTAGTTACTGTACTGATGTTATTTTCATCTTAGTTTTGTTGAATTAAGATCGGCCCACAACATTGTTAATGGTAATAATGTCATTAACAAGGTTAGTTGAGGGATTATGAATGAACTATACAAGAGAAGTTTACTAAGAGTTGTTTTAATAAGTTTTTATAATCAGTACACGAAATAAGCAATGTTGGTACTTCTTTAGATTTTCAATGTTTGTTACTCCCCTATGTTTTATAGAATATAAATGACTGACTAAATAACTATTAAGACAAAGGGATGTTTAGTCCAATGTACTTTGGGACAAAGGAATATCACACTTCTGTTTTTATAGGGGAAGTAACAGTCAAAACAAGAGTATTCCGTACACCTTCTTTAGATTGTTACTCTCCTCTGATTTTTTTATATGGGGAGTAACAATCTAAAGAAGTGCCCAAAACTTAATCCCATTACACTAGTTCGTGTCCCCCTTCTCCATTTTTTTTAACAAATCAACAAATAAATCTGAAAAAATCATGGTTATTGTTATTATTATTTGTAAAAAAAAATAAAAATAGACTGCCAATTAGTGTGGCACATAGCTTCCTCGCATCCTATCATGTACATTATTGCTATATTAACATTAAAATTATTGTTATATTACTTTATTGTTATATTGTTAATTGTGTAAAAACTATTAATAGTGTTAGCGATCTTCAACACTTCATAGCGGTGTCGCTGTTGGTTTTACTAAACTACTAAACAATTGTATTAGAAAAAAATGTTTGTCTCATTCAATAGATGAAGTTAGATTTTCTTCCCGACCTAAAATTCCAATTTTAAATTTGAAGTTCACATTTACACGAGCGTTGCTCGTGAACGCTTAGACGGATAACGTTGTCCAACGAACTCGTCCTCGGCATTGGTAAAACGAACATGTCTACCAAATTTCATCAAAATCGGTTGACATTTACTCAAGTTATCGTCGCACGTTTCATAATTCGCGGACACACAGACCGACAGACAGACAGACTGACAGACAGACAGACAGACACGGAACCAAAAATGTTCCCTGATGTCTGAAACGGATTTCTGTCTTGGAATTTTTAAAATCGGAGGCATAAAAGTTTTTCGTTCTCAAAAGTGAACACAATGCTTCCGTTACCTTCGGTAAGCTCGGAAGCAATAGTTTTAAGGAATTTTTCATAGGTTGCATATTTTGTGAGAACAAATTGAACAAATTGTGAAACATTCTTTTGATTGATATCTTTAAAGCATTTTGGTTTTTCTTTTAATGCGAGGGGAGGAACAATATACCATTCAAACTAAGAAATAAGTAACACCATAACTAACCTTAAGAAGATCCACATTAAAAGAAACCTAAAAACAATCACAAAACTAGAATAAAAAATAATTTTGACAAAATATATCGCGATGATTCTCTCTCGCTAGAGGTCGACCAAGAAGTCATGAACACGGGAGAAACGGAAAGCTTAACTTCGTTTAAAATCGGAACTTCCGAGTAGTGCCGAAGTCAGTACAGTCGGGTGCTAAGACAATACCCATTTCTAGTTTGTATGACATGCGCAGTTACGTCAAATCTCACGAATAACAACAACAAGAAGGTTTCCAATCTGTTAGGTTTCCTGTTTTGTTCGTTTTTATACAATACGAATTATAGTCACACCTGTCCTAAATCCAAATAACTCAGAAATAAAGAGGAAGAAATAATAGATTATAAAAAGAGAAAATCGATTTAAATTGAAAGAATATTATTATGAATAATAATATAAAGATATTATCGTACATTATTAGTGATTTCTTATCAGGTACAGTGCTAGTGCTGCCTGTTGCATAAAATATTAAAAAAATATAGAAGTAATCAAAAATAAAATTATTAATAACAAAAGAACAACACTGTGTTTTTTGACCGTGGTCTATTATATCAAAAACTGACTGTACATGACACTAGCGCACTCCTCACATTTCCATGACTTCTTGGTCGACCTCTAGTAGTAGAAAATGAACAAAACAATTAATTATTACAGTAGTAGAAATATATGTTAAAAACTCTGCCGATAAGTGTGGCACTTAGTCATTATACTAATAGCCAATTAGTAGCTCTTAAGTCCTTAGTGCATTACATTATTAGCGGAGATAGTTGAAATTAATTTGGGGCTATCTGCGGCCTACTTTCGACAAAACATCCAAATTTCATAAAAATCAGATGAGCACTTTTGATGATATAGGTCTAAATAAATGTATGTTTGTGTGCATGTGAAAGAGAAACAAATAGGCGCAGAAAGTTGAAAGTTTTTAAGATATGTTGGTTCGCAAAAATTGAGCGACAGACCGACAGGCAGGCACAGAACCAAAAATGTTCCCTTATGCCTGAAACGGACGTGTGTTGGAGTTTTTGAAATCGGAGACCTACAAAATGTTTAATTGGTCGCAGTAAGATGGCCATTGATGAATCTGTACGTGCCGAGATCCTCTAGCTGTAAATCCACCTTAAGGAACGTTCATATATATTACACATATTTTTATTGATTGTATTAAATTTAGTTCGTTTTTCTTTTCCATTAAGTCTAATTTCATTGGCAGATGAGTGTTTAGACATAGAGGAATGCATGCACAGGTTGTAGCTGTACCGTTCAACAAGCCCGCTTAGGAAACCTCTGGCGCCCAGCCCATATCCATTCTGCATACGCCTCAAATTAATCATAAACATGTGTTTCCTAAACATCCCCCCCCCCCTTCCAGTCACGTAGAGTTTGAGTAATAACAGATCACCTTCTGTTTTTATCGCCCTCAATATCGTCTGCCGTTCCCATCCGGTGGAAAAAACAAAAACAAAATGTTTTCCTGAATCTATGGCGTTTTTGTGTGTTTTTAATATCAATGTTGATCGATAAAAGGAACGCCTAATTTAGAATAAAAATCTTCTCTATTGTACTTGATTCTCTCCGCGAAGATTTGTGAGAGACAAAACAATATAACAAAATAACAT
Source organism: Gerris lacustris (assembly GCA_951217055.1). Taxonomy (NCBI): domain Eukaryota; kingdom Metazoa; phylum Arthropoda; class Insecta; order Hemiptera; family Gerridae; genus Gerris; species Gerris lacustris. Next base: position 10,183,764 of record OX578281.1, read on the forward strand.
AAGGTATATAATTGAGTCCGAATCGTGTAAGTTCTTTCATCAGTACATTTGTAAACATGCCAGTTCGATTGATTTTAGAAAGATGAATCTTATTCATCAATAATCATCGCAGTTATGGATAATAAATATGTAAAGTAGTTGACCCCACCTTTCCCCTTCTGCGCCCATTTATTTTTCTTCAACATGCGCACGAACATACATTTATTTAAACTTATATCTTCAAAAGTACTCATTTGATTTTTATGATATTTGGATGGTTTGTCGAAAGTAGACCGCAGATAGCACCAGATTAATTTCAACCGTCCACGCTCTTTAACTTTTGCTGAAATGATACTTTAATTCATGTAAAAAATCAAAATAAGTTTGACTTATTATAAACACGGGGGAACAATTAAATTAAATTAGATAATAATGGCTTGTAAAAGCATAAAATCAATAAAGTAAGATAGGATGCGAGGAAGCTATGTGCCAAACTAATTAGTACATTATTTTTAAGTTCTTAATATATTTTTGATATGAATTTATACTATAGATTCACAAGGAGTGCTTAGATTAATTTAAATTAATTAATTTAAAAAAGTGATCTAGATCTGTTTTAAAACAATGAACAATCAGGAGCTGCTTACACAATACATATTCGTCCATTGACAGTTCTGACTAAATATATTTACGGTGATCGATGAAAATATTTGTAACAGATCTGTATGACATTATAATTTTTTTGGAACGAAGTTCCTTATGGCACGCTCTGGAGCCCGGGAGTGAATCCGAAAAAAACGACCAAAATCCCCGTCACAAAATAACCGTCACAAAATCACCGTCACAAAATCACCATCACAAAATCACCGTCACGCAAAATCCGTCACGAAATCTACCGTTGGCGATAACTTGTGTAAAAGTTGACCGACTTAGTTGAAATTTGGTACACATATTCATTTTACCAATGTCAGGGACAAGTTCGTTGGTCAACGTTATCCGCCCAAGCGTTCACGCGCAACGCTCGCGTAAACGTAAGCTACGAATTTAAAATTGGAATTTTTGGACGGGAAAAAATTCTAACTTCATCTATTTAATGAGACAAACAACTTTTTTAAATATTTTTTTTTAGTAAATACGAACAAATAAATTTATTAAAGCGGACCAAACCGATTAAAATAAAGAAAACAACGTTTTTACCGATATCTTACGTTCTAACGTAAAGATTTAAATGAAACTTTGTATACATCACCTACAGTACAATTGAAACAAGCATGTAACATTTCAACCTGATACAAGCAGAAGTTTTTGTGAGTTAATGATTTATATTTTTTATTTTAATATTTATTGGAGTAATATGCCGACGGGGCCTGGGAGGACAGTTCTTTTTCGTTCTACAACCATCTGCTTTAACTATAAATTTATTATTACCTATTTTCTCAATATACAATACATTATTTATTGAAAGACGCTCGCTTCAAAGATAATAAAAAGATTTTAATTTAATTTTGCCTTAACTCCGCTAGTACAAATAGTTAGTTACTTTTAATTTTGTCTCTTTTCTAACTCCACCATGTATACGTAGTTATTACAGCGATTTTATAATTTATATTTAATGAACAGCGTAAGGAACTTCGTTCCTACCGGGTGTCCCACGACACCACACGTATTTTTTTTTTTTTTACATATACAGACATTCAAATACCCAATAAAAATGTTACTTACATAAATAAAAATGTTGAATGTTTAATGTTAGAAATTTATTTATTTAATTTTCGCGATTTACCCAAAGAGATTTTTAAAATAAAGCCAAAATATAATTTTAAATAGCAAGACAATTTCTTCTTACTGCACTTCCCAATTTCGAGTTTGTTTGTGAATCAAACCGACTCTGCCCTTAAATATATATATATATATATATTTAAAAAAAAAACAAAAAAGAAACCTAAAATTGGATCTAGATAAATAAAAGTAACAATTTATTTTTTTTAACATTTTTATTTCTTATTTTCTTTATTCATATACTAAAAGTTTTATACAAGCTTGTCTTCAATAGGACGTGTACTGCCTCCGCCTGTTCTTTATTGCTCTGACCTAGTAAATATTTCACCCGACCTAATTTGTTATACTATTGTTTGTTTAATATTCTAGATTCTAGATCAATCCGGTCAAGGGTTTTGCTCTCATCCGGAATTTCCGGACCCTAGTTTGACCTCAAAAAACTCTAGCCCCACCTCTATCCTTGAATTCATCAGGGGCTTCGGACAGGCTAACCAAATCTTGCTGGCATGAAATAAGATTCTAAGGTTCTATTAGAGCTCTATATTAAGTTTACGATGCTGAACTGATTAGTCAACACTCATGTTCTAATCTTTGACTTAGATAAGTTGATTTAGATTAATATTGCTTCCGAGCTTACCGAAAGTAACGGAAGCTATGTAATCGTTATAATAAAGAACGAACATTTCATTATGTCTCCATTTACAAAAATCCCAAGACAGAAATCCAGTTTCAGACATCAGGTAACATTTTTAGTTCCGTATCTGTCAGTCGGTCAGTCGCTCAATTTTTGCGAACCAACATATCTTTAAATCTACTCGTCCGATTTTAATGAAATTTGAATGTTAGGTCATAATTAGCCCATTGTTGGTCCCATAAAAGTTTCAACCTTCTGCGCCCATTTCTTTCTCTTTCATCTGCCCTCAAACATACATTAACCTATAGCTTCGAAAGTACATATCTGATTTTTATGAAAATTACCTGGTTTGTCGAAAGAAGCCTGCAGATAGCCCTAGATTAAGTTCGACTGTCCGCGCTCTTTAAATCTTTCTAAATTAATTTTTTAATTCATGGAAAATTGACTGCCAGTTAGTATGGCACATAACTTCCTCGCATCCTATCACGTATTTTATTGATTTTATGCTTTTACAAGACTAATTTATTATAATTACTCTAATTTATTTAATTGTTTCCCCCCATTTTTTAATTTTAAAATGGTTTTGATTTTTTACATTGTATTAAAGTAAAAATTAAGCAAAAGTTAAAGAGCACAGATGGTTAAAAATAATCTGGTGCTATGTGCGGTCTACTTTCGACAAACCATCCAAATTTCATAAAAAACACTTGAGTATTTTTGAAGAGGTGTAAATAAATGTATGTTTGTGCGGGTGAGGAAGAGAAACAAATGGGCGCAGAAGTTTGAAACTTAAATTGGACCAACAATGGGCTAATTATGACCTACCATCCAAATTTGATTAAAATCAGACTTTAGTTTTTAAGATATGTTGGGTCGCAAAAAATTAAGTGACATTTATTTATTTATTTATTTCCAGTGCTCTCAACAGCCGAACACAGGCCACAAGTGAGAGGCACAAAACAAAACAAAAAAAAACATGAGAATATAAAATGTAATATGAATACAAAGTGATAAAAAATATAAAAGAACAATTTAGGATGGCAGGAGAGATTGGGAAATGGATTGAGGAAGAAAGCGCGACACAGAGGAGAAATTAACATGACTAAAATTGGTAGAGTTAATGACTGTTATCATGGTAACTGAGAAGAAAATGGTAACAAATACAAAATAAACTAGAAAAGACAATAACACTGAAAACTCACAAACATACACTCATCGCACAAATTATCCTTAAAAATAACACTTAAAAAAGAAAACTTGCACAAAATCAAACCAACAAATTATGATAAAACTTAAAAATTAGTTAAAATTTAAAACTTAAACCTTTTACACGATGACTAGAAATTAAAAATTATTTTTCAAGAAGTTTGGGTAGGACGTTCTTAAGTTTTAGAAATGAATCAATGGCTTCACGCTGAAGACCATGATCATTAAAAAAATAAAGAGAGCGAGCGATCGGGGAAATGTGGGACAGCTCTTTAGAGTAACCGACCAGGGCGACGATTTTGAGGCAGGATAACTACTTGCTGAGTGACATTGGAACAATTTATAGACTTGTTGAGAGCTTTCGTTAGAAATAAAATGTCATAAGCTTTTCTCCGGATACTTAAACTCTCGAGGTTGAATTTTTTGCAAAAATGGTCATAGCTATAGAAGCATTTATTAAAGAAATGACGAAGATAAAGGGTGCGAATAAATATTCTCTGGACTTTTTCTATTTTTTGGGAGCGTGAGGCATTCAGACATACAAAAAGACAGACCTCAGAGTTAGTTTTTAAGATATATGTTTGTTCGCAAAAATTAAGTGACAGACAGACACGAAACCAAAAATGTTCTCTGATGTCAGAAACGGATTTCTGTTTTGGAATTTTCGTTCTTCAGAACGATCGCATAGCTTCCGTTACCTTCGGTATTTCAAAACCATTTTGACAGAATTTTAAAATGGTGGGGGGGGGGGGGGGAAATGAAATATACGAAATAGAACGTAAGAAATCTATGTGCCACACTAGATAGACTCACTTTTTTTTCCTCTGAGCCCTCTTTACATAATTCGGCTGTTAAAGCTCTCGAAATTTATCATAATTTGGTCAAGTGAAATCAATAGTCTACACATATACAATAGTTGAACGAGCGCAGTGAGTTCTTCATTACAGAGACTTGGGATTTGAAAAGTTTGTGTGTTTGTTTGTTTGTGTGTTTGTTTGTTTGTGTGTTTGTTTGTCTAACGATAACTGGAGTAAAAATTGATAAATTTCAACGAAATTTGGCACATATATGCATCTCAGCATTTGTGAGAAGTGTATAGTTTTTGGAAATTCCTCACTCAATATTTTCAATATGGCGGACGACAAAAAAAAAAAGTTTTAGTCAGCATAATGTGTTATACATCGTTTTAAAGATCGTTAAGAGGAGGAAAAGAATATGTAACTAATACATTTTCACATTTAATATTTTCAAGATGGCGGCCAATATGGCGGACGACTATAAAAAAAAGTTTTAGCCAGCATAATGTGTTACACATAGTTTTAAAGGTCTTTAAGAGATGAAAAAGAATATGTAACTAATAAAATTTCTCAGTTCATATTTTCAAGATGGCGGCCAATATGGCGGACGACTAAAATAAAAAGTTATATCCAGCATAATGTGTTATACATCGTTTTAAAGGCCTTTAAGAGGAGGATAAGAATATGCAACTAATAAAATTTTACACTTAATATTTTCAAGATGGCGGTCAATATGGCGGACGACTAAACAAACAGTTTTTAGTCAGTATGACATGTTATACATCAATTTAAAGCCCTTGAAGTCTAGAAAAGGAATATCCAACTATTCAAATTTCAAACATAATATTTGTAAAATGGCGGCCAATATAAAGAAAACAAAAAAAAGTTTTATATTTCTGCATAACATGTGATAATTCGTTTAAAGGAATTTTAAAGGCTACAGATTATGTACTAATACTGTATAAAAAGGCGAGCACAGCGAGCTGGCATTCATTTTATTATATAATTATTATGTACAAATACTTTTACAACAGGTGAGCGTAGTGAGCCTGCAATAATTTTATTAAATAAAATATTTACTACAAATGCTGTATAAACAGGCGAGCCTGGAATAATATTATTAAACAAAGATTATGCAGAAATGCTTTTATAACAGGCGAGCGTAGCGAGCCTGCATTAATATTATTAAATAAAGATTATGCAGTAATGCTTTTATAACAGGCGAGCGTAGCGAGCCTGCATTAATATTATTAAATAAAGATTATGTAGAAATGCTGTATAAACAGGCGAGCGTAGCGAGCCTGCATCAATATTACTTTTATAACAGGCGAGCGCAGCGAGCCTGCAATAATATTATTTAATAAAGCTTATGTAGAAATACTGTATAAAAAGGCGAGCGTAGCGAGCCTGCATCAATATTACTTTTATAACAGGCGAGCGCAGCGAGCCTGCAATAATATTATTAAATAAAGATTATGTAGAAATACTGTATAAAAAGGCGAGCGTAGCGAGCCTGCATCAATATTACTTTTATAACAGGCGAGCGCAGCGAGCCTGCAATAATATTATTTAATAAAGATTATGTAGAAATACTGTATAAACAGGCGAGCGTAGCGAGCCTGCATTAATATTACATTTATAACAGGCGAGCGTAGTGAGCCTGCAATCATTTTATTAAATAAAATATTTACTACAAATGCATGCTATATAAGCAGGCGAGCGAAGCGAGCCTGCATTAACGTTATTAAATTAAGATTATGTGAAATGTTGTATAAACCGGCGAGCGTAGCGAGCCTGCATTTATATTATTAAATAAATATTACGTACAAATGTTGTATAACCAGGCGAGCGCAGCGAGCCTGCAATAATTTTTATTAAATAAAGATAATGTAAAAATGCTATATAAACAGGCGAGCGCAGCGAACCCGCAATATTTTTATTAAATAAATATTATATAGAAATGCGGTATAAATTGGCGAGCGTAGCGAGCATGTATTACTATTATTAAATAAATATTAGTTACAAGCGCTATATAACCAGGCGAGCGTAGCGAGCCTGCATTAATATTATTAAATAAAGATTATATAGGTAAAAACTGGTGAGCGTGGTGAGCCTTCAATGACCTTATTAAATATGGATTATGTACGGATGAAAGGAAAACAGTTTAGCTCCTGTGAACTTGCGAATTTATACGAAATTTAATTCGGCTCACATCATCTCGGTCCTATAATATGACGATTAAAGAGGAAGATTGTAGTCAGCATGATATACCATACATTGTTTTAAAAGGCTTTATGAGTAGCAAAGTTTTTCAACAAATGTGACCGAGATGAGGGTGTTAAAAAGTAAGCTTATTCTTATTGCTGTTTTTCGTAAAATGATTTTAAACCTGTTTTCAGGTTGAATAAGAATATGTTAGGTTTTCACCGAAAAATTATCCTGGTAGCAATATTGAGAACATAGTATGGGTGATGTACTCATAAGACCTCAATCTATGCGAGTTCTTTATGCACCGCATCACTAGTCTAGTGAGAATCCTCAGAACTTTTAAAATTTCGAATTGTCTTTATGGTTTATATTTTCTATTGAAGCTATAGCCGCCTTTGTTTTGTGCTCTCTCGGAATATATGGGTGTGACAACCCTCTGAGGTTTGACTATTTCTTTTGACCTGTTTGTGTTGCAAACTTTCTTCTTTTTTTCTCTCTTAAAAAAACGAGGCTAAAAACACCACAAACGTTTGGCTATATTGGTCAAAAGCTTGTAAATAGTTGAGTAAGCTTTGCTCTTGTAAAGTGAGAAAAGCTTTGTTTCTACTCTCTTGAGTAATTTGTTTGAAAGAATCCTTAGATTTTAGCTTATTTTAGAGGCATCCTCTGAAATAGAATACTTATATCTTCACCATTTTTTAAAATTGGGCCTAAATAATGCGGGCTGGAATGATATCCTTTGGTCAAAAATCCTGAGTTTGCGCCGCAACACTATACTTACTATTGTGTAGGCACTTCTTTAGACTGTTAATCTCCTTATAAAATACAGAGGGGAGTAACAATCTAAATAAGGTGTACGGAATGTTCATCTTTAGACTGTTACTCCCCTTAAAAAACAGAGGGGAGTAACAATCTAAACAAGGTATAGGAATGTTATTCTTTAGACTGTTACTCTCCTTATAAGAAAAACAGAGGGGAGTAGCAATCTAAACAAGGTATACGGAAAGTTCTTCTTTAGACTGTTACTCCCCTTAAAAAACAGAGGGGAGTAACAATCTAAACAAGGTATAGGAATGTTATTCTTTAGACTGTTACTCCCCTTATAAAAAAAACAGAGGGGAGTAACAATCTAAACAAGGTATACGGAATGTTCTTCTTTAGGCTGTTACTCTCCTTAAAAAAAAACAGAGGGGAGTAACAATCTAAATAAGGTGTACGGAATGTTCATCTTTAGATTGTTATTCCCCTTAAAAAAACAATGGGGAGTAACAATCTAAACAAGGTATACGGAATGTTCTTCTTTAGGCTGTTACTCCCCTTAAAAAAACAATGGGGAGTAACAATCTAAACCAGGTATTCGGAATGTTCTTCTTTAGACTTTTACTCCCCTTATAAAAAAAACAGAAGGGAGTGACAATCTAAACAAGGTATACGGAATGTTCTTTTGACCAGTACTCCCCACATTTTTAAATGTCTAAAACAGATATGTGTCTTGGAATTTTGGAAATTCAGTGACATAAAAAAAATTCCGTTCCCCAGAACAATAGCATAGCTTCTCGGAAGCGAAATATGTATGCGCTAAATACACATATCAATGAACTTTGTGAAGGGAATAGATTAGTCCGGGGGGGGGGGGGACTGATTTATGAGTTTTTCGACCCTAGTGCAATATTTTTTGTGTTATTCAAGGGAAGAACTGCAGTGTAAACTGTTATCACAAAGGATGGGGTCATGTTCACTGGAAGTCATATTTATTTTGTGGCTTCCCCGAGATTCTCTTTAAACATAAATCAAAATGCGAGATTGATTATTTTTTTTTTTAACTGTAATTTTGTTTCTCGAATTCAACTTCTAAAAAATTATTTAAAAATCACCAGAATTAAGTGCGTGTAAAAGTACCCCCCAGGTGAATGTAGAACCTATAGGGCTCATTCACACTGGGATTCCTTGCGGATTTCGGTCGCCGAAAACGCTTAGCTAACAACAACGCTTGGAAAAATGCCCGAGTCGGCTCGGTCTCGCTCAGTCTCGCTCGGCCCGGTCTCACTCAGCGATTAATGTGAATAGACCCATGCTAATACATTGCTAATACATGTATTTGCTTCTCAAGCGAAATCGGTCTCGCTCGGTCTCGCACGCAGTGTGAAAGCCGCCTTAAGCTACTGTTATTGCGACAACTTTTATCTTTGTATTAGTGAAAAACTTAATAGATTCAATTTATCTTGTTTTCTAACATTAATTTTCAGCACCTTTATTTGAAATCGAATGTCTTAATTAATTATAATATTTTATTTTAAAAAAAACTCGATATAAAATTAAATTATATTGTTTCTGAGCAATTGTGCTGTTAATTTAAAATCTATTTACTTCCTGATCATCTTCATTTTTAGGGTTCCGTTTCCTTTGGTAAAACCAAAAAAAGAATCCCTTATTATTTTGTTCCTGTGTCTGTCTGTCTGTCACTCTGTAACCAATAACTTTTGAATCACAGCAAGAGATACAAACAAGAAACTTTGCAGTTAAATATCGTTTAGACACGCACACAGGGAATATATATGGAACTCAAAATTATCAGCTGTTCTAATTTAAAATGGCAGATAATTCATGTCTCGCGAAAAACATATTGTTTTCGCGGATATCACATGAAAGGTATTGAAGAGTAGATTACATAAATATATAACACTACGGATACCGTTTAATTTTTCATGCAATTTTGTCAATAACATCAACATTTTACGTGTCCCCCCCCCCCCCCCCCCATAAAACTATACTATTGCTGTTAAAAATATAAAAAACTAAAAAGAGTACAATTTACCTGTATAATTCTTATATCATTTACGATTCTCCGATTTGTATTATTTAAATAATTTGAATATTTTCATCCTTTTTTTTAAACGAGGGGGAGATTATTGCAGTATAAATTTTTTCTCCCAGCCAAATTTAAAAGATCTAAAGAAATATTATCATAATTATTTTAATGCAGCTGAGAGTCTGCAGAAGAGTATGCAGAGATTTCATCTTGATAAAAAATTTGTTATTTCGCAGACTCCTCAGTCTTCAACTGCAGGTTTAAAATTAGAATAATTTACATGGTCTGTTCAGTGCACAGAATACAAGAAAGGACCCACTTGTTGCGAAATGGATTCAGCGGTGGAAATCAGGGGGGGGGGGGGGGGGGGCTCCTTCCACTAACACTCCACCTTTCTCAAACAATGCAACTGCCTGGAAAAGGACATAAAGTACTTCTCATATAGTATTTACTAATTACATTCGCCAGACGCCCAGACCTATAAACAATACTTAATTGAGCTTGACTGAACTTAATTTACCTTTTTATTTACTAATATTTCTTTCGAACTCACCGTACGTTCTTTATTGGTTAATTTACCTTTTTTATTATTTAATAATATTTCTTTCGAACTCACCGTACGTTCTTCATTGGTTGATTTACCTTTTTATTTACTAATATTTCTTTCGATCTCACCGTAGGTACTTAATTGATTAATTTACCTTTTCATTCATTTATTTTTATTCCGAGCTCACAGCTGTTAACGGAACAAGCATTGTGAACTGAAAAACGCATTTTGCTTCCAAGCTTACCGAAGTTCGGAAACTATGTGATCATTCTGAAAAACGAAAATATTTTATGTCTCTGATTTCAAAAATTCCAAGACAGAAATCCGTTTCAGACACCAAGGAACATTTTTGATTCCGTGTTTATCTGTCGGTCTTTAAAATCAATATCGACCAAACCGTTTACGAGTAATAATATTATTTTTTAAGTTTTTATAATTTTTTGGGGGGTGACGCCCCGAAATTTGGTGTCAAAATTCATTTCTCGATTTCGCCTCGGGGTATAATATTTCTGGAAATATATGCCAAATTTCGTCACAATTGGTGGGGTAGTTAAGGCTCTGATGAAGAAACTCCCTTACATTTAATTAGCCGCTGCCCCGGGCTGCTAAATCACAGATGCCTTATCGGAATGGTTGCCTCTCCGAAGTAGGCAACCATTCCGATAAGAAAACTAAACGATATATCCATCAACAAGGTGTTAGCATTCTTCTCCTCTCCGAAGGAGGCAACCATTCCGATAAGAAAACTAAACGATATATCCATCAACAAGGTATTAGCATTCTTCTCCTCTCCGAAGTAGGCAACCATTCCGATAAGAAAACTAAACGATATATCCATCAACAAGGTGTTAGCATTCTTCTCCTCTCCGAAGGAGGCAACCATTCCGATAAGAAAACTAAACGATATATCCATCAACAAGGTATTAGCATTCTTCTCCTCTCCGAAGTAGGCAACCATTCCGATAAGAAAACTAAACGATATATCCATCAACAAGGTGTTAGCATTCTGTCAAGGCATCACACTGTTGAAGGAGTAGAGGGTGCATAAATTAATAGAGGGAGCACCTTCTGCAACCCGGGTTCGTTCAAAGGACCCACATAAGGGTCTATGTCTTCGAAGTTAAGTTCCCCCCGGTTTAAAAAAAAAACCAAAAAAATGTAGGATATGGATATAACTTTAAGTACAAGACAAATTTTGACATATGTTAACTCTCGCCTTGTAGACTCGATAGTCCTATGACATAGACTGACATGATAGTTCTATCATGGGAGTTTGGGAGAACTATATCACCGTGTAAACGGGGCTTTAATGTCAAATACTTTTAGAGACAACTACAAAGTAAAGACACTTTCACAATCCCTGAAAATTTATTTGACAAAAAAAAAAAATTATCTTTTGAAAGGAAAAAAAGTAACATATTTTAACAGCAATATTGTAGTAGCTGTTCCTAAGTTGTGATATTTACTTTTAGTAGCTAGGAGCACGAAAGTACGTCTTTGTCCGTGACAATAAGAAATAAAATATCTTCTATTATTCATAAAAATTCTATCAAAGTAGATAAGAACTGACGGTAAAGGTATTAGGAATATTTATTTATTAGCGCTATTCAAATAACTAAGGAGACATAAAGCAATGTGCAAGTTGCACTGGAGTTCACCAGAGTTCAAGTCTAAATATTGAATATTTTGATTGTTGCTTATTCTACATCTGATTTAAAAATAAACTTTCATTTCATTTTTAATAAAATAGTCCAGTGCAATTAGACATTGCACTTCGGAAAAATTAGGGGAAAGCTGAATTTTGGCACGAACCTTGATATTGCGGTTCTAAACAAAATGTCAAAAGTCCCCATTGATCCGAGTGCCGCTAAAAGAACTACGCGGGGTCAAAGGTCATCAAAATCTGTTTTTGTGAATATCTCATTAACGGTCACGTTTACAGTAAAAATACAAGTAATCAAATTTGTAGCTTAGAACATTTCCTACAAAAAAGATCTCATGATTTTTATTCATAGGTGTAACGGTTTTGGAGATAATTCGATTTATAGAGTTGTTCCAAATTTGTTCAAAAATGTTTCAAATTTCAGAGTTGGAGTTCAAGTTTGTTCTTGATGGATTTTATGAATTATTTCAAAATGTTAGGACCAGCCGTTATATAGTGGTTGGGGGCGAGTGGATTTTTTTGGTATATTTTAACTTATTAAACCAATAAAGAATGCAAAATTCAAAAAAGCATATATATATTTGTATCCTACTCTTTAGCAGCTTTCATTTGATACCCCAGTCGAAAATTAAAAAAATATAAAATTTTGAGTTAACCACATTTTTGCGAATTGCGAATTGCGCATGCGCATATTCAATTTTAATTTGTGAATATTTTTGTCTGTGCTTGGTTCAAAAAGTTGACCCAGTGTTTCAAATTTCACATCACCCTCGGCATACCTTATCTTGCACTTTACCTCTAAGGTGGTGTGGAAAGGAGTGCACGTTTCATGATAAATAATAAAGTAAATTGAGGTTATCTCCAAAACCGTTACACCTACGAATAAAAGTCATGAGACCATTTTTGTAGGCTATGTTCTAAACTACAAATTTAATTACTTGTATTTTTTCAGTAAACGTGAGCGTTAATGAGATATTCACAAAAAACCGATTTTGATGACCTTTGATCCAGCGTAGTTCTTTTAGCGGCACTCGGATCAATGGGGACTTTTGACATTTTGTTTAGAACCGCAATATGAAGGTTCATGCCAAAATTCAGCTTTCCCCTAATTTTTCCCAAGTTGAGCCTTTTTAGGGTTTCGTTGGTAAAACCAAAAAAAAAGAAACCCTTATAGTTTCGTTCCTGTGTCCGTCTGTCACTCTGTACGGTTCCAATAACTTTTGAACCAAAAGAGATAAAAACGTGAAACTTTCCAATATAAAAGATCGTTTTGACGCGCACACAGGAAAAATATAGCGAACTCAATATTATCAGCTGTTCAAATTCAAAATGGCGGATAATTCACGTCGCAAAAAATTTTTTTTGACTAATTGCACTGGACTAAAATATATAAATCGATTTTATTTTTTCAAACGTATTTAACTATTTCAGTTAAAAGTTCTCCTTTTAAAATAAAATAGTTCTTACTATCAATTGTGAGAACAATTCTTGGTACTTCTTTATAATATTGTTACTCCCCTACGTTGGTTTTGAGCTGTTTAAATGAAACAATCGTAAAGTTGGCTCAGAGCTTTTTTACCAGGTGCGCAGACAGTGAAAACCCATTATTAGCCGATCTTTCTAGGCATCTGGACCCAATAGTAGTCCCACGTCGACACAAAACTCTTGGCTTCCGATTAGCGAATTATAATTCTTAGAATTATTTAATTATTAAGTTTTGTTATGTGTAGAAGGTTTTTTTAAAATATTTTTTCCTACTCATTAAGTATCTTGTATGTAACTTATTAATTTGACATAGTAGAATTAGACAGACATAAAGCTATATCTGTAAAATAACTGCATCTGTAAAAATTTTGTAAATACATTGTATATATATTTTATAGAAAATAAACATTACTACTACTACTAAATGTTGGTTTTGAATAAAAATTACATTGACTAAATAACTATTAAGAAAAGGGGATGTTTAGTTCAATGTAGTTTGAGACAAAGGAATATCCAACTTTTGTTTTGATAAGGGGAGTAACAGTCTAAAGAAGTGCCAAATTCTATTACTTCCAAAATCTAGTTAATATTTTTATCTACGATTGATACGAAATATATACATTATATCTCTGTTTAGATGCGTAGAAAGTGATTATTTACGTACTTGTATTCATTGCGCATGCGCATCTCATAGTTCTGAACAATTCCTCTTCTTTACCACGCTAAGAAGCGGTAACGAAGAGGAATTCTTCAGCTTTACGCACGATTAGCGAGTTTGTTTACATTTAACAAAACTAATTTGCTATTCTTTTATTAAAGTAACTGTTTATATCGAGTTTTTAGTGAAAAACAATGAATGAATCAAGTGGCTTTGACGAAAATGTAGAGAATAATACTCCTCCAGAAATAATTAATTCGGCAAAAAATACAACTCAAGAATTAATGCCATCTTTATCAAGAGAGAGTTACGAACTTACATACAGCAAGTTTATTTTTTTCTGTATTTATTATTTAAATCTAACAATCGTAGATAAAGTACGGTACGCAACACGTGCGAAAACGGCATTTTGCATTGCTCGTGTGGTTTTACTACCCTCGCTTTCGCTCGGGTGCAAACTCCACACTAGCATGCAAAATGCTACTTTCCGCACTCGACGCGTAATGTACTATTATAACTTCATACTTGTTCGCACCCCGTTGTAGCATGTACTTTTATCAATTATTGTCATCAATACAAATATGCTACTTCTTTAGGTTGTTACTCCCCAGTTTTTTTTTTTTTTTGTTTTGTTTTTTTTCTTTCTTTCATATAAGTGAATTTAATTATTTATACATTCCTTTGTCTCAATAATTATTACGACAAATGGATGTTTAGTCCTATGGACTTTGGGACAAAAGAATATCACACTTCTGATCAACTTTTCTGTTTATAAGGGGAGTGACAGTCTAAAGAAGAACATACCGTACACCTTTTAGATTGTTACTCCCTTCTGTTTTTTTTTTATAAAGGGAGTAGCAGTCTGAAGTCTGAAGAAGTGTCTACTTTTTACTTTCTCTTGTACATAGTATGAATTAAGAGGAAGTATTGTGATGGCGCGAGAATTCAATTTTGAGATTTTTATGTACTTACACGTTTTGAGGTCCCGTGAGTCCAATGTCGTTCTGCCATATGTTTCTGTCATCATTGTAGACGCGTGGAGTCTGAACTACTGGGCCAAATTTGATGAAATTTGGTATACAGGTTCAGAAAAATCATACCCCGAGGTGAAATTGAGAAATTCATTTGAGCTCCAAATTTGTGGGCAGAACCTCCCAAAAACTCATTGAAAAAAAAATAAAATATTTTTCGAAAACGCTTCCGACGATTTTGACTAAAATGTAGTCCATTTAAATACGAATCTAACGATATAAGCCGTTTTCCCGGGAAAAATCTAGTTCCTGATAAAATAATTTTAAACGCGGATGGAGAGAGCCGGGGTTTGATTCCCCGCCGAGAAGAAGTTATTTTTATGATATATTTTGATAATATATTACACAATTATTAAATGTAACAACGAATACTAAAAATATCTAATAAATGGGAAACACTGGACCAACAAATGATGTACTTTTGTATAGAAAAGTTAGTCTGAGTTGTCTTGGACCGATTTTGTGCTCCTAAACTCATCGGCATCGAAAACTACGTCAATTCTTCGGCATTATGCGGCTTGGCGATTTTCAAATCTTATATTGTGCCCTTATAGACAAGAAGGTTTCCGACCCCTGAATTTAATATTTTTTTTGATATCCCTAGAATAGTTTTTATCGTAATTTTACAATTATATTTTTTTAATAAAAATTCACATTTAAATTTAAATATCAAATTGCAGTAAAACAAGTTTGAAATATTGTATTTTATTTCGAATGTTCAATTACAGTGGCTAGTACACAATCTCTTGACACAGATAATACAAAACATAATTTGCATTATATGTATTTGTAATACTAAATTGAACGATAGAATCATAATAAATTATACTGCATCGTACCTTATAGATACACATAGATTGCTTTTAGTCGCAAATCAGAATTGCGAACCATCTGTGGCACCTACTATGATATTTTACGTTCAAGTATATGTTTAAAATAAGTGCTACCAATGTGCTTTTGTAGGTAAATTATTAAGGGTGTTCTGTTGATATCATGTGATGTCTACCGTTTAGAGGTTTTGTCCTCCAAGAAGGGGTGAAAGAACTCTCTATTGATTTTGCCGCATTCCATTCCATAATTTAATTTCGGTAAACATCTAGATATAAATTTGTGGTGAAAATTAAAAAGATAATCATCTTTCTCTCTTAATTGTATTTTAAGGTTTCTTTTTTTAAAAATAAGTTTTTTGGTTTTAATAACTCAAAACCTTAATGGAGCACGTAATTCTTGCAAGTTGTCGAGATTAGAGTAAAGAATTGAAAATTTGAGACATGCGCAAACGAAAGATTTGTCTCGTACAAAACCCTCAATTGTGCATTCATTATTAATGTTTCAAATTTAATTAAAAAAAAAAAAAACTTGTCTATTATTTGAACACTGCAGCTTAATTATTTAAAGTTGTAGATTAATTAATCATTTTTTATTTTAGTCGCCATATATAAGCTCACTTATTTTATGAAGTTGTTCAATGTATAACATTACCACAGTTTTTTTCAGAAGTAGAGGGGGAAATATAAGACATGCGCAATCGTCTGACTCTTCTCGTGCATTCCTTCTATAATTAATTAAGGAGAATTCCTCATAAATATCTCTAGCACGCTGTAATTTAGTTATAATGTTCTTTTTAATTTTTTTACTAAATTTTTTTAAAGTAATAACTAGAGTGCACAAAAAAATCTCAGTATCGCTTTATAATAATTCTGATAATTATTTTTGTATATTTATGATTATAAGTTATTTTATTAACCGCAAATAATAGGGAATTTACTGTAATAATTTTTAGAAAGTTATGAAACCTTTATTTCATACTAAAAAAGGCGTTTCAAATACGATATTAAACTTTTTCATGTGATACAACAACGATTACAAAAATAATTCGACTGGAGCCGAATTGAATAAAATTATATGGCACTCCCCCTGTGCATTATCGACTTGCAAGTCAATACCTGTAGAAAACACTGAAAAAACTCACTGCTTTACGTGTCCTAAATTAATTATCAATGATGTAAATTTTTCTCTTTTTTTTGTGGTTAATAGATCGCGTGCCATAATGTCTGAACCCCCCCCAACTCAGGTAGCTGCACCCATACTTGCCCCCCTTCACCCCCCTTAATATAATACTATTGTTAACGTTCGTGTGTCTCTGTATTTTACAGTTGTGTTGGTAGTTCACAATGCGTCTCTATGACTCATCTGGGCTCCCTTATTATTGGGTCGATTCCCTGCTCTTTCTGACCTATATTATATTTTTTTATTTTACGATTTAACTTTAATTTTTATTTTTTTATATATTTTTTTAAAGAATTGAAAGTTGTTTTAGAGTCTTTAAAACAAAGTTGAGTTTTTATTATGTTATTTCTATTAAAGAATTTTTTTTTTTTTTATTCCGTCAATCTTATATTATTAGTAATAATGAATAGATCTTTTTTTTTTTTTTTTTTTTTTTTACATGTTTCTTTGTCAGGTTATAGGATTTTATTTAAGGATTGATTACAAATTATGTATTCTTCTATTATATCGGTTTTATTTTTTAATGATAAAACACACAAATATATTTATTAAACTGAGTACTATGAAAGACAAAAATAATTACACTCTTGTAGAGGTTTCATTTTTATTATTCAAATAATTGAAAATAAATCTTAATAAGTAAATAAATCTTCATTTGCTTCCGAGCTTACCGAAGGTAATGGAAGTTATGTGATCACATAGCTCCGATTTCGATTTAGAGCATAGGTCTCCGATTTCAAAAATTCCAAGACAGAAATCCGTTTTAGACATCAGGGAACATTTTTTGTTCCGTGTCTGTGTGTCGGTCTGTAGCTCATTTTTTGCGAACCAACATATTGAAATACGTGTGGTGTCGCGAGACACCCGGTAGGAACGAAGTTTTTTCATTAAATATAAATTATAAAATCACACTGCTAAGTACGTATACATTGCTAACTACTTATACATGGCGGAGTTAGAAAAGAGACAAAATTAAAAGTAACAAACTGTTTATACCTGGCAGAGTTAAGGCAAAGTTAAAAGAAAATCATTATTTGTATAATTAAAGCAAGCGTCTTACTATAAATATGTATTGAATATAAGAAAAAAGTTGATCATGATGAGTTTATAGTGAAAGAGTATGTTTGTTAAAGGAGTTTGTATTGAAATAGGACTGTTTTCTACCTACCCGGCCAATTAATTTAAAATATTATAAAATATATCTCTTCCCTACTCTACAGCTTCTGCTTGTATCAGGGTGAAATTTTACATGATTATATTTTATTTATTTACAAAACAAAGTGACATTTTTGACATGTATAACAAAAATAATCAAAACAAGTCAAGTAACAGGCTTCCTTAATAACACTTTTTCCCGTCTTTTAAAGCTTACGTTTACGCGAGCATTGCGCGTGAACGCTTGGGTGGATAACGTTTTCCGAAAAAACTCAGCCCGAGCATTGGTAAAATGAACATGTGTACCAAATTTCATCTAACTCGGTGATCTTTTACTTAAGTTATCGTCATCTGTAGATTTCGTGACGGATTTTGCGTGATGGTGATTTTGTGACGGTGATTTTGGTAGTTTTTTTCGGATTCACTCCCGGGCTCCAGAACGTGCCATAAGGAACTTCGTTCCAAAACTACTCATATGATTTTATTGAAATTTGGATGGTAGGTCATAATTAGCCCCATTGTTGGTCCCATATAAGTTTCACCCTTCTAGACCTATTTGTTGCTCTTCCACATGCGCACAAACATTCATCTATATCTTCAAAAGTACTTATTTGATTTTTATGAAATTTGGATGGTTTGTCGAAAGTAGCCTACAGATGGTCCCACCAGATTAATCTATTCATTTCCTTACATTTTGCTAAATTGATACTTTAATTAATGTAAATAATCAAAACAACAGACAACTAACAGACTTACAGTCACACAGATATGTGTGTCAACATAGATATGTTGATGGGGCTATGAGATCAAGTTTTTTAATTGTTTCTGCAGATATTTTGTGGGTGCTGTTTGATTTGCGTAATTGCAGCCTTAAATCTCATTAGAGTTTGATAGACTTAAAATTAGATTTTTTTAGAGCTTATAGAACAATTTGTTCTCTATATCATGCAAGATAATTTGTATTCTTTAGAAGTATTCGAACCTCTGTAGGCTTTTCATAGTGTAACAACCCATAAGATTGTATGATTAAATGAAACAAATACTTGGTATGTATATATAACTCTTTGTCTAGAGTAAGTTTAAAGCTAAGAATAATCACTTCAACATTTTGTTTTTCTATTATACATCTTATTTCATTTTTTTAAAATATCTACGAACGATATTTGACTTTGAGAAAACAAAAAATATGATTAATGTTTCGACTTCAAAATTCCAACTCTAGAGTTCATTTATCATCCCCCCCCCCTCACAACTCCATTTTTTTGAATTTTTATTCTCGTTGTGTTTGAGACAATTTTTAAAAATAAAAATTGACTGTGAAAATATGTGTGGTGCTTATCGATTTGATTTAAAACAATAGTAGAAGTACAAAAAATAAATAATTCAAACAATATAGGTTTTTATATATAAATGTATATTTTATATAAAATATAAATACATATATGCGTGTATAAAAAATTTAAATGGATTTATTACTATTATATTTATTAAATTTGTGAGAAACTAAAGAGAAATATGCTTTATAACTTAGTATGTAATAAATATTCTAATAGGTATAGAAATTGGATCTTTGTTTAATTTTTTATGTATTTATTAGTTTCGTTATTGTCTATATTACGTTGGCTGTCAATATCAGTTAAACTGAGTTTATTTTTAGAAGTAACTAATGGTATTCAGAAGCAATATATTATTTTGTTTTTAATGGCCTCTGGGGTTACTTGTTAATTTTTTTTTTTCAAAAACTAAAAAAAATATAAACTGGCATTGTTTGAATTATTTAAAACGAGTAAAGTAACTCTTGGCGGATTTTTGTTTTTCCTATTTATTCAGTAAAGAATTTATATTGTTACAAAATGTATGTATGGGCCCAGCTTGGTTATGGGCCGGGATGGTGATAAAAACATAGGCGACAGTATTATATACATATTATGGTTCTAAACCCAACAGGAATAATATATATTTAAAAACAACACTATACTGCAGTATACACATACACAATAGGTCTTAAAACGTCACGTCCAATTTTAATGAAATTTGGAAGGTAGTTCATAATTAGCCCATTGTTGGTCAAATATAAGTTTTAACCTTCTGTTCCTCGATGATCGTTCTGAAGAACAAAAGTATTTGATGTCTCCGATTTCAAAAATTCCAATTCCAAATTCCGGATTGTTATTGGCTCCGTGTGTGTCTACCTGCCACAAACCAGCAACACATCCTAAAAAACTGCTTGTCGGAATTTAATGAAATTTGGATGGAAGGTCATAATTAGCTCATTGTTGGTCAAAATATAAAGCAGCCCCTACTCGGTCAAGCCGCTTGATCAAAACAGCGCTTCAAGCAATGGTCTCAAGCATGATTGATCGTCTAAGAACCCGTTTGATGCTTGAGTCAAGCCTTGACGGAGATTGATGGAAAGTTTGAATGAGTCAAGCGGCTTGACGGAGTGCTTGATAGTCTAGAGCAATTTTGATCAAGCATTCCGTCAATCACCTGCTTGACACCACAAATCCTGATTCGAAACCATAAACCATGGTATCTACACAACACAATACTGATTTATTAAAGTCCAGGTGGAGCAGTTAAGTAGTCGAAAACTCCGCAACTGGAATTTTGTTTTCTGTCTTAGAATTTTTGAAATCGGAGAACTAAAAATGTTTCACATAGCTTCCGTAACCTTCGGTAAGCTCGGAAACAATAATGGGTTAAAAAAAACCGACTTGTGCAACAACGGATTGTGTATAATGAAGTTATATGTAACTTTGTGCATAATGTAGTTAATTGTATTGTTGGAAGATGTTAACTCAAAGATGGTAATATTCAAAATGGATGCTCTATCCGCCTTTGTATCTACGAGCTTTAAAAGGTAATAAAAATGTGCTGATAGAAGAGAGGTTATTAAATTGTTATTCATTCTTAGATAATGAATTATCAAAAACTATTTTCCCGTAAGTTATTGTATACGAAGCTGATTTTTAATCTTTAATGGTCATTTTCATTTCTGCTAAAAGATAAGAAGTTAGCGTAGAAATGAAGACAAAATCCCAATCAATTTCTTAATGGACTAACTAGGGAGGATAATGTCCACCTAGTCTGGGTTTCAGGGTATTGTAGGGTTCATTGAACTGGTAGATGAATTTTCCGGGGGGGGGGGGGGGCTCCGACTTAACCCTAACTGTTCTCCCTTTAATAGAGAAATATCAGTGAATTGTGAGATATGCAATTTCTAAAAACTTCTCCTGAAAAAGTTCTTTAGGAAGTAATTTTATCTGAATTTGGGAGCAAGCTCTACCCTTTCCTATCCTCCCCCCCTCCCTACCTACTCTTGCTCCTAAACCTACCTTATGAATGAGGCAATCCAAAGACTAATAATTCCTAATTTATCTCACCAACACTGGATATTCTTTAGCAGATTGTTGCATCTAAACTTTAGTTCATATTAGCTTCTAAACATATTTTAACCGGACTTATTTAAGTATGTTAAACGTAATTAACAATTGTTAGATGGATGACTTAAAACTGGATTAAGCTCAGCAACATCTTCTAGATAGATAAAAATAAGTCAGAATTGGCTCCTCCACGTTATTTGGTTATTTCTGATTTTCGTCTCTATAAGAAATGTTCTTTTTAAAATATATATATATATTTTAATACCATAATTATTAATTTAATTATTTTTATTAGTAAAGTTTTAAATATAATATTGTATCAGAAAGTTTAAAAGGTTTTCCCTCTATAGAATTAAGTTTAAACACCATAAAATCTAAGTAAAATTACTAGGGCAATAAGACTTGTTCATTATTAAACTAAACTTTACATGGACAATCGACATTGCAGACTGTTCTTTAGAGTTAATAATTCAGCCACGTTACTCATTAGCTGGCCACACACGAGCGGATTTTTTTGACCCGGTCCGCCGATCTCAGGTCTGTCGTTCCCCCACTAACGTTAACGTTCGAAGCTCAGGTCGTGATCATTTTTATGTAACACTCTGCCGTCACTGTAACAGTTGCACCATCCTCTTAAAAGAAATATGGCCCAATTATGAAAGTGGGGCCGATCGCATACCAGACCGTTACTTTGGTACTATAAAGAGGTTTTTGATGTTGAATTCGCAACGAAATGCTAGTAAAGTCGCGTAGACAGATTCACCACTACGAATATAAGTATCATATGCGAATACACTCTAGTATTGGGCCGACAGAGTCATCAAGGGCAACACCTGCAGCGTTGAATGACACCACTACCTCATCCCCACTATCCTGGTGGACGTTCCACCAGCGCGTAAGAAAATGTCTGTTTCCCACGCTCCACCCTCAGTATAATTATTTCTTTCTGTGGTAGGCTGTGAAATAGTAACTTTAGAGCCTAAAAAACATAGCTAAAATCCATTTTTTCTTTACGTGGACTTAAAAAATCTTTTCATTACTCCTAGCTGTAAAGAAAACATTTTTTACGTCCTAGGACGTAAACATTTTTTTCATTCATGCTGGTAGTTATCAAAACTTCCGTTTTAGCGCTGCAATCTTTGTAGAAATGCTTCTAGTACGAATAAAATCCGCTAGATGTCAATGCGTTTTATTTATCTTTTCTTATAGTGTAACCTCTTTTTAAGGCTTCTTTTTTTAAGTCTTTAGTATGTATACTAATATTCGTTATTATTATATTGATTATTGATTAATATTTAATGTTTTTTCATTGTCTGCTACCACGGAAAAAATAGCATATGCTACACGACTGTGAAGTGTTTTTTCTTTACCTTGGCAATATTTACTGTCGAGCGAAGCGAGACTGTAAATGTAATTGCCGCGGTAAAGAAAAAAAACTCACTTCACAGCCTAGTAACATAATATACCATTCTTAAGATTTATTAATTTTAATTTATCCCGTATCAATTACTTTTAATAAGTACTTTAATCTCTTGGACAAAAGAATATCACACTTTTCATCTTTCAGTTTTGATATATTTTGTTTATAAGTTACAAAATTACCCATCTAATTCATATCAATCTTTAGTAATAATTACTTTTAATCGAAAATTGCATTTGGATAATTACTAAATTATTAATACGTCACAAATTAGCTGACGATTCTTGGTAATATATTTGATTTTCTGTCAAGATTTCACATCTCTAAATGAACAATGTTTTAACAAAACCGATATTATATTGTTCCGTTCCTCTATTATTTCTACTCGAGAGAGAAATGGGATTGGTGCCAGAAATGTATGTATTGATTATTATCTTTTCCTAGTTAATGATTTCATTTTGGCATCAGAATAATCTTTAATAACCTAAAATCTTAACGTCTTACTTGTATTTAATTAGTCGTAGTAAATAAGTCTTCATATCTAATTCAGTTAGAACAATTAAATATCTGTAAATTGTTGATCGCCTTGCAAATTTTGTTGATATTATTTATACTGAAGAAAACTTGAAGAGAAATAGTGTTCAGTTTATTATTGGAACGAAGTTCCTTATGACACTTTACAGCAACTGGAGCCCGGGAGTGAATCCGAAAAAAACACCGTCACGAAATCCACTGATGACGATAACTTGAGTAAAAGTTGACCGATTTAGTTGAAATTTGGTACACATGTTCATTTTAACAATGCCCAGAATTTACATTTAACAGTTTACATTTAACAAAACTAATTTGCTGTTTTTTTTAATTAAAGTAACTGTTTATATCGAGTTTTTAGTGAAAAACAATGAGTGAGTTGAGTGATAAGCCGAAAATGAGGAGAATAATACGCCTCCCGAAATAATTAATTCGGCACAAAATACAACTAATGAATTCTACTAACTATTGTCATCTTTATCAAAAGAGAAATACGAACTTACATACAGGAAGTTTATTAAATTTTATTTACGCCTATTTTTTTCTGTATTTATTATTAAAATCCAACAATCGTAGATAAAGTACGGTACACAACTCGTGCAAAACCTGCATTTTGCTTTGCTCGTGTGGTTTTACTACCCTCGCTGTCGCTCGGGTGCAAACTCCACCCTTGCATGCAAAATGCTACTTTCCGCACTCGACGCGTAATGTATATTAGCTACGATTGATACGAAATATAAACATTATATCTCTGTTTAGATGCGTAGAAAGTGGTTATTTACGTACTTGTATTCATTGCGCATGCGCGTCTCATAGTTCTGAACAATTCCTCTTCTTTACCACCCTAGCGCGGTAAAGAAGAGGAATTCCTCAGCTTTACGGACAATTAGCGAGTGTGTTTACATTTAACAAAACTAATTTGCTGTTATTTTATTAAAGTAAATGTTTATATCGAGTTTTTAGTGAAAAACAATGAGTGAATCAAGTGACTTTAACGAAAATGTAGAGAATAATACACCTCCAGAAATAATTAATTCGGCAAAAAATACAACTCAAGATTAATGCCATCTTTATTAAGAGAAGAGATACGAACTTACATACAGCAAGTTTATTTTTTTCTGTATTTATTATTTAAATCTAACAATCGTAGATAAAGTACGGTACGCAACTCGAGCGAAAACGGCATTTTGCATTGCTCGTGTGGTTTTACTACCCTCGCTATCGCTCGGGTGCAAACTCTACACTCGCATGCAAAATGCTACTTTCCGCACTTTACGCGTAATGTACTATTAAAGATTAGCAAAAAAAAACGACGCAACAAGAGACAATACATATTTTAAACTTTATAATCACGATAAAATTCCGCCATAGAAGGTAATATTATGGTTTCCTAACCGGACTATCCGTATTCTGGATTCGTAAGAGCGGTTGTAACCACTTCGTCCGAATTCAGAATACGGTACCATCGTAAACCTGTTATGTGCGTTGGTAAACCTTCGACTTAATCAACCGTAGGTTTACGAACGCTGTTGGTTGTTTAGGTTAATTTTTCCGGACACACCGGTTACTTCTCGGTCGACCTGATTAGAGATTCCGCGAACGCACCCTTATTTACATCACCCAAGCTTGGTAAACATATATATCTAACCTTTACCAATCCAAATGTAAAGAAAAAAGGAAACAAAGGTTGGCCAATTTGTCGTCACATAAATAAAATTTTTACTGTCGCAACAGACGTTGGTAAACCTTCGACTTAATCAACCGTAGGTTTACGAACGTTGTTGGTTGTTAAGGTTAATTTTTCCGGACACACCGGTTACTTCTCGGTCGACCTGATTAGAGATTCCGCGAACGCACCCTTATTTACATCACCCAAGCTTGGTAAACACCGATATCTAACCTTTACCAATCCAAATGTAAAGAATAAAGGAAACAAAGGTTGACCAATTTGTCGTCACATAAATAAAATTTTTACTGTCGCAACAGACTGCCGCGTTTAAAATTAGAACATGTTGTTTTGTTATGCATCTAAAAATATTTTTCTCTACAAATAACTTTAAGTAGACATAAAGATATATACTACAATTTATTCAAAACCTAATTTCAAAATAGGCCTTTAAGAAAAACAAACAATTTTTTATTTGTTTTTATCTATCTTCATGTTTTTGTTTTTTTTCCAAACACAACACTTCGGTTAAGAAACTTATAAAGGTTCACGAGAACGTAGTTTGGTCAACGAAGAGCATTTCTTTAATTTCGTCTTGTTTCTTTTTCTCTGTCAAAATATGTATTCTCCCGCAAAAATTCAAACATCTGAACTGGAATACATTTATTTTATGGTATTATTTATCTTTATTGGTCTTCTAAGGTCGTAAATAAAAAAAGAAAGAAAGACTTATTTCTATCCAGTCTTATATATCTATTGTTTCTGTTGTTTTTTTCTTAAATTATTGTTTTTTTTTGTTTTATCTCTTTTCATTTTGGTTCCACATGTTATTCTTCTTTCTTTTCGAACGTGAAATACTACGAGGCAAGGTATACGATTAGAGAACATATGGGAAGATTTACGTCATCGGGGTTATGATATATATGCATATTTTTTTTTTTTTTTTTACTTCTTTGAGAAATATACATGAATGTAAGCTTTAAGGGGAAACAACTTTTATATTTGTATAGGTAGATTGTGGTATAGCCTGATGTCACCTAGCTATGTATATGTTTTTGCCATATATTTACTTAGCTCTCCATCTAGTTCAGATAAAGGCTTTAACTATCTCAATATTTAAGTCCGTTATCGACCTCTCAGACGGAATTGATAAAAAATAAAAATAAAATTATTCACATAAAGTAACCCTATATAGTTTGGCTTAGCATTCTTCAATCTATTTTTTTTTATGAATATCTAAAGAAATCGATTTGACACGACTTATGACAAACTTTGCCTAATTATCTTTGTCTGATGTCTCGAAAAGTATGTTTTTCGGGAAAGTATAGTGCATTAAGTGTCAAGTACGGAAAATAGAATTTTGCATGCGAGTGTGGAGTTTGCACTCGAGCGACAGCGAGGGTAGTAAAACCACACGAGCAAAGCAAAATGCAGTTTTCGCACGAGTTGCGTACCGTACATTATCTACGATTGTGGGTTTTAATAATAAATACAGAAACATTTTTTTTAATAAAGTACGTATTTTTCTTTTGATTAAGATGATATTAATTCATTAGTTGTATTTTGTGCCGAATTAATTATTTCGGAAGGCGTATTATTCCCCTCATTTTCTTCATAATCACTTAAATCACTCATTGTTTCTCTAAAAACTCGATAGAAACAGGTACTTTAATTAAACAAACAGCAAATTAAAATGTAAACAAACTCGCTAATCGTGCGTTAAGGTAAAGAATTCCTCTTTTTTCCGACCTAGGGCGGAAAAAAGAGGAATTCTTCACCTCATTATGAACGCACATGCGCAATGAATACAGCTACGAAAAGAATCACTTTCTGTGCATCTAAACAGAGATATAATGATTATATTTCGTATCAATCGTAGATAAAATTATATTAATATGGTATTTTAATATTTTTACTTTCCCAAAATTCATAGTAAATACGTCTGCAATTTTTGACCGATTTTATTTATAATGATTGGTGGTTAAGCCTCACACTAATGCTCTTTTAATCGAGTTTTTATTATTTTATAAATTTGTTTTAGAATCGGAGATATTATATATTTACTGGTGCAGCAGCTTTATTGAGAAGAGACAGGTAATTAAATTAATGCACCAATGGTTAATGATTGTTTAAAGACTTCCCAGTCTGATTGGTTTTGACTGCGTTTATTTTCTCATTTAATTTATCTTTTTTTTTGAGCATTGTTATTTATTACTACATTAATTAGTATTGATTGGCTATTTTTAGAGAGAGGGAGAGAGAAAAATAATTGCAATGATATGAAAATTCGAATTTATGGAATGTATAAAATGCATGTTATAAATGTTGATTGGAACTGCAGTTGTAGGGAGATGGGAGCGGAAGGAATCTAATTCATTCCTTTTTATTTGCTAATGGTAATTATTGCGCAAGACCGCGAGGACATAAAGCTCATGTGGTTTCTTTGTTTGTCCCTTTTGGAACGAAGTTCCTTATGGCATGTTCTGGAGCCCGAGAGTGAATCCAAAAAACCGGTCAAAATCACCGTCACAAAATCACCGTCACAAAACCAAGCGTCACGAAATCTACCGATGTCGATAACTTGAGTAAAAGATGACCGAGTGAGTTGAAATTCGGTACACATGTTCATTTTACCAATGCCCAGGCTGAATTTGTTGGACAACGTTATCCGCCAAAGCGTTCACGCGCAACACTCGCGTAAATGTAAGCTTCAAATTTAAAATTGGAATTTTAGGACGGAAAATAATTCTAACTTCATATATTTAATGAGACAAACAACTTTTTTCAATACATTTTTTTAGTGATATGAACACCGACACTGCTATGAAGTAATAAAGACCGCTAAATTTATTAAAGCGGACCTAAACGTTTAAATTAAAGAAAACAACGCTGTTCCCATTTGTTTCTCTTCCACATACGCGCAATAGTACATTATTACGCGTCTAGTGAGCAAAGTAGCATTTTGCATTCGAGTGTGGAGTTTGCAACCCGAGGGATAGCGAGGTTAATAAAACCACACGAGCAAAGCAAAATGCAGTTTTCGCACGAGTTGCGTACCGCACTTTATCTACGATTGTTGGATTTTATTAATAAATACAGAAAATAATATTTAATAAACTTCGTGTATGTAATTTCGTATTTCTCTTTTGATAAATATGATATTAAATCATTAGTTGTATTTTGTGCCGAATTAATTATTTCGGGAGACGTATTATTCTCCTCATTTTCGTCATAATCACTTAAATTAATAATTGTTTTTCACTAAAAACTTGATATAAACAATAAAACCGTTACTTCAATTAAACAAACTCGCTAATCGTGCCTAAAGGTGAAGAATTCTTCTTTTTTACCGCACTAGGGCGGAAAAAAAGAGGAATTAAAAACGCGCATGCGCAATCAATAAAAGTACGAAAAGAATCACTTTCTACGCAACTAAAAAGAGATACAATGTTTATATTTCGTATCAATCGTAGATAAACAAAACATTTATTTACATCTACATCTTCAACAAAAGTACTCATCTGATTTTTATGAAATTTGGATGGTTTGTCAAAAGTAGCCCGCAGATGGCACCAGATTAATTTCAACCGTCTGCGCTCTTTAACTTTAAGTTTTGATAAATTGATACTTTAATTCATGTACAAAATCAAAACAATTTTGACATATTAAAAAAAAAAACGGGAAACAATAAAATAAATGGATAATACTTGCTTCTAAAAGCATAAAATCAACAAAGTACGTGATAGGATGCAAGGAAGCTATGTGCCACACTAATTAGCAGTCTATTTTTCTTTCTCTATAATCCAAAATTATTTACTTCAGTGATCTTTCATAAATTTAATCGCTTTACATACTTGTCATTCAGTAGTTCTTGCTTTTATAATTATAAAATGGAAATTATTAGAATTTTCCATTTTAAAAATATCTTACTTTCAAAATCTTTTTTTAATGTAAGTCGTACCTGGCATAGTAATGCCTTAATTAAATCTTAACTGGACAAACTCTTGCCGACATTTGACCGAAACGAAATCTATTTATGATTTACCTTTTAGATCAAACAGAACACTGGCTAAACGAGCACTTGTAATTGACGTCACATGATGACGTCATCTATCATAGATTCCCAATGTAAATTTATAATTAGAATCCGTGATATTTAAAATAAGAGCACCGAAAAAAAATAAATTAACATTTTTTCTATTTTCATTTGCTACTATTTGACACCAAACAAAATTGATATTTGTAAGAAAATATAAAAGTTAGTAATTCAGTGGTTTTAGTTATGTTTTTAAAATTCCATGGGAACAGTAATGGTTTTTTAACAGGCAGAATGCCAAAGCAAAGACACTTATTTATATTTCAAAATTTTAAATTTAGGGCAAAGGAAAGAGAAATCTAATAAGGAGAAATATATTTTCCTTTGTGGTTCCATTTTGGTTTGTATTATCTTTTCTCTGTACTTTGCCAAACGCGTCGTCTATATTTATTTTCATTTTGCCCTCTTACATGATAATAATAAATAATAATAAATATATATATATATATATATATATATATATATATATATATATATATATATATATATATATATATATATATATATATATGCAGTCGGACCTCCATGTAACTAAATTGATTTTTATATAAAAAAAATGAGTGGTCCTGAAAGAAAAAGATTTTTATCTCGTACCATTTTCACCCACTGCAGAACTGCTTCATACTTAGAATCTTTGTTTAAAAGTCTCTGTTTCGTATAGTTTAAATGTTTAATCACGGTTTTTTATGGTCCGTAGGCAAAACCAAGGACCCTTATATTTTCCTGCTTGTGTCTGTCTGTCCGTCTGTCTGTCGCCTGCTCTCACGACTACACCTTTCTTCCGATCACTTTGAAATTTGGTATATATGTTTATAATAGTTCCTACCCACGCATTTTAAAGATATAGCGACCTAAACAATTTTTTTTTTAAAAATGGGAAAAAAACTTAAGAGGGAAAAAATAATTGTTTTTTTTGGAGACCGTGTCCGTGTCATATGAAAGGGTACGTCGAGCTGATTATACAAAAAATAATAACTTTTTGGTTATAAGCTTCGATAGGTCGAGCGTAGGTGAGTTTGAAGTTGGTGTGAACCCCCCCCCCCTCTTATGTATCGCTTATGTAAAGTGCAAAAAATCTGAAAAAATTCCTGAACACAAATTATTGTTCTTAGAATCACTTTCTATGCATCTAAACAGAGATATAATGTTTATATTTCGTATCAATCGTAGATAAAATTATATTTTCATTCATATTTCATTTTCATTAGGCTTTCAAATAATTTGATTTGTTTCCAATCACCCTCTGTTACACACTGCTTAACGCCCGAGCAATACAGTGACACTTTTTTATCTGTAAGCAACAACGCATCTATTTTCACACCTTAAAGGAAGTATGTCTTCGTTTACTCATTATAAAAATGTTACGCGATGCTATCGGTTTAATATTTTGCTTAAGCTAAAGAAGAAGAAATAAATGAATAGGCTTGCCTGAATGTAAACACAGCTGCTCAGACAGGAAAGGAATTCCATGAAATCATACAGATCCATCTCTACTTACACTGTCCTGTCTTAATTTGTGTTTAATTCAGGGAAGCCGTTCCGCCTTCTTCTTTCCAAGAACTCTCATTTGACTTGGATTATCGGAGCTCTACTGTACTGTTAATTGTTAATGAATAGTAAGATATAGTAGTTATTTGAGTTAGTTTTAATTTAATAATTTATAATATTAACGCTCTCTTATGAGGAAAGATATTGTTTTAAATTTAATTATTAATTTGATGTACAACACCGTATCAATAACAACTGAGGATGCCCTTAAGAAGGGTCGAAACGTCTTGAGCAAATATGGATAAATTTGATTTATATTCACACCTTATAAATCATCCAGCCAAGTAACGATATAATTTCTTTTTTGAATACATTGTCTTGCCCATATTTTTATAAGTTTTTGTTGGCTTCATACAACACTACTACTTTCGTTTTAATTATTTCACAGCAGGTACCGCTGTTACTATAAGCTCCGTGTCGGCCATATTGGATATCTCTATTGTCACAGTAGCCTCTTAAATGCATCTATGGGAAGACTAATCATTCATGGCAGTACTGTCAAGGTGACTGACATGATAGTTCTGTTGCGAGAGGACTATCGCCTAGTAAACGAGGCTTATCGATCGAAGAAAATTTGCTTTGTAATACTGCTACTTTTACAAAAAAATAGTACATTCTGCGTCTAGTGCGGAAAGTAGCATTTTGCATGCGATTTTTGTTTTTTGCGCATTTTCCCCTAAATCACTTTATACGCATCTAAACAGAGATAAAATGTTAATATTTCGTATCAATCGTAGATAAAATGATTATTTTCTCTGTTGAGCCACTATTTCTTTACCCTGTGCAATTATCCTGTCTAGTTTGTTAACTTTTTACAAAATTACCTAAATAAAAACAATAGAAACAAATATTAATAAAACGAAATGATTGATTCTTCAAAACATTATGATACCGAGAGCTATAGCTATTAGATTCATTTATATTTCTCTTTATGAAAATATATTTCTTAAAGCTTTCCAAAGTCAAGGAAATTCCCGCCGCTTTTCGAAAGTAAACAATAGTGTAAATTGAATGTTTAAGACAGGGGATGATAATATATGGTTTGGATCACTTTATACCCGCGGCCTTATGTTTCCAGTTCTAAGCCCTACTAGATCATTAATCTTAGAAGAACGCTCCGGCTGTTGAGACCCTCCTTGCATTAGACCCCCCCCCCCTTCCAAACTAAAGCCCGCCGTATCTACGTGGACCCCCTCCCTGACTTTGCCCTGATAATCGTTATTTTTTGGACAAAATGACAAATTATTTGTTCCACGATTTTATCATTAAGATGACAATTTTAATTTTAGTACCAGGTATTGTTACTTGCTTCATTGTGAGAATTGAGCTTCGTAACTATAATTACACTTTTAGTGTTAATGATTATTGTCATTAATAATCTTGTTATCATTGGAATCTTGTTATTGATCAAAAGGAAAAAGTTAATGGAAAATGATGAGAGAAAAAGGAAACACATTTCAACATAAAAATCATTAAAACCTAAGATATAAGAGGTGAGGAAGCTATGTGCCACACTAATTAAAAGAATATTTAACATGGATATGTTTTAGCTTGCGGGGACAGAAGAAATTTTCGTCACACAATAAGCAACATGAAAAATGTGACGTTTTTAAGTATCGTGTCAGGAAGTTAGGATTTTACAGGAGGTCGTTAGATTTTCATTTACAGTACAATATTTTGACGATAGGTTGGTTTCAATAAACGACTAAACGACATGGAAAATGTGACGCTTAAATATCGTGGCAGGAAGTTATAGAATATAATAGGAGGTAGATTGGTTTTCCCTTGTATTCATTGTAGTACTATTTTTCACCTATAATAGAGGTTCTAAATTTTATATAAAATTATATCAGAGCTCCTAGCGGACTAAACGTTAATCAAGATGGAGTAATGTTTCATAATTTTAAACCTTAAGATCCATCTACTACCTTGTCCCGAATTTAAGCTTTCAATTTCTTTAATTTTTTTAATTCTATGTCATTAATATTGACTTCTCAGATTTGTGGAAAATTGAAAGCTTAAATTCGGGGCAAGGTATCATTAACGTCAGAGAAAATCATTCTCCTGCGTAGCTTAGTTGGTAGAGCGCTATACTGGAAATATAGAGGCCTGTGGTTCAAATCCCAGCGCTGGAGTGTATTTTTCTCTGGTTGTTTCCCGTAGTTGTTAATAATTATAATTTGATTTAAATTAAAATTTAATCTTTCCGTAGTATGAATACTACCAAAATCGTAAAATATGAATTTCTAATTGATTGTACTAAGTACAGGTACTAATTGGGTACTTTATAATTATAGGCGTTATTTCTCGATCTAGTTCTTTGTCATTAATGTTGACTTCTCAGATTTGTGGAAAATTGAAAGCTTAAATTCGGGACAAGGTATCATTAACGTCAGAGAAAATCATTCTTCTGCGTAGCTTAGTTGGTAGAGCGCTATACTGGAAATATAGAGGCCTGTGGTTCAAATCCCAGCGCTGGAGTGTATTTTTCTCTGGTTGTTTCCCGTAGTTGTTGATAATTATAATTTGATTTAAATTAAAATTTAATCTTTCCGTAGTATGAATACTACCAAAATCGTAAAATATGAATTTCTAATTGATTGTACTAAGTACAGGTACTAATTGGGTACTTTATAATTATAAGCGTTATTTCTCGATCTAGTTCTTTGTCATTAATGTTGACTTCTCAGATTTGTGGAAAATTGAAAGCTTAAATTCGGGACAAGGTATCATTAACGTCAGAGAAATTCATTCTCCTGCGTAGCTTAGTTGGTAGAGTGCTATACTGGAAATATAGAGGCCTGTGGTTCAAATCCCAGCGCTGGAGTGTATTTTTCTCTGGTTGTTTCCCGTAGTTGTTAATAATTATAATTTGATTTAAATTAAAATTTAATCTTTCCGTAGTATGGATACTACCAAAATCGTAAAATATATATTAATGAGACAAATGTGTACTAATGTTCTCCACCTCGTAAAAAAACATTGACATGTCGATATGTTGATTCAATTTCCCAAAAACATACCATATAATGTCACATATTTATAATGTCTCAAAAAAAGTTCCTTGTGACCTATTTCTAAAACTAAATAATAATGATTTATGCTTTTACAACCTGTTATCGACAAATTTATTTAATCCCCCCGTTTGTTAAATATTTCAAAATTTTGATTACTTTGATTTTTTACATGAATTAAAGTATTCATTTAGCAAAATTAAAGAGCCCTTATGGTTGAGATTAATCTGGAGCTATCTTTGGGCTACTTTCGATAAACCATCCAAATTACATATAAATCAGATAAATACTTTTGAAGATATAGGTATTTATTGTAAATAAATGTATGTTAGTGCGCATGAGGAAGAAAAACAAATGGGTGATGAAGGCTGAAACTTATATGGGACCAACAATGGGCTAATTATGATCTACCATACAAATTTTATTAAAATTGGACATGTAGTTTTTAAGAAATCTTGGTCCGCAAAAATCGAGTGACCAACAGTTCGACAGACAGACACGGAATCAAAAATGTTTCCTGATGTCTGAAACGGATTTCTGTCTCGGAATTTTTGAAATCGGAGACTTAAAACATTTTCGTTCTCCAAGATCTAGAGATATAGCTTCGGTAAGCTTGGAAGCAATAATGAATTATGATATTGTAGAATTTTAATTTAGTATCCACTATATGAAAGTTTTTCTGGTTTAAATAAAATTATTTTTTAAGCCAGTGTAGTGCAATGTCCGGACAGAGACATCTCGTCTTTCACGCATCGTAGAATTTATGACAGCAAAAAACATCGAGTTAAAGCGGTAGTAACCGCTTTTAGACCTTAAAATTCGTATAATTTTTTATATACTCGTATTTTTTAAAAAAAAAAAAAAAATAAAACTAGGTGTTTTTTTCTTTTTAAGTTTCGATTTCAGAAAAAAAAGGTCATTGAAGGGTTTTTGAATAAAAAGGTTATAATGTTCGTTCTATTATAGTTTTCTTGTTACAATGTAATATCAACCTTTTACTTATATAATCAATGTTTAATGTTACCAAACAATCTGAGAAAAATGTAAGATAAGATAATCGTTTATTTTTTTAACCAATAAATTAGATACAACATAAACATTTGTAACAAAACGGTACAGCCTTGGTCAGTGGACCATCAGGCGACTGAGAAAAATGTATAAATTGATGTTTTCAGGCACGTCTATACCTCGGAGAGGAGCGAAATATAGCCAAACGTTATCGAAAAATTTTATTCAAAAACCCTTCAATGACCCACAAAAATCCTACGATTAACATGAAAAAGGGACAAATAAAACAGACCACGAGACATCCAATGTTATCGTCTATAAAGATTTAGAATCCCACATCAGTAGTAGTAGTAGTAATGTTTATTTCTATAAAATATATATACAATTTATTTACAAAATTTGCACAGAGGCAGTTGATATTTTACAGATATAACATATAACTTTATGTCTGTCTAAGTCTACTATAACAAAAACAAGTTACATACAAGACATTTAATGAGTAGGGAAAAAAAATTATTTTAAATACCTTCAACACATTTTGAATTTACCACCTCCAACATAACAAAAATTAATAATTAAATAATTCTAAGAATTATAATTCGCTAATCGGAATCGGAAGCCAAGAGTGTTGTGTCGACGTTGGGCTACTATTGGGTCCAGATGCCTAGAAAGATCGGCTAATAATGGGCTAACAATCCCACATCATTCTGACGTAATTATCAGGCAATGTTTAGGAACACAGTTTTCCGGAATAAAAATGTTCTAGGGGGAAACCAGGGTAAAGGTGCAAGATCTAAGAAACAGCTCTAAGGTTACTGCAAATACGAAGAATATTCTTGAAATATAATTTATATTTTTGAGCCTAGCTTCATTGCCATTCTCATTCTCATTATAAGCTAATTTCTCAGGAACTAGATTTTTCCCGGGAAAACGGCTTATATCGTTGGATTCGTATTCAAATGGACTACATTTTAGAATTTTTTAATCAAAATCGTCGGAACCGTTTTCGAGAAATAATTTTTTTTTCATGTTTTTTCAGAGTTTTTGGGGAGTAGCGCCCCCAAATTTAGAGCTAAAATTCATTTCTCGATTTCGCCTCGGGGTATGATTTTTCTGAACATGTATGCCAAATTTCGTCAAAATCGGCCCAGTAGTTTAGGCTCCAGGCGTCTGCACAGACGACAGACGACAGACAGACAGACATTTTTTAAAAACCACTTTTTTGGACTCAGGGGACCTCAAAACGTGTAAATCCATCAAAATATCAAAATCGAATTTTTGCGCCATCACAATACTTTCTCTTTATATGAGAAAGTAAAAAGTCCAGTCATGCACCATGACATAATGAGCGAATTTTCAAAGAAATCTGCGTATTATTGGCTTATGATAATATAGGAAAATTTTGGTTTAGAATTTGCATGCAAAAGTCAAAATTGTATTTACCCATCAAGATGAAAGCTCTTTAAGAGTACAGTAATTGTTGTTATGTACACTTTTAGCATATTTTCATATAAAAGGGAAGTAAAATGGAAAAAACATGTTTTTATGCTATTTTTGACCCTAAATGGTAAAAATTTGACCCCTCAATGGACTCCAAAAATTCTGGCCAACGAACTCATCCTTTCTTTTGATATTATTGACATTTTAAAATTTGTTTGAAATTTTTAAGTGCCTCCTAAGGGGAGATATCGTCTGGCGTGATACATATATACATACATATATATATGTAAAAAGTGTTAAATTTTAGGAATCGATTCAGAATGGTCTGAAAAAGATTTCCATGGACAAATTTTTCAAAAATTTTCATTACAATAATTTTGAAGCCATTGCAATAGCTTAATTGTCTTCGAAAATTCGCTAAAAAGGTCCATATTTTATGCAAGAAAGTGGCTCAAAACATTTTTTAAAAAAAGGCGTCAAAAGGGGTTAGCAAGCGTGTTATATATAATTCTTAAAAATATAATTTTTTTGAAGAATTAATTCTTTGTTAACTGATTATTAGACAAAGAGTTAATATGTTTCAAACATATTTGAGATGAAATGAAAACTCGACATATGAATACAAAAGTAGGTCATGAAGTAGACCGATATCATTTTGTTCTTTACAATGAAGTTGTCAAGCAGAAATTAATAATTGTATTCTTACCTCTCTCATCCAAATCTAATGATTCATCCATGTATGAATAGTCAATATAGTCATTTAAATTAAGAACTAAACTAATTTAAGCGTAAAAGATATCAACTTTCGAAATAAAATGGCGTCTACATTTAATACGCGGCAATTTGTTAGGCGTCAACTCGTCAAGTTAGTGTCGAATTTGCAACTAGAATTTTTAAATTAGTAAATAAAATATAAGGACTATTTTATAAATTTTTAAACACTCTAATTAAATTATTATATTCATAAATTTATCTAAAAATTCATATTTTATAATTATTAAAGCTAATAATTAAGAAATAGATTTTTCGAATTGTCGAGATTTTATAATTTTACATTAATATAAATTATTAAATTACAATAAATAAATTATAAAAAAATCTTGCAAACGAAAAAAAAATTATATAAATTCATAATTTGTAGTAATTTAATTACTATTAATGATAGTTTCTTTTTTTTCGGAACGCAGTCCATTTTTATTTATAGTTATTGTAATTTGGAACGCAGTGTAACTAGATGAAGCTATTTGTGTTAATAAAGTATTAGTCTAATGTGGTGGAGTAGGAATCAAATTCAGTTGTCGCAAAAAATTTAGATTCATGTAAGAGAAACGTGAAGTTAAAATTGTTCAGTGTCTAATCGAGGGATGTTGTTAGTTTATAAAGGGAAAAGGGTGGTGGAAGTCAAGGATTTGTTATAGAGGGGATAGACAAGCCTACTTACAGTCTCCAAGAAGTTCCATCTCCTTCAGTTTGCCATCGCCATTACAACCCGGTCCGTGCGTGCATTTTTTTCTTGTTTTTCTTCCTACCCTTCAACCAACTTTATAATCTACACAAATAAAAGGTATTTATAATACTTACTTTTGAATAAGCATTAAGTAATTGGTAAAACTGAAGAATACGAGGCGGTATATAGAAAAGATGGCGGGGCCTCACTCCAACCTATTTTTTTGACAAAGGTATATTAAATCTCCTATGAACAAATCATACACATATAACTTCTCAAATGCTTAAATCATACAAATTTACTGTACTGACAGTATCAGTACAGTGTTTAAATCATGCAAAATTGTGCCGCCAAGCGATTTTCGACCGTATCATCTTCTTCATTTCAGCCATTTCTTCACCATAATTTCCGGGCTTCTTCAGGCTTGTAACTATCCCTGTCACAGGAGTCTAATTAATAAAAACTCTCAAATCAAATTAAATTGTCCTCAAATGTTTTTTTTTCTCACTAGAATTGTCTCCTTTTTTTACTTTCTCATATAAAGAGAAAGTATTGTGATGGCGCGAAAATTCGATTTTGATGGATTTACACGTTTTGAGGTCCCCTGAGTCCAAAAAAGTGGTTTTTAAAAAATGTCTGTCCGTCGTCTGTCGTCTGTCGTCTTTGCAGACGCCTGGAGCCTTAACTACTGGGCCGATTTTGACGAAATTTGGCATACATGTTCAGAAAAATCATACCCCGAGGCGAAATCGAGAAATGAATTTTAGCTCTAAATTTGGGGGCGCTACCCCCCAAAAACTCTGAAAAAAACATGAAAAAAATTATTTCTCGAAAACGGTTCCGACGATTTTGATTAAAAAATTCTAAAATGTAGTTCATTTGAATACGAATCCAACGATATAAGCCGTTTTCCCGGGAAAAATCTAGTTCCTGAGAAATTAGCTTAAAACGCGGACGGAGAGAGCCCGGGTTCGATTCCCCACCTAGGAGAAGTTATTTGTATAATAAATTTTGATGAAAAGTTCAATAATATTTAAATGTACATTTGAAAACTAATAAATGGAAACACTGGGCTAAGTAATTATGAACTCGTATATGAGAAAGTTTGTCTGAGTTGTCTCGGACCGATTTTTTGCCTTGAGATACCATGGTAAGTATATTTTACAAAAATAGATCTTCTAGTTAGAGAACTAAAATTTCAATTTAATGGCCGCCACCTTGAACAATGCACATTCGACATCTTTTTGTCAAAGATGCCACAGGTGATAATGTCACGTTTATTTGCCCTTCACCAGCTGCAAGAACGACATGTTTTTTTTCCTACAACGATGGTTTGTTCACCCTCCTTAGAGTTTTAATAACTTCAATATTTTGAAGTATTTAGTATAGTTTTAGAGCTTATTAAAAGAGCCAACTTTTCTTAACTTTGTACGCATTTCTCCCTTCGGGTCATATCGATAAGTGGGCTTAAAGTTTAAAAAAAAACTGTTTTTTTGTTTTCTATCAGCTCTGGGTCATGGGTCACACTAAAAAGGCGACAATTATTCAACTAAAACATACATAATTGTATAGGAAATTTCCTGCTCTTTTCAACGATTGTTCATTCATTGTTCCAAGATTAATATTTTTTAAGTTATTTCAGTTTTTAAGGGAAAGGTCGATTGTTTTTAACACAGTCTATTTTCGCTTATAGCTCCTACACCGTTGAGAATTTAGATGTAGACTATAGCTTATATGAACTTTTTTGCTCCAAATAACCTGTAGATAGTGTAGATATACCCTTTTTAGGGTTTCGTTGGTAAAACCAAAAAAAAGAAACCCTTATAGTTTCGTTCCTGTGTCTGTCTGTCACTCTGTACGGTTCCAATAACTTTTGAACCAAAAGAGATAAAAACGTGAAACTTTCCAGTATAAAAGATCGTTTTGACGCGCACACAGGAAAAATATAGCGAACTCAATATTATCAGCTGTTCAAATTCAAAATGGCGGATAATTCACGTCGCGAAAAATTTTTTTTTTTTTTTAATTTTGAGTGGGGTATCAAATGAAAGGTACTGAAGAGTAGAATAGAAATATATATACCACTTAGGGGTAGTGCTTAATTTTCAGCGCCATTTTGTCAAAAAACATAGAAATTATGCGAGTCCCCCCCCCCCCCCCCCTAAAATCGTATTTCCGCTATTACTAAAAATATAGAAAAATATGCAAAATGTGTGGTCTGCTGGGCCATAGAAAAAATAAGATTATCAATTTGATCTGATTTACTGGAAATCCAAGATGGCGGATAATTCATGTTATCCGATTTTTTTTTTTTTTAATTTTGAGTGGGGTATCAAATGAAAGGTATTGAAGAGTAGATTTCAAAAATGTATAACACTTGCTGTTAACATTTCATTTTGCGCGCCATTTTGTCAAAAAAAATCAAAAGTTTTCTCCCCTCCCCCATTACTAATTTTGTGTTCACAATAACAACGAACCCCTTTTTACGTGAGATTCACGCCTTACCAATTTATTTCTATGTCCATCTGAAATTGATACACCCTGTATACATGTTTTATATATTCACTGGCTTGTGCTGCGTTTATGTCGGGTTTTCGCTTTTGCCTATAGAATACAGTGACAAGACAAGACACACCTGGTCCCCATGAGTACATTCCAACCCTCTATCTTGCGTGCACCTTCACACACTCGATTTTAAGTTTTAATTTTTTCACTTTCTAATGGTTATATATATATATATATTACTATATAAAAAAAAGTTTCTGGGCTCTAACGATCCCTAACCTGTACAAGTAAATGTTATATATATATATATATATATATATATATATATATATATATATATATATATATATTTGTTTATACTCCATAATTAAATGAATTAGTAACTCCCATCTTACTTATTCTAACTTGAAAAACCGAATGTGGGGTTAAACTTAAAACGAAGGCACTCTTAAGAAGTTTCAGATCGATTTTCTAAACCAGAAAACTAAGTGAAAATCTTTTGGCAAAGCAAACACTTGTCTACATTTTAGATCAGACTACACCACTCTACTCTAGCTCCTAATTCAATAAATTATGGACCATAAAGAAACTTGCTGGCCATTTGGCTACACTTTCCTTACTCTAGACTAGCTAAGAACAAAAATGCATGAAGGATGCCAAATTTAAGAAATTTATATTATATGGTATATGAATTGAAAAGTATATATATATTTTTTAATCTAGTAGTGGTAGTAGAAGTAGTAAGATGGCGTGGAGGCCAAGCCTAGCAACTGAACTACACTTGAGTCCTTTTTGCCAACCCCTCAATCACACGCCCATCAAAAAACTTAAGTCTTGCCCTTAAGCCTCCTTGTTTGGATTATAAAGGAGAGGGATGTGTTGCCACTTAAGTGTAACAAGCTTCTCTTCCCTGATTTCTCCCACTCCTAAAGTGTGAAAGTGCAGTTTTCCATACCCTTCACATAAGTACTTCCATTAAGTGGTAAGCTGTCTCTTCGCATTGGTGAGGTACCCACCTGACCAATCATCTGCGATTCTCATTTTCGCATCTCTCTGGACAGAAGGGGTTTTGTACGATTGTTAATAATTCCAGATATCACTTGAGCCGACTATGTCCAGTTAAGACCCCAATCAGGTTTCTCAAGTTGGTCTACTCAGTCTTATGAGCCATCTGCCATCTGATTCTCCATTTATTTAGTTAAGGTTTTATCAGATTAGGTTTTATCTAGTTAGTTTTATCAGAGGTTTTATTTTAGATTGCCTGCATCCTTCCAACTTTATCCACGTCCTTTCCGCATCCTCCCAGATCCAGTTCTTGATGTCAGACCTCTAGATCAGTCAATTGTGGGTTCAGAATGGCATGGAACCTCCGTTTTTTGCTACTCTCTTGTTCCGTAGGATCCTTGCGTGTCCTGGAACCCAAAGCAATATAACCTTACTAATCTACTCAAAGTCCTAATTTAATAAATTATAGACTAGAAACGTGCAGGCGATTATTGGATATACTTTCTTTGCACAGGAGCGTGAATAGTTGAGGCAGTACTTAGATTCTTTAATTTTTATAGTATCCGTTACCTATTCGTTCTCATTTTAAAAATTATTGGGGTATTTAAAACTATTATTGACAAAAGTATTTAAAAAATAATTACTCTTGAAGAGCTAAAAGCCGCTTCGTTATCTTTAGTTATTCTATAACATTCTTCTCTCTTGTGGAAGGGTAGAGGTCGGTCAACGTAAATTGAAGGGAGAGGGACTCCCGACAACCCCTAATAAATTTACCTCCCCTTAAACAATAAATCTCACCCTCATTAGGTATGGGTCTATTGAATTTACTGGGAAATTCAGTGGAACTTTGAATGCCTCAAATTAGCGTATTGTGAATCAACGAATGAAAATATACATGAGTTGATTTAACTATAAAATAGTTTTAGATGTTTATAGTTTAATCATATTATGAATTAAATTCGGTATTATTGGTGAAATACTAAATGCAAGTATGAGGATTTGGTATGATGTAAGAATTATTATCCTATATAAGGATTATATTGTGTTTCGATCAGAATTATAGGCATTTAACTAATAAATTTCCCATTTATGCATGACGTAAGCAAGTGGTGTCGGTATAAGAAATATTTTACAATTTTTTTTTTTTTTTTTTTGCAAATTTTCACTATGATTACGTCATAGATAAAGATGTAAATTACTAATTGACCTAAAGCCCTTGAAAACAAGCAACGTCGCTTCATTTACCTCAGACAATATCCAATTAAGTTGGGTTGGATGGCATCTACAGGACGGCATATACAGGACGGCAGCTATAGGACGATCCTATTCATGTTTCCACGAAACATAATTTATTGCTTTATATATACACACCCCCTGCTCTGTAAAGCTCTTATGAACTTGCTATATCTAGGACGGTGGCAATTTGAATTAATACTTTAGAGAAACGTTACCAAATGACGTCATCCGGTATTGTAATAATACCACTAGTAAAAAATGTAACTTGGAAACATAACATAACTGTCTCAGTCAGAAACTAAATAAAAGTATTCTTTTTTATATTTTTATTTATTAAATATATTT
Organism: Gerris lacustris; assembly: GCA_951217055.1. Classification (NCBI taxonomy): domain Eukaryota; kingdom Metazoa; phylum Arthropoda; class Insecta; order Hemiptera; family Gerridae; genus Gerris; species Gerris lacustris. The sequence continues at coordinate 10,226,372 of OX578281.1, forward strand.
TTTTATGGTTTATTTATTTTTTTAAAGTAAAATAGTTTAAACCTTTTTTTTTTGTCTTTTTTAATTTCTTTTATGAATTTACATCTTTTGTGCGCTATGCGCGCTATGCTTTGAGTATTTAATCAATTTGTGCGTGTTATTAAACTATAAATATCACATTATACAATAATTGTAGTTTTAATATTACATATTTAAAACTTATACTTTTCAAGCAAATAATTGTAGAAAATTATTGTTTGCTAATATCAAAGAAAAAACTGCTACATAAAGCAATTTCATATCAAGGATCCTAAAGTTAATTTGAGGCAATTATGAACTTAATATTGCCTACTTTAAAATGAGATTCCAGCCTTGACCTTCGAAAATAGGTTTTACTGGAAAATCTGTATTGCAAAGATTACTTCAGTTAAGAAAGATTACGGTTAAAATTACTGCAGAATCGAGATGGGAGTCATAGTTTAACAACATATGCACTCCATAGTGCTGTATTAGGAGTACACTTAATTCTTGTGCATTGAAAGCTAATGTTGTACATTGTACGAGCTAATGTTGTACTTCTACATAGCCAAGTTGATAGTAAAGTGAACTTCATAGTGCTGTATTAGAAGTACACTTAACTCTTGTGCATTGAAAGCTAATGTTGTACATTGTACGAGCTAATGTTGTACTTCTACATAGCCAAGTTGATAGTAAAGTGAACTTCATAGTGCTGTATTAGAAGTACACTTAACTCTTGTGCATTGAAAGCTAATGTTGTACATTGTACGAGCTAATGTTGTACTTCTACATAGCCAAGTTGATAGTAAAGTGAACTTCATAGTGCTGTATTAGGAGTACACTTAACTCTTGTGCATTGAAAGATGCACAAGAGATACAATAAGATATGATGGTTTGCAAAAATAGAACGACAGACAGAAACAGAACCAAAATGTTCCCTGATGTCTGAAACGGATTTTTGTCTTGGAATGTTTGAAATCGGAGACCTAAAAATTTGTCGTTGTTCAGAACGATCACGTAGCTTCCGTTACCTTCGGTAAGCGCGGAAGCAATATGTATATATACCCACTTTACTTTGAATCAAAAATATTTTAAAACTAATAGTTTTTGAATTCAAACATGTTAATTTAACCTAAACACTTTTTATCGGGAATTTACTGGATCCCACATAAATTAGCCCTTTACTGTTATTACACATCATCTAAGATCACTTTAGTGTTGACTACAATGATAAAATTAGGATTAATTAAGTGTGAAAAAAGGTGTGTTTATGAGTGTGTGAGTGATAAGAATGCTTGTGTGTGAGAGCTATTACCTGACCCTTTGTTTCTACCCTCACTACCTTGCTACTGTAGCCCAAGGGCCAAGGGCTTGGTTGATTTATGACTCGCTAACAAGCTCAATATACAATACACCCTCACCGCACCATGTACTAGTTTTCCACTTGCCAGACATAGGCCCTTTTCCCTTTACTTGTTCTAACTCATTTACACTTGCTACCTTTTATCTGTTTTTTGTTCTCCCACACCTTTATTTTCATCCTCTATCCATGTGTCCAATTTTTTTTTAGTTTTTTCTTTCTTTTTTTTGAAGTTATTATTTTCTCTCGACCCTATTTTTATTTCTGTTTTATTTTTGTTCATCTCTTATTTCGACTACTTTACATATTTTTTTTTTGTTTGTTAAACATAAAAAGAAAAATATAAACAAATGAAAATATTAGTAAACATTTAAAAGATGATATCGCCATTAGAGTAAAAGTGATCATGAGTGACCTTCTTCCTTAAGACACGGAAACTACGCACCTTTATTCCTCAACCATATAATATCATCATTATTACATAATATCCATAATATCCTTATTCCATAATATCCTTATTTCATAATATCCATAATATCCTTATTATATAATATCCATAATAACCTTATTACATAATATCCATAATAACCTTATTACATAATATCCATAATATCCTTATTGCATAATATCCATAATATCCTTATTACATAATATCCATAATATCCTTATTGCATAATATCCATAATATCCTTATTACATAATATCCATATTATCCATATTCCATAATATCCTTATTACATAATATCAATAATACCCTTATTAAATAATATCCTTATTCTATAATATCCTTATTCTATAATATCCTTATTCTATAATATCCTTATTCTATAATATCCTTATTCTATAATATCCTTATTCTATAATATCCTTATTCTATAATATCCTTATTCTATAATATCCTTATTCCACACCATAGTACCGTCCGCTACCTTGGCTTATACCTTGATCGTAGACTCACATGAACACACCACATATCAACACTACGAAAACGCATCAACACACGACATAAACTCCTTCAGAGACTCCTCAACAAGAAATCCAGTCTAACACTAACACACATGACAAAATACTTATATACAACACGATTCTCAAACCTACATGGAGATATTATGTATGGCATCGACCTATGGGGCTGCACCAAACGTTCCAACTCCTACCGCAACCAATCCTTACAATCTGAGATCCTCAGATCAAAGTAAATGCCCCCCTACTACGTATATCCAACCAAATCTTACACAACGACGTGAACGTCCCATTTGTCCGAGACCTAGCTATTTCCCGCTGTAGATCCTTTCACCTTTTAGTTTCCCGCCATCCAAACCCTCTTATCCAAAACCTGTCATCCCAAACTATTTCTGATAAACAAACCTACTAAATGCTTGAAGCGGTAATGGTTTCGAGATCTAATATTCTAAAAGACTGCAACTATTAATATTTAATTTAAAGTATTTATGCAAAGTTGATAAGCTCTGTCACTGGACATGAGTCTTATATCTGTTAATTATTTTATTACACTTGAGTCTTAATGAAGTATCATTATTTTATTACATGTTAAACTGTAGTTGCAATAATCAATAATAAAAGAATATATTTAGTAAATATATACCCTTTTCAGAGTAGTTATGTTTGAACTGAATTTTAAGTAATATTCGAGTAAATTGTAATCAGTGGCTTAGCTAGGGCATTGGGGGCCCTCCCGCAAGAACTTTTTGGGGGCCCTTCGCCAAACAAAATTGATTTAGGGGCCCCCTTTTGGTGTAAGCCCCTTTTTCCCGCAATGCGGGCCTATAGTTACGCCACTAATTGTAATTAATGACAAAAAAAAATGGAATGGAATAAATAATGCTTAATAGTCCAGTCATTAGGTAAAAAGAAAACTTTTTCGTTCTTTATGTTTTTTCGGGTGCTGAAACCGAATTTCAACTTTGCCTCCTCGTAAAAGTGATGCGTTCTGAAAAAAATGCGAAAAATTTCGAAATAAATGCTATTTTTACAGTTCGAACAATTCGCATTCTTACAGAAAAGTGTACTTACACATACGTAAACTAAATTAAATTGCCTGCGGTATATGTATCTTAAGTTGTTTTTGATAAAAGAACGGGTTTAGGCGCTATATATAATCTTTTAGTTTTACAAGATAACGTTTTTTTATGGTGAAGAATATAAGTTTTTCTTTGAAAACTGAATTTCTTAGATTTCTACTCTTAAGCAACCCGAATACATTTTGAATATATATTGTTATAAAAGCAATGATACGTAATTTAGATTTATTACTGGATTTTATATATATTTAGAATTCTACATACGAATAGGGTTGATTCAGTATCATAACTCATAAAATTTTTAGAACATTTTCCCATGGATTTATTCAGGAATCATAAATAATTTATTTTTATTTTAACAGATGCAGAAGCGTAGTAAAGCAGGGGGGGGGGGGGGGGTTGAGACTTTCCTTGTTTACATTTCTTCTTTCTATGCACACAACTATAAATTATGATAAAATTCAATAATAAATAAAAAGAAGTTATACAGAGGAGTTTTCCTTTATCCAAAAACAACATGGAATCCTAATGCTACTCTCTTTTTATTATTAAGCAGGATATGAGGGCTTAAGATAAATAATAAATATCCATCAAGATTTTTGTTTCCAAGTTTACCGAAATCACTGTGTAAAAGATTAACGGAAGTATTGTGTTCATTCTGGAAGGAGTTATCATGGAACATCGCCTCCGTACTTACCGATAGCAACGGACGCTATGTGCTCGTTCTGCATAACGAACATTTTTTGTCTCCGATTTCAAAATTCAAAATAATCCGTTTCAGACATCAAAGACCATTTTTGGTTCTGTGTCTGTCTGTCTTGTGCGATTTCATTGAAATTTGGATGATAGGTCATAATTAGCCCATTGTTGGTGTTGGTCCCATAAAGTTTTAACCTTCTGCGCCTATTTGCTCCTCTTCCACATGCGCACAAATATACATTTATTTACACCTATATCTTGAAAATTACTTATCTGTTTTTTATGACATTGGGATGGTTTGTCGAAAGTAGCCCTCAGATAGTGCCAGATTAATTTGAACTATCTGTGTTCTTTACATTTTGCTAAATTGATACTTTAATTCAGGTAAAAAAAAACAAAACAATTTTGACATATTTAAGAAACGGGGGAAATGAAATAAATTTGACAATAATAGGTTAAAGTCTGGTTTACATGATCCGAGTGTACTTGGTCTAAGTAACTTAGATCTTAAGCCGGCCTTACACCTTGCGATTTGTCGGTGCAATCTGAAGGAAGATAAATCGCACGATATATCGTTGCAACCTGGGAGCGTTTACACCACATCGATATCTACCCCGATCTCTGACCCAGTCTTCCTTAATAGACGAGCTGCAGTGTTGCCACTAAATTAATTTATTTATGATTATTTTAAGACCTAATATTTTCTCTAATATTTTTATTTATATTTTATCTTTTTACTGCATTCTTTTTTATAAATATAATCTATTATGAGTATTAATAAACCTTATTGAAGCGAGCGTAAGCGAGCTTCTTACATTCAACAAAATATGCATCTTGTCTGTCTGTCTGTCTGTGTGTAACGTTTACGTGTCCGACGATAACTTAAGTAAATGTTGACCGATTTAGTTGAAATTTGGTATACATGTTCCTTTTACTAATACTCAGGCTAAGTTCGTTGGGCAACGTGATCCATCCAAGAGTTCGCGCACAATGCCCGCGTAAACGTGAGCTTCAAATTTAAAATTGGAATTTCAGGACGGGAAAAAATTCTATCATCACCTATTTGATGAGACTAACATTTTTTACAAATAACATTTTTTAGTAAAACCAACAACGACACCGCTATGAATTAATAAAGATCGCTAAAACTATTAAAGCGGACCTAAACGTTTAAAATAGAGAAAACAACGTTTTTACCTGTATCTTACGTTCAAACGTAACAATTTTAATAAAACTTCATATACATCGTCTAAAGTACAATTGAAACAGGCATGTAAAATTTCAACTTTATACATACAGAAGTTTTTGCGTAACGAAGTGATATATTTTTTAATAATTGAAGTGGAATGGCCGGGAAGAGTAGATGAGGTAAGTTATAGTAGAAGAACCCTTCTCCTTCTCTCCAACTGCACGGCTCTCTATTACTAGCATAATATTCTTTATATATCAACTCATCATGATTAACTATCTAATATTTATTTCATTACGCTCGCTTCAGTGATAGAGCCACGCGATGCCTAGTTTTAGTAATACTCTTTTATTTTATAAATTATTATTTATTTTATACCTTATTTTATAAATTCGTAATATTTTTAAGGTAAAATGCTCAAATTATTTAGGTTAAAGATTATATGTATAAAACAAAAAAAGTTTTTTTTATGTGTAGCGAGGAATGTGGGCGCGGCTTAGCCTGAAAAAAATCCTCAGCAAACCAATTTTTGCTGCCTAGGCAGTAAATTTAGTAAAAATATATGTAGTGGAAGGAAGGTAGAGATCGGGGTTGGCCCGCAGGTTGTACAACCTCCCTTTACACGTACCGACTTGTCGTCACCGATCTCACAGATTGAATAGGTTTTGCTTCGATCTACAACCCAACCCCAACGAAATTGTATAACATCGTTATACAATTTCCATTTACACCTTACGATATATCGGTGCGATTTATCGTTCCGACCAGATTGCACCGACAAATCGCAAGGTGTAAGGCCGGCTTAAGATCAAACCCACTTGGTCCAAGTGTTTGTGGATCTTTGAAGTAAGGTTTACACGATACGAGTGTACTTGGTCTAAGTAACTTAGATCTTAGATCAAACCCACTTGGTCCAAGTGTTTGTGGATCTTTGAAGTAAGGTTTACACGATCAAAGTATACTTGGCCCAAAGTAGTGGAACTTAGATACTCTATAAAGTAGAGGTTTAGTTAGATTGTGCGAAATTTCTTTTCCTCAAAAACTTTCCAGTTAAACTGTACTTATTATAAGTTTTAAAACAATGATGATATATCAACTTTTAGTAAATAAAACCTAGCACAACCTAACATCTGTCATTTTTTGACTTCTCGTTCTCATAATTTGTCAGGTGTGCGCCATTTTTGTTTTTATTAAAGTCTACTTTGATGTAGCTCGTCCCACTCAACTTGGATGTCCAAGTTGACTTGATAACCCTGCTAAAACGATCCAAGTAGCGTCAAAGTAGAGTCCAAGTATACTTGGTCGTGTAAACGGGGCTTAAAAAAGCATAAAAACCATTAAAGCATACGAAATAGGAGGCGAGGAAGCTATGTGCCACACTAATTATCTGACTATTTAACATGGATATGTTTTAGCTCTGGTGGACAGAAGAAATTTCCGTCACAATAATAAACGACATGAAAAAATGCGACGCTTTTAAATAACGTGACAGGAAGTTAGGATTTAATAGGAGATCGATAGGTTTTCATTTATAGTACTATATTTTGACTATAGGTGAGCTGAAATTTCATTAAACAACTTCCAAAATTTACAACAAAAATAGAAGTGTTGAATGTTGTATAAAATAAAATGATATCAGAGCTCCTAGCGGACTAAATAGTAATCCAAATGGATTAATCTATATACATATATTAAATTAAAGTTTTGTCTGTACATTGGTCAAAATTGCAAATTTTTTGGATACTTTTTCATTTTATACATTCTGAAAACTGAATCCAGCCTTAACTTTTTTCGTGTATCTGTGCATATCTGTCGCCCAGTCAAACTTTATAGGCGCAAAACTGGCTAAATGGAATCCATTAATTTTTTTTCAGAAGTGAGCGCAAACATGTTGCGAAATTTGTAGGCTTGGTTTTCATCGATGGTCATTAACAATTTTATAAAAAAAATGGAATAAAAACATAACCTAAAACAATTAGTTTGACCCACCGTAAACAAACCCCCTCAGACTCGCTATTCAAAATGTCTCGGTTTTAGACCACCTAGAGACTCGCGGTTTTTTGCGTTTGGTCGGAAATTGGCCCAAACCGACTGGAAAAAGCCGAAAAGTTAAAAAAATATATTATTACCCCCTTAAAAAATTTAAGATGGCGGACGCTCTTTAAAGTTTTTTTTGGAGGCTTAATGTGGCTAAACAGTAAGTCGTATCGACAAGCTGCTTGCGCTAGCGGTAACTGATTTTAAAAGATCTACAACTTTCGTCGTACAACTTTCTGTCGTAACTCCATCGGTTCTACCTTAAATAGAGCTAAATTTTATTTTTTTTAAATATATTCGAGTTTGAGTGCTTATGGCGTCCACAATTGTTGACCGATTTAATTTCTGATTGCGGGGCTTAAACCTCGCACTAATGCTCTTTAAATCGAGTATTTATTATTTTATTCAATTTTCCTAGAACTAGAGTGCAACAGCGTATTGAGAGAAGAGGCTGGTATAATTAAATTAATCCACCATCATGGTTGATGATTGTTCAATGACTTCCCAGTCTAATTGGTTTTGTCTACTTTTTTTTAGCATTGTTACTTATTACTATATTACTTAGTTTCCATTGGCTATTTTTTAAATATACAGATAGACTCCAATCTACGATTTGGAGAATATTATATTCTTAGTAATGGAATTAATTAAGTTTAATATAGTCCTGATTTTATTCCTAATAGGCTTTGGAAACAAAACTATTTAGGAATTTAATTTAATTGCTAGGCCTACATGATTATAGGAAACATATCCACTAATACCTAGCATGAGCCCCGCGTGGAACGCGGGGTGAAAGCTTGTATTTCATAATTTCACACCTCAAGATCCATCTACTATATCAATTAGACAAATGTATACTATTTTTTTTTTCAGTTCATTGAAAAACATTGAAATGACGATATGTGGATTCAAAAAATAAATGTGACGTTTCAGGGTATTGAACCAGAGCCAAATATCATCTGACCATTCATCCAATAAATAAGACGCGAGGGATCTTTGTCAAAATCATTTTTTTTTTAATCTGCAAGGGAAATGGATGCTAATAACATTGATATTTAGAATAAGGTTGTTGTCCCTTGTTATAAAATTTACTGAAGCAGAAAGGGAGAGTTAGTTGAGGTATTCATAGCCCTTCACTGGCACCTGATCTCGCAGCTGATAATCTGCAACTAGCTATCGATTAGGTAACTAATAGAGCTGAGAGCTAATAATAAACAAGTATTTTCATAACCCAAGTATTATGTACTTTTATATTCGATATTAGAATCCCCTTACATAACCGTATACATATTTAATAATTATATAGGGTTTACTTTTGAATAAATACCGAAAAGACGTACTGAAAAATATCGTGTATAAAACACACAATTTTTACCTCTTTTATCTTCTGAAATAATATAAATGAGTGAAAACAAGTATATAATGATTTTTCCAACTTCATTAAAAGTGGATAATTGAAAAATAACCGTATTTTCCTTACGAAAGTTCCTTACGCTTTTCATTAAATATAAACAGGTCGACACGCATATATTTCTACTTGTATAAAGCAAACCTGGCAGACTAATTGGACAGAGAGTAATGCAAAATTAAAGCACATTAAACCCATTATAGAAGACTGGACAACAAGCTACAGATCTGACAGACATAAGGAGACTGTACTTTGTAGACTTAGAATAGGCCACACCAGACTAACGCACAGTTATTTGTTTACTAGAGAGAGAGCCCTCCCTATATGTAGATATTGTAACGACATACTGACTGTTCCACACCTACTTATAGACTGCCCACAGCTAGAACTTTTACGAAAACACCACAATTTACCAGAGACTATGATACAGTTATTAGGAAATGAAAGCAACACAGTATTAAAAGTTTTACTATACCTTAAAAACACGGATTATTACAACGAAATATAAATTTTTAAGTAAGACAGGCTATTAGGACGTTTTAATGTTATCAACATTTCTATATAGTTAGGTTTGAGGGAACAATTAGTTCCCTAACATGATCAGGGTGTTAATAACCTTAGCCGTCAAACACCCATTAATAAAACAATAACAATAACATTATAAACAGGTCAAGTGAGTGCTAGTCAGCACACAGTGAGGGTCCGTAGCCAACACTGTATTGTTTAAGCAGTACCTATTGATGGTGCTTTTTAAAATCCTAAAAAGCCTACATTAAACTATCCTATGGATCTGAAATTCTCAAAACACATAAATAAACTTCTGATAAAGTATTTTTTGCCATTGAACCGGACTATAAACATATAAATACATCCAAAAGAGCATAATTATTATAAAAAAATGTATTTTATCAATAAAAACAATTTTTTTTTTCAAAATTTCCATAAGGTGGTATCTTTACTTTTGTTTGAAGAATGTTCAGGATTTTTTTTTTCAGAATTTTTGCACTTTACATAAGCGAGATAAAAGGGGGACACTTTTCACACAAACTTCAAACTCGCCTACCCTAGCCCTATCAAAGTTATAACCAAAAAATTATATATTTTTGTAATCAGCTCGACGTACCCTTACATATGATATCCCACACGATCTCCAGAAAAAAACAATTATTTTTTAACCCTTAAGTTTTTTCCCTTTATTATTTTGAATTTTTTTTTTTTTAAGTCGCATCATTTTTAAAATGTGTGGGAAGGTATAAGACACATATATGCCAAATTTCAAAGTGATCGGACGAAAGGTGTCATCATGAGAGCAGACAACAGTCGGACAGACAGACACACCCAGGAAAATATAAGGGTCCTTGGTTTTGCCTTCGGACTACGGACCCTAATAAAAATTATAAAATCACACTGTTAAGTTATACGATAGTAACTACTTATACATGAAGAAGTTGGAAAAGGGCGACAAAATTAAAAGTAACTAACTATTTGTACTTTTTACGAACGTCTTGCAATAAATAATGTATTTTATATTGAGAAAAAGTTGATCATGAAGCCTTATAGGCCGAAAGCTGCTTTGATTTTTAAATAAATATTGTAAATGGAGAGATTTTTCCCTCTACTTTTAATTATGACCTCCATTCACTATCCCTATCCTGATCTATATAACGACGATCCTATCTATAGTTCTAAAAATTTTAAATCATTTATGCAAATACGAATACCTTATTAAAGAGCGATGTAAATTTCCAAAAAAAAAAAAAAATTACCTTGTTTTAACGATAAAAAACATTGAGACCCCTCGGGGGGTTGAACCAGGGACCCTATAATTTTTTGTTTGATTTTTAACGCCTTTCTCGTAATTTGTTTGTATGTTTTATATTTTGATATAGAGTAATAAGAATTAAAAAATTGTTATTTCATAATTTAATAACGTATATATGCTTAATAATCTACGAAACCCTAAAAAGTACTTGAATGAAAGTACTTCCCTGTGATTTTTTGAACTTATAATGTTATTCTTACAGTCGAGCCTCTTCGTCAATAACAAGCTGAAAGTGGGGAAGCTCTCGACTTGCCTCACCAAACACCCTTCTGTTCCTCGTGCAAATCTCCTTAATGCCTTGAAAATGCTTCTCTCAATTTATAGCTGACAAACGTAACCTCCTGGAAGCCCTCCCCGTCTTGCTCAGACACTAAATTACGTGGTGTCTCACCTCACGGCATACTAATAAAGAACTGTTCCAACATCTTTCTCTCCTCCCTAAACCACACTTCTATAACTTGAATTTGAAAGCTTGATAAGTGTCCTACATTCTCTCTCGCTTACCACACCTTGAGATATTGTTACATTACCATTCTAAGTGGAACAGATGACAAGGCTTTTAGGTTTATTAAAATTATAATCTTCACTTTGCTTAGGAGATTAGTTAGCTTAGTATTAAGGTAATTATCTCTGCTTGTTATTTTCCGCACTTCACTCTCGATTGTTAAACTTAAAATTTAATTTGTTTGATTTATATTATTAATACGTTATAATGAGTTTTCAAAACGGTTTCGGTATTAAAAACTCCATGGACGGTGATTTCAAAATGTTTTGACTTCAAGGTCAAACAGCAATTTTTTTGGTTTTGAAAAAATAGTGTGAGAACAGAATTTATAGGTATGGATGTGCAGAGATATTATAACCTGACTTAGCTATGACAAGTCTAGTAGTTTATAGTTTTTCAAAATTGTTATTATAAACACTGTTTTGGAAACTCCTCATGGAATCTTTATTATCATAGTTAAATATTTTTAAATAAAGCCTATTTGCTAAGTTTTGCTTCCGAGCTTACTGAATGTAACGGAAGCTAAGTGATCGTTCTGAAAAACGAAAATATTTTATGTCTTCGATTTCAAAAATTTTAAGACAAAAATCCGTTTCAGACATCAAAGAACATTTTTGGTTCCGTGTCTGTCTGTCGCTCAATGTTTGCCAGCCAACATATCTTAAAAAAATCGGTCCGAGGCAACTCAGACAAACTTTCTCATATACGAGTTCATAATTATTTAGCCCAGTGTTTTCCATTTATTAGTTTTCGTATGTACATTTAATTATTATTGAAAATTTTATCAAAATTTATCATAAAAATAACATCTCCTGGGCGGGGAATCGAACCCGGGCTCTCTCCGTCCGCGTTTTAAACTTTTTTCTCAGGAGCTAGATTTTTTCCGGGAAAACGGCTTATATAGTTAGGCCTCATTCACACTAGAGATTCCGGAATGCGATTCACGAATCGAAGATTCTAATGATACCAGGCGGCCTATGTATTTTGCTTCTGTCCATTCAGACTACGATTCCGGTATGAGATTCTCAAATCGAGTATCCCGTCCCCGTGAGCCGCCTCGATTCTTTTTAGAATTCTTCTTAGAAAGCGGCTCATGATACATTGCGCTATATGGGCCCATTCAGACTAGGCGATTCTGAATCGCATTCTGCTTCAATCCTCTTGCTATTTATTTTCTTTAAATAAAATATTTTAATTATAAATTCATAATAATTACTGTAATATCATTAATTATAATATTTTATTATAAATCATTTTATTTACGTTGCATAAAATATTTTAATTATATAAATATATAATATATTAATAAATCAATGTAATATATTATTTAATATATATATTGTTTTTCAATTGTTTTATTTACTTTAAATAAAATAGGTTAATTATGAATATAATAATAAATATAATATAATTAATTATTTAAAAATTAAATACATTTATATGTTAGTGTATAATAAAAGTGGGATCAAAGCTAGGAAAAGTGGGGGGAAGAAGCCGCCGAGATACTGAATCTTGATACTTTTTGAATCTCATACACGAATCGCATTCGTGAATCGCATTCCGGTATCCCAGTGTGAATATTAAAATCGTCGGAACCGTTATCGAAAAATATTTTTTTTTCACGTTTTTTCAGAGTTTTTGGGAGGGTAGCGCCCCCAAATTTGGAGCTAAAATTCGTTTCTCGATTTCGCTTCGGGGTATGATTTTCTGAACATGTATGTCAAATTTCGTTAAAAATCGGCCCATTAGTTTAGGCTCCAGGCGTCTGCACAGACAGACAGACATTTTTTAAAAACCACTTTTTTGGACTCAGAGGACCTCAAAACGTGTAAATCCATCGAAATCTCAAAATCGAATTTTCGCGCCACCACAATACTTTCTCTTTATATGAGATAGTAAAAAGCTAGACGTCCCATATAAATAAAATTTTCATGGTAGGTCATTAAGTCATAAGTAGCCCATTGTTGGTCCCAATGTAAGTTTCTACCTTATGCCCCCATTTATTTCTCTTCAACATGCGCACTTAACCATACATTTATTTACACCTATTTCGAAAGTAATCACCTGATTTTTATGAAATTTGTATAGTTTGTCTTTCTTTTTTTTTTTTAAATTTATTTGAATATTGCAACTACATTACCACATGTTATAAGCAATAAAGATGACATTTGTTTGATATGACTTGTTACACATGATGTGAGAAACTGTCCATTGACAGTACTCACGGTTTTACGCAGACATGAACATTACATTTTCTTAATGGATGTTTAATAAATCACCCAGAGGCCACTGTCTTTTTAAGCGTCGAGGAGGGTTACCAGATATAAATGGTAATGTTAGGTTGTGGATTAAAGGATTAGGATGATGGGAAATTGAGTCATGGAAAGATTTGTATCGAGAGGTGGCTAGGTCGCGAACAAAGGGAACTTTGAGATCATTGTGAAGGGTAAAGTTAGAGACATAGAAAGGAGCGTTAGTTATTCTTCTAAGGATTTTGGATTGAAGGGATTGGATACGGTAGGAGTTGGAACGCTTGGTGCATCCCCAGAGTTCAATACCATATGACCAAGTGGGCTTAATTATGGTGTTACAAATGAGTAATTTGTTATGTATGTTGAGTTTAGATGTGTAGTGTAAGAGTCTGTATAGAAGTTTGTAGCGTCGGCTGCAGTCTTATCGTTTAAGTTTTGTGTGGTGTGCCCATGTTAATCGCCTATCTAGGTGTAACCCAAGGTAGCGGACAGAACTGGAGTGAGGGATGGGAATTTGATACAGAGTTACTGGTTCGCATATTCCATGTCTTAGACTGAATGTGACGTGTACGCTTTTCATTTCGTTGATTTTTATTCTCCATTTTCTTAGCCATGTTTCTAAACGTAAGAGGTGTTCCTGTACTTTATCAGATGCTGCCGTGTATAGTTTGTCGAAAGTAGACCGCAGATAGCACCAGATTATAGTTTCAACGCACTCTGCGCTCTTTAAAGTTTGCTTAATTGATAATTTAATTCATATAAAAAATCAAAATACTTTTCATAGATTTTAAAAAACGGGGGAAAATTAAATAAATATGACTGCAATAGGTTGTAAAAGCATAAAGTCAATAAAGTGTAGATGTGAAGAAATAATGTGCCACACTAATTGGCAGTCTATTTTTAAACAAGGTTATGAAAGAGGTTTAAGATAAATCTGGTTTTGTCTTATTTCAACAAAATTAAACTCTTGTTATTTTCTTAATATTTTTAATAATTTTGAGAAGATTACAAATCTAAACCTTATTTTACCTCAAGGCAGAGTTTAATTTATTCGGTCTTTATAGAAGCTAAATTATAAAAAAAGAAATAATAAAATTTAAGGTGTTAAAAGCTGTCATAAAAAGTTTTAGTAGTCCAAAGCGCTGCCCCAAGCCTAAGCTGCCAGATGGAAGTGGCATATCGATTATGATTTTTATTTCCACGAATTATTTTTGTTTTACTTTCGCATTTACGTGATATATACAGGGTGGTCCAAAAGTCTCCCCCCCCCCTCTTAACTTTTGAACGGTTTGAGATAAATTGATGAAACTTGGGGGATCGCTACCATGCAAAGGTTTGTTTTCATGCAATAACCCACTAGGGGCAACCACCCACTTTGCCCCCAGGCCACACAACTTCAAAATTTCAAATTGGAGTGTATATTTTTGATAGCATATTTGGATCCTACAGTGAAAAATAATAAACTTTTACTTGAAACTATTTTTTCTATCTCCAATATTTTGCCCCCCGGCAGGGGGGCAAAGATAACAAAATAACCCTTCCGATAATACGTTGTTAAATCTAAACGGTTAGAGATAAATTAATGAAACTTAGGGGATCTGTACCACGTAAAGGGAAGTTTGTTTTCATGCAATCGCGCAGTAGGGGCAACCTCCCATTTTGGCCCTAGACCACTTAACTTCAAAATTTTAACCTGGAATGTATATTTTTGATAGCAGATTTAAGTTTTACGGTAAAAAATACAAATATTTTACTTCAAACTTTTTTTTCTATCTCCAATATTTTGCCCCCTATAGGGGGGAAAAGGTATAAAAATGGTAGATTACAGCGCCTGGGGGCAAAATGGTGGTTGCCCCTAGTACGCGAGTGGATGATTACACACTTCCCTTTACATGGTACAGATCCCCCAAGTTCCATTACTTTATTTCAAACCGTTTAGATTTTATAACGATTTAAGTGTTATTTTTTTTACTATTTCGGAAGGGTTATTTCGCTATCTTTGCCCCCCTGCAGGGGGCAAAATATTGGAGATAGAAAAAATAGTTTGAAGTAAAATATTTGTATTTTTTACCGTAAAACTTAAATCTGCTATCAAAAATATACATTCCAGGTTAAAATTCAAGTAAAAGTTTATTATTTTTCACTGTAGAATCCAAATATGCTATCAAAAATATACACTCCAATTTGAAATTTTGAAGTTGTGTGGCCTGGGGGCAAAGTGGGTGGTTACCCCTAGTGGGTGATTGCATGAAAACAAACTTCCCTTTGCATGGTAGAGATCCCCCAAGTTTCATTAATTTATCTCAAACCGTTCAAAAGTTATGAGGGGGGGGGGGGGGGGGAGACTTTTGGACCACCCTGTATATATATATTGTATGTCCACGGATGGAGTTGCCTATACGTGTAAATTCCGAAAAATTTTAATTTTCGAAGAAATGTCACTCTTCATAAAATCTCCTGCTCGTTCTTAAATGAAGATTTATAGTATTTTTGTTCAAAATGTACCCTGTACCCAGAGAGTACAATTTTCTAAAATTGTACAAGTGGAAACCGGTCCGAATTTCGACTATTCAAGAATTTATTTTTTGCATTAAAATCTCGAAAATATAATGTATAAAATCTCTCCCCCCCCCCCTGCCATTTATGAAAAGTCAAATTTGTCTGATTCTAATTCATGAGTGGGTCGATTTAAAGGTCTCATTGAGTGTATTAAAAGTTGTATTATTGCTTTTTTGATAAAAATAACATGAAAGCTCTTAAAGTGAAAATTATATAAATAAAAAATAAAATCATTATAAATATAAAATCTCCCCCCCCCCTCCCTGCCATTTATAAAAAGTCAAATTTGTCTGATGTTTGTGTCTGAAATTTGAAAATTAATTAGGAAAATAAATTCATGTTTGAAAATGATTTAGTTTTTATTAAAGAAATAAATAATATTTAAATAATAAATACTACGATTAAATAAATACGATTATATAAATGCTTTCATATTGTTTTATAAAAAAAAAGCAATACCACTACTTTTTTTTTGCACTCAATGATACCTTTAAATCGACCCCTTATGAATGTTACTTTTTATAAATGGTAGGGGGGAGGGGGGGGGGGGGGGGGGGGGGGGTTGATCAAAACGTGTAAATCCATCAAAAGATTTACACGTTTTGAGTGTATAAATTTTAACCTTCTTCTCACATTGATTTATCTTCCGCATGTGCACAAAGGTTTTTTGTTTCCGAGCACACCGAAGGTAACGGAAGCTATGTGATCGTTCTGAACAACGATAATATTTTATGTCACCGATTTTTTTTTTTAAAAAAATCTAAGGTAGAAATCCGTTTCAGACATCAGGGAACATTTTTGGTTCCGTGTCTGTCTTACTGTCTACTGTCTATCGGGCTGATGTTTTTATGCACCAACATTATCTTTAAAACTTGTCGTTAGATTTTTATGGAATTTGTTTGGTAGGTCTTAATTAGCTCATTGTTGGTTTCATATAGTAGTAGTAGTATGGTGCAAGTACTAGTACTAGACGGGTAGGACGAGTAGCCTGTAGTAGAAGTAGCCTGGAAATAGTCTGCGAACAAGTGCAGAAATATATAATATAATAGGTTGTGGTCACCCGTGGTACCACACTGATTCTATAACCTTCCAGTTGGCTGCCAATTTTAGTGTTTTCTAATTTTAGTGTTATCTAGTTGCCATTTCTAGTTCTACCAAGCTTTTCTACTTTGTTTTCCCTTATTTATTTTTTTTTTTTTGCCAAGTTATAGTTTATTTTAAATCAAATTATAGTTATCAATAACTACGGGAGACATACAGAGAAAAATAGACCCCCGCACCGGGACTTGAACCACGGGTCCTCCTATTGATCCGTTACAGGTGCTCTTACCAACTGAGCTATACTATTCTGGAGAATGATTTTCTCTGTCGTTACCGATACCAAGTCCCGAATCCAAGCTTTTAATCTTTTCTACAAATCTAGCAAGCTAATATTCACAGCAATAGAACTAGACCGAAAATTAATGCTTATAATTATAAAGTACTCAATTAGTACCTGTACCTAGTACAATCAATTAGAGAGATTCAAATTTTTATATATATATATATATATATATATATATAAATATATATATATATAAATGAGAAAATTAGGTTTTAGGTACTACCTAAAACTTAAAAATTTGAAAGTACATAAATACATTAGACTTTTATTAATATAAGTTGCTCCCGTAACTTGTTTTTATGTGCTGTTTCTTACACTAGACAAAATACATAAAATGTGTGTGTTTAACGCAAAGGATATAAATTATCTTTTATGGTTTAGAACAAACTTTTTGTCTAGTTAAAAATCTCAGCTTTTAAATTACAAAAAAGAAAAACTCTATTTTTCTCTGAAATCATTTCTAAAAAAAAAATATATATTCTAAAAGGTTAGCAGTTTTTCCTTAGCAAGGAATTATTTAACTTTGTTACGAAGTTTTAAAATATTATAAATCATCCTGCAAATGAGAACCATCAAGAAAACACTTGTACTTTTTTATATTATTTAGTAAACTTTTTTTTTAAATCTTTTCTCTTGCTAAAGACGAGTTTATATTCTTTGTATTAACAGTTGTCTAAGCCAGAGAATACAAAGCGCTAACGAAAAGAGTTTTTCAAACTTTAATTTTCACCCCAGATTTTGTTGGCAAAATCCTCGAGAGATAATTATTTATAACAAATATTAAATAAATTATTCAACGTATTTTTTTCAGTATCGTACAGAATTTCTTACTTTAAAATATTAAATAAATATACGAATACTGCAACTCAATAAATTTTTCTGATTAATGTTTAACTGTATTTAATTTGTAAATTATTTAATATGAATTGCTGTCTTCTTTTCCACTAAAAAGAACTTTTAGCTTGATTTTTGTGAGATATTTTGTTTTAAGATTTTTTTTTTTAAATTTTCTATTGCCCTCTTCCTTCTTGGGGCTTGTTTACGTTATAGCATTTACGAATTGGGGCTTGTTTACGCTATAGCCTATACAAATTTTAACATATTATAGATAATCCATGACTCTTTATTACGGTCAGCCTCCTTCACTTTGTTTCACGCCTGATTTTAACCGCTCGCGTCTTTTTATATCTATGGTCATTTTCCAGGTTTAGCTGGACGGCCCAGGTTATATACTATAATTTTGGTAAGAACACAATTTTCGTTTCGATGCATCCTTAAGATGATATGAGCCAAATACGAAGAAAAGTTCCAAAAGTTCGCAGTTTTTTGGCTCCCAAAAGTTTAGCTCGCCTCAGAAACCGTGGCAAACTTATACTACTGTTATTTGGGATGCCACAAGACGATTAAAACGATTTCCAGCTTTGTCTGAATTTATCGGAGGCACGGCTTTGTTTTGGTCTAATTTTACTGGACTAATATATATAAAGTTCTTTTTATCTTGTAATTATTATACTTAATCTTAATTGTTGTTATGACTAGGAGCATAAACCTACGCAATGAATATTATTTTGGCAGAAATACCTAGTCACGTTTCATTGTAATAAATCATAGTGTAAGCGCAGTATACGGTAAAGATGGAGGTGTAGGTCACAATAGAGACCTTAAATACATGGTTTGATAGGTTTACCTTGCTACCAACACAAAGGTTCATGTGGAGGTCTTGATACTAGCTTACATTGCCGTTATACCTCACTGCTTTTAACTTAACGTTAAAACACGGAAAAGAGGTAAAGGTGAGTTTACACTGAGGTAAGCTACAGTCGAGAACCATTATGCTCAATTAGAGTACGCACGCGCGTAGTTAAACGATTCCCCTTGGTGTTGCATGAAAGGGTAATAACTTTATTTCTTCTCTAAATAAAGCAACTCAACAGAAAGGTTTTTTGTACTTGATCTTTTTAACACCGCAGCCAACCACGCTATTTCCTTATCAACTTTATCCATGTTTGAATATCTTAATTAAAAAATATTTCTTTCGCCTCGAACAAAAGGAGCAATCTCTAACTCTTATTTACTATATAGATGCAAATGAATTAATACATTTTGTGTCCAAGCTTACCACATATAACGGAGACATTATAATAATTTAGAATAAGAACATAATTTATTTATATCTCCAAATTCCAAAATTCATAAACAGAAATCTGTTTCAGACATCAGACAACATTTTTGGCTAGTGTCTGTCCATGGGTCAACCTTTATTTAAGATGAATTCAGTAATTATGTATAAATGTTTATCTACGATTGATACGAAATATAAACATTGTATCTCTGTTTAGATGCGTAGAAAGTGATTCTTTACGTACTTGTATTCATTCACACGCGTATTTTTTCTGCCCTAGTGCGGTAAAAAAAAGAATTCTTCACCTTAACGCACGATTAGCGAGTTCGTTTACATTTAACAATAGTATATTATGTTACTAGGCTGTGAAGTGAGTTTTTTTCTTTACCGCGGCAATTACATTTACTGTCGAGTGAAGCGAGACAGTAAATATTGCCAAGGTAAAGAAAAAACACTTCACAGTCGAGTAGCACATGCTATTTTTTCCGAGGTAGCAGACAATGAAAAAACATTAAATATTAATAAATAATCAATATAATAATAACGAATATTAGTACATACTTAATATTTAAAAAAAGAAACCTTAAAAAGAGGTTACACTTTAAGAAAAGATAAATAAAACGCATTGACATCCAGCGGAATTAAATCGTACTAAGCATTTCTACAAAGACTGCAGCGCTACTAACGGAAGTTTTGACAACTACCTGCCGGAAAATAAAAATCTTTTAGTTCCTAGGACGGAAAAGATTTTTTCTTTACAGCTAGGAGTAATGAAGAAATGGATTTTAGCTATGTTTTTTAGGCTCTAAAGTTACTATTTTACTGCCTACCACGGAAAAAACTAATTTGCTGTTTGTTTAATTAAAGTAACTGTTTACATAGAGTTTTTAGTGAAAAACAATGAGAGATTTAAGTGATTATGACGAAAATGAGGAGAATAATAGCCTCCCGAAATAATTAATTCGGCATAAAATACATCTAATGAATTATTGTCATCTTTATCAAAAGAGAAATACGAACTTACATTCAGGAAATTTATTAAATATTTTTTTCTGTATTTATTATTAAAATTCAACAATCGTAGATAAAGTACGCTACTCAAATCGTGTGAAAACGGCATTTTGCTTTGCTCTTGTGGTTTTACTACCCTCGCTGTTGCTCGGGTGCAAACTCCACTCTCGCATGCAAAATGCTTCTTTCCGCACTATAGACGCGTAATGAACTATTAATGTACTGTGTTTAACCCATGTAACCTTATCATTGTGATGATTATTTAATTTTTCTGCCAAGCTTACCAAAGAAAACGGAAGCTATGTGATCGTTCGGAGAAACGATATTTTTGAAATCGATGATTTAAAAAATAAAATCATCGATTTCAAAAATTCCAAGACAGTAATCCGTATTTAGATATCAGAAAACATTTTTGGTTCCGTGTCTGACTGTCGGTCTGTCGCACAATTTTTACGAACCAACATATCTTAAAAACTATACGGTTGATTTTAATGGAATTTGGATGGAAGGCCATAATTAACCCATTGCTGGACCCATATAAGTTTCGATCTTTTACGCTGTAATGTTTCACTCCCACATGCGCACAAACATTTACACCTATATCTTCGAAAGTACTTAACTGACATTTATGAAATTTGTATGTTTTGCCATCATATCCATATTAATTTGAATTATCAGCGTTCTTTAAATTTTGCTAAATTAATACTTTTATTTATGTAAAAAACAAAACAATTTTGACAAATATATAAAACAGGGAGACAATTAATTAAATTTGACAAAAATAGATTGCATAAAGCATAAAATCATTTAAGCATACGAAATAGGACTCGAGGAAGCTATGTGCCACACTAATTGGCAGACTATTTTTATTTGGTCTCGTGTCTGTCAGTTGGCCAACTTTTAATAATGATTAAGTACTACAGTAGGTATAAAAATTAAGTTTTTTCTTATTTTTAATTTAACGTTTAACCCATCTAACCGTAGTATTGTGATAATTCTGAGCTGTTTTTAGGAAGCCTTACCCTTATAAATCTACACCTTATTCACTACAGTTAAATCTACTACAAATAAAGCTAAACCTCCATATTACTACTTATTCATATGCGGCTCCACTCATACACCTTCTTTTTAGGGTCCGTAGGCAAAACCAAGGACCCTTATATTTTCCTGCGTGTCTGTCCGTCCGTCCTCTCGCGTGCTCTCACGGCTACACCTTTCGTCCGATCACTTTGAAATTTGGCATGTATGTGTCTTGTACACCTACCCACATATTTTAAAAATATAGCGACTTAAAAAAAATATTTTTTTAAAAAATTAAGGTAAAAAAACTTAAGGGTTAAATTTTTTTTATTTTTTTTCGACACCGTGAGGGGTATCATATGAAAGGGTACGTCGAGCTGATTACAAAAATATATAATTCTTTGGATATAACTTTGATAGGGCGAGCGTAGGCAAGTTTGAAGTGGGTGTGAAACGTGTCCCCCCCCCCCCTCTATCTCGCTTATGTGAAGTGCAAAAAATCTGAAAAAAATTCCTGAACATTCTTCGACCAAAAGATACCACTTTTTGGAAATTTCGAAAAAAATATTATTTTATTTTTTATTGACAAAATGCGTTTTTTTTTTTATAATTATGGTCTTTTCGATGTATTTATATGGTTCAGTGGCAAAAAAATACTTTATCAGAGTGTGTTTTGAGAATATCAGACCCTTAAAATTGTTCAAAGTAAGCTTTTTAGTATTTTAAAATAACACTGTTTATCCACTTTACAGTTATAGTGTTATACACTATATAGTGTGGCCTACGGACCCTCGCTGTGTGCAACTAGCACACACTTGACCTGTTTATTGTTTTTTTAAAAAGGCTGAATGTGCAGACCCCTAGAGCCTAAACTACTGCGCCGATTTTGACGAAATTTGGCATACATTTTCCCTATTTGATCGATCGATTTTTTCCCAATTTGAGGTAAGGTAAACCTAACTAAGCATTCAGGATATTTCACCTATTCCTTCAAGTACACTCAGGACCTATAAAAACCTACCCACTTTTCAAGTACACCTCTCAATATATCTTCTTTTTCACTATTTAAAGTAAGGAAATTTCACTTATTATTTCAAGTACACCTAGGACCTAGATCCTTATTAAACTCCTCTCTGCATTAATCTTCTATATAAACCTTAACTTCATAATCTAAACTCCATTCACTCCTAAAAATCTGTCAATACATCTAACTTCTCAAATATATTTAGAAAGTGAAAAGGCTGAGGAGATTTCACTATACCGTAAACATATTCATCCACTTTTCACAGTATTTTAATAATTTTCTGGGACACTCCTTTACCTAAAAAAAACCTTCATCCTTCGTACCGTATACTTACCTTTCTCTTGATTTTTTTTTTTACCTTCACTGGTTAAGTAAAATAAAAAATAAAAAATAAAAAAAGAAAGAGAGGAATAGATATTTCCCCCCTACTTTTTATGTCACATTTGTCCTTATTTTTTATTATTATTAGTTTTTTTCTTCTATACAAAGTAAGGTTATTTTTTTTTCTTGGATTCATTTAATTTTTAAAACCGGAACTGTGTTTTCCTGGCACTTTTCTCTCTCGAAAGTAAACTTCATACTCTGTCTCGTCGAACGAGAAAAGAAAAGAAACAAAAATCCAAGTTAAAGAACCTAAAGAAAAACAAGCTGCTTTTTTACCCTCCATTCTTTTATTTTTTCTACGGCATCGCTAGAAACACCTTTTCCTCTCGCTACGTTCCTCGGTCGCATTTTAAACTCTACTCCCACCCCCCCTACCTCCATCCCCCCTCTTCGTTTTCCTAAACTAAAAACCACGAAAACCTCGACGCTCTTGTAAATATAAAGAAAAGGAACAACCAGAGTAAAGAGACTTGTTAAAAAACGACCAAGCGAGTGTCTTTTGCCTTAGTCTTTATCCCCTCCCCCTTCTGTAGACTATAACTATTTATACTTTTCAACTATCAAAAATCCTCCTGTTTATATTATGTATTTTTAGTTTGGTTAGAGACTGTATTTTTAGCTTAAGATATTTTTAGATTATATATATATATATATATATATATATATATATATAAACCGGACTGCATCAAATCAAATAAGACGCCATCGAATTCAAGACACACACCAATTTTGTTTTTTTTATTTAAACACCCCTAAAGACACAAAATTTAACATTTTTTTGTTGTCTGCCTAATTTACTTACTGGGTGACTCATTCACTGTACTTCACTGTACTATTTACTCAATGACGCAAAGTAAAATTTTTTATCTCCAATAGGGACGAAAAGTAACTTTTCAGGGCTAGGTTATAGGTAATAAATAATGTTGGTCTTTTCATCCCCGTTCTTAAAAACGGGGAAATAATGTGAAAACAGGGAAATAATGTGAAAACAGGGAAATAATGTTAAAACGGGATTATAATCCACGTTCGCCAACTTATTATTTTTTAAATAGTAGAGAATGAAGGCAAATATAGTGAATTGATTGAAATCAGGTTGGCAACACTGCTTTAAAACTCCCAGCTGTATTGCGAGTCATTCTACGATGCTTTGTTTACTTTTGTTTAGCTTTCGTTGAACATTTTTTTTTTATTACTTTAAAAATGATTATTAGTTGTTTTAATAAATTTATATTGTTTTATTTTTGTATTTAATTCGTTTAATAAAGAAATACAAATGTCTTCTTTATTGATTAAATCTTATATAGCGCTTTTTCTGGAGATAAAATTTTGTATGTACCTCGAGAATAATGCATTATTATTCCCTTGCTATAATTATCTCCCTCGGCTACGCCTCGGGGGCTAATTGACATTAATCCCTCGGCTTCGCCTCGGGAGTTGATACCTAATGCCCTCGGCGTCGCCTCGGGATTTAGTTGCCTTGATTCCTTCGGCTTTGCCTCAGGAATCAACTCTGTCACGCGGGAAATAATGTCTTACGTTATTCCCTAGGTGCATAAATAACTATTACCTCCAGGCGGGAGTTAGCTGCCTGGTTTTTAGGATGTTAAGTGTTACTGCCTGGCCGAGCCACAGGGAGTTATGGCGTAAACTCCCTGTAAATTTAGTGCAGCCAACTTAATTCTAGTAAAAGAACTCCGTTTAAACGGATTTTACGAATATTTAAGTTGGCAATACTGTTTATTACAAACATGACTCGCAATCAGCTGTTCTTAAATATTTCTTTGTTTTGTTTTAAAACGCTCCGTGTTTTGAGTAATAAATGTTCTATTTTTCACTTATATAATCAAAATCACTTAACAGATCTAACTGTGAGTTACTTTCCCTTATCATCAAAAGCACTTAACAGATCTAAGTGTGAGTTACTTTCCCTTATCATCAAAAACACTTAACAGATCTAACTGTGAGTTACTTTCCCTTATCATCAAAAACACTTAACAGATCTAAGTGTGAGTTACTTTCCCTTATCATCAAAAACACTTAACAGATCTAAGTGTGAGTTACTTTCCCTTATCATCAAAAACACTTAACAGATCTAACTGTGAGTTACTTTCCCTTATCATCAAAAACACTTAACAGATCTAAGTGTGAGTTACTTTCCCTTATCATCAAAAACACTTAACAGATCTAACTGTGAGTTACTTTCCCTTATTATCAAAAACACTTAACAGATCTAAGTGTGAGTTACTTTCCCTTATCATCAAAAACACTTAACAGATCTAACTGTGAGTTACTTTCCCTTATCATCAAAAACACTTAACAGATCTAACTGTGAGTTACTTTCCCTTTTATAAGACACTTAAAATGAACTGTGAATAATAAATTATTTGTTCCTTTTTAGGATTTCAAACCATCAGCAGATATTTCGGTTAAAGTCCTTGATTTTAGGAAAAAAGCAACAAATCTAACCGAAAGCTACTTTCCCTTTTGTATCTCACTTCTAATAAATTGTGAATAATAAATTATTTGTTTTAAAATAGTCTGTTTTTACAATTAAAAAAAAAAAGATTTATAAATAAATCCAGTTATCTTTTTTTTTTAAAAAAAAAATTACCTGGAATATCTTAGTGGTGTGAGAACTCACACTTAGCTAGGATTCCGTGTAAGTCATTTCTCCTTACTCTAGCGCTCAAAGTTGCGATGTTTTGATCACGATAAAAATTGCCAGCTTCTGTTATCAAAGGTGGAATCACACGAAAACTCGGAAACACGGAATGTCTGAATCAAAGTTTCGTGCCATTATTTAAAACTATCTATTGTTAATTGTTAGCCTTGAGCTTATTAAGTCCGCTTTTACCTAAAAACAAAACCTTCAAGTTGTAATTTAGATTATTTTTTCTTGAATATAAAATAATTGATTTGAGTCTATTTTAGTTTTCATATCGGTCTAATATTAATTTATTGCTTCCGAGCTTACCGAAGATAACGGAGTAGTCAAGGAGATAGCGTGGAAAAAAGTGTCTGACTAATATCAAGCTAGAATTTTCTCTTTTGGTGCATTTTAAGAATATATGGTTGGCTATGTTCGTCTGCGGGACATAGCTTGGCAATAGATATTTGAAATAAAACAAACCGGTGGAGAGTGGCCATGCCCCCTCACCCATTTTGGAGGACAATGAGGTTTTCATGATCCTGAGTACAAAATTAGCCAATAAACCAAAAAATTTGATTATGTTAGTTTGTCGCTTGATAGGTTAGTTGTTCAAATATTGCTCCATCATCACTATCACGTGACAAACTAACATCAACTTAACTCTTAAGCAGCCCCTACACGATCAAGCCGCTTGATCAAAACATCGCGTCAAGCATTGGTGTCAAGCATGATTGATAGTCTAGGAACCCGTTTGATCCTTGAGTCAAGCCTTGACGGAGATTGATGGAAAGTTTGAATGACTCAAGCGGCTTGACGGAGCGCTTGATAGTCTAGAGCAATTTTGATTAAGCATTCCGTCAATCACCTGCTCGACACCCCAAATCCTGATTTGAAACCATGATATCTACACAATACTGATTCACTACAGTCCAGGAGGAGCAGTTCACTAGAAGAAAACCCCGCTACAAATGAGTGTTGATGAAAAGATTGATGGGAGGCTTGATGCACCCCAAGGCGGCTTGAAGGTCGTGTCAATCAGCTTGACAAGATCAAGCGGCTTGATCATGTAGAGGCTGCTTTTACTACTAATTCTGTACTCGGGATTATGAAGGTCATGGCTGCTCTCCACCGGTTTGTTTTTTTCAAATGCCTACTGCCAAGCTATGTCCCGCTGAAGAACTTAGCCGACCACATATTCTTAAAAGGCAACAAAAAAGACCAACTTGTACTCAAAAGTCTTGCTTGAGTTCTGGAATAAACGAGTTTATCTCTAACTACTAGCAAATGGTTATAAATATTATAAATAGAAGAATAACTATCTCTAAGTCTTCTCACAACCCGCGCCATACCCAGATAATTAATAAAGTTAAATTAAATTAAAATTACATTTCAAAACTAAAGATAAATGTACTTATGAAATTAAAAAATTAAATAGCAAACAGAATCTATGGAGATAATTCTAGTCAAATAAATACTAAAGAAGTTAATGAATATTTTTTATATCTAAGATCAAAAGCTTTTCTATACGATACTTGTGAAGAACTAGTTGCAACCAATGAGATACAAGTGAATCTTTAAAAAATAAATTTTCAGCTTTTCTAGGTAGTCGGAAAGTGGGTCATTCAATAGATTACAAGACTTGGAGTCAAACAAAAACCTAACAAATATAATTAGTTAATTAATCATTAGTTAGATTGATTATTGCATTGTCAACGGGAATACATAATCTTTGTAAGTTTCAGCTTTCTAGGTAGCTGGGAAGTGGGTCAAATTCACTATATACGAATCCAAATTTCATTAAAATCGGACGAGAAATTTTTACGATTTAACAAAAATTGAGTGGCAGACCAACAGACCGACCGACCAACAGAAAGACACGGAACCAAAAAATGTTATCTGATGCCTAAATTAGATATGTGCCGTCGAAATTTAAAAACCTTGCTTTTTATCAATTCAAAATTTTCGTTCACATAGCTTCTTTCACCTTCGGTAAGCTCGAAAGCTAAATACATTAAAAATATCACACTCCTTAGTGAAATACGGGAATCAAAGTCTTATAATGAGAGCTCAGATATTGTATATTTATTATATCATTTTTTTTATTGCTCCAAGTAATTTTACTACGTTTTTTTATTAGCTTGCTTTCTTGTTTGTTTGTTTGTTTGTTTGTCCAGTACAAATCTTGCAATGATTTTTAACTAACTTCCCGACTAACTAGGTATTTGAAACTTTTAGAATAGCTCAGAACACGATGACAATGCATTCATTTAATATCTTTAGCCATTTTTCATCAGAATTTAATTCGTTTTCAGCAAATTTTGCTGTATGGAAAGTTAGTTCGGATAAAATCCGCAAGTTCTTTTTATTTGTTTTGACATGACCCATATTTACGATCTTCATTTTGACGGGTTTCAAATTTATGATTTTTTATTTAGTCAACAGAAAATTTAAAATCGTAGTATATAAAAAGTTCTTTTTATCTTGTGATTATTTCTTTACAACTTATAGTGTATGGAAGCTATTGGGCCACTTAAGATTAATTTTTCGCATATTTTGGGATTATTGCATATATATAATTGCACATTTTCGGTTCAAGTGCATATTATGCATATTTTCGGAATTTTCGCATAGACATAGAACTTTTTTGCATTAAATATAGAAATAAAAATTTCAACAAATAAAATTCAATAAAAAGGTTCATATTTTTTTAAAGGATTAGAGTTCATTCACTGAAGTCTGAAAACTGGAGACTCGCGGTTTAGCGCTTACAAAAGCTGTAGGGGACCCTCAAGGGACTTAAGGAAAAGAGTAAGGTTTGGCCGGGTCCAATTGGGGAAAAGCTTAGACAAAAATGGACGCAGTTTTTCAACGTAATCCGGGCTGGAGCACTACAAAGAATGTCGCCCGTATCCTAGAAGGGGCGGAGAGCGGAGATAATGCAGAAGATCTGAGGCCAGCGGGCAGATTAACATTGCTGTATTGAAATATGTTCCTGTAGTGTTGTGTAACGTTGAGAGAACGCATTTTCCCATTAAAAATGGTCCTTTCCGACCCAGATGTAATTTAAAAATAGAAAATTTAGAAAAATATATTAGTAGTGCAAACAAACTCATGCTAATGTTTCGTAAATTTGTATAATATGTAAATGTAACTTCTTATATTCTTTAAATAACAGTCAATAATTTTATTTTTGGTAGTTATTCTAGTGTATTCTCCTATCTAACTTTCAAATGTCATGTTTTGGGAAACCCTCGTATTGCATAGCACTATTCATAATATAAAGCTGCCTATTGGAATAAGTGCATATTTGAGAACATATATTAGGAATAAATGCATGTATTTGGGATATGTGCATATTTCGAACTTTTTAAATGAATATATTGAGATTTTTTAAGTGCATATTGATCCGAACTCTACTTATAATAAATCTTGAGAATGTGATACATTAAGTTAACTCGATACTGAAATGGATTTAGAGTTTGAATTCATGACTAGGTAAGCGTGTATCATTAAGGATTGCTTAGTGGTATTTCAGGTGGTGTTGGCGCAACACATTCATAAAAAACTAAGTTCAATTGCAGAGAACTTAGTTTTATGATTGCTGCTGTAGATTTTGGTATTAGCTTTGGCACGGAATGCTTCGTTATTGACCACGAGACCCTGTGATTTCTCCTACTTTACTACTTGTTATTACATTTCTCACTTTAAGTTATCATTTAGGATTTCGGAAATAAAATCAAACAGGTTCTGTTTAAATATCTTTAATACTCTTCTTCGTAAGTTAGAACAGTTGCGTGTGGGTTTAGGCGCAGTCTATTCTGGTTAGTAGTAAAATTAACAGTTATATTCCACCTTTAAATCATTAGACATAGAGGTTTATCTTTGAATAGTAACCAATTAACGATAATAGGAGAAAAAGAAGAATTATTCAATTAGTGTATAGTTGTTAGTTTTTAGGGTTTTCGTAGATCATCCTTGAAACCTTTTCGCCGAGGGGGATGTGTCTGTCTGTCCGTCGTACTTTGGTTCATATCCAATGAACCGTTCACGCTAGATATGTGAAATTTGAAATGCTAGCGTAATTTCTTGACTCACTCATTAAAATTTCAAGAAAATGTTTGGTTTCGTGTCTGCCTGTCGGTCTGTTACTCAATTTTTACGAACCGACATATCTTAAAACTGCGAGTCCGATTTTAATAACATTTGCATGGTAGGTCGTAATTAGCTCATCGTTGGCCCCATTTTACATTTATTTACACCCATATGTACAAAATGACTCATCTGGTTTTTATGAAATTTAGATGTTTTTTCAAAAGTTGCCCTAGATTGATTTGAACTATCTGTATTGTTGGTCCCATTTTACATTTATTTACACCCATATGTACAAAATTACTCATCTGTTTTTTATGAAATTTGGGTGTTTTGTCAAAAGTTTGCCTAGATTGATTTGAACTATCTGTATTGTTGGCCCCATTTTACATTTATTTACACCCATATGTACAAAATGACTCATCTGGTTTTTATGAAATTTGGATGTTTTGTCAAAAGTTTGCCTAGATTGATTTGAACTATCTGTATTGTTGGCCCCATTTTACATTTATTTACACCCATATGTACAAAATGACTCATCTGGTTTTTATGAAATTTGGATGTTTTGTCAAAAGTTTGCCTAGATTGATTTGAACTATCTGTATTGTTGGTCCCATTTTACATTTATTTACACCCATATGTACAAAATGACTCATCTGGTTTTTATGAAATTTGGATGTTTTGTCAAAAGTTTGCCTAGATTGATTTGAACTATCTGTATTGTTGGCCCCATTTTACATTTATTTACACCCATATGTACAAAATGACTCATCTGTTTTTTATGAAATTTGGGTGTTTTGTCAAAAGTTTGCTTAGATTGATTTGAACTATCTGTATTGTTGGCCCCATTTTACATTTATTTACACCCATATGTACAAAATGACTCATCTGGTTTTTATGAAATTTGGATGTTTTGTCAAAAGTTTGCCTAGATTGATTTGAACTATCTGTATTGTTGGTCCCATTTTACATTTATTTACACCCATATGTACAAAATGACTCATCTGGTTTTTATGAAATTTGGATGTTTTGTCAAAAGTTTGCCTAGATTGATTTGAACTATCTGTATTGTTGGCCCCATTTTACATTTATTTACACCCATATGTACAAAATGACTCATCTGGTTTTTATGAAATTTGGATGTTTTGTCAAAAGTTTGCCTAGATTGATTTGAACTATCTGTATTGTTGGTCCCATTTTACATTTATTTACACCCATATGTACAAAATGACTCATCTGGTTTTTATGAAATTTGGATGTTTTGTCAAAAGTTTGCCTAGATTGATTTGAACTATCTGTATTGTTGGCCCCATTTTACATTTATTTACACCCATATGTACAAAATGACTCATCTGTTTTTTATGAAATTTGGGTGTTTTGTCAAAAGTTTGCTTAGATTGATTTGAACTATCTGTATTGTTGGCCCCATTTTACATTTATTTACACCCATATGTACAAAATGACTCATCTGGTTTTTATGAAATTTGGATGTTTTGTCAAAAGTTTGCCTAGATTGATTTGAACTATCTGTATTGTTGGCCCCATTTTACATTTATTTACACCCATATGTACAAAATGACTCATCTGGTTTTTATGAAATTTGGATGTTTTGTCAAAAGTTTGCCTAGATTGATTTGAACTATCTGTATTGTTGGCCCCATTTTACATTTATTTACACCCATATGTACAAAATGACTCATCTGGTTTTTATGAAATTTGGATGTTTTGTCAAAAGTTTGCCTAGATTGATTTGAACTATCTGTATTGTTGGTCCCATTTTACATTTATTTACACCCATATGTACAAAATGACTCATCTGGTTTTTATGAAATTTGGATGTTTTGTCAAAAGTTTGCCTAGATTGATTTGAACTATCTGTATTGTTGGTCCCATTTTACATTTATTTACACCCATATGTACAAAATGACTCATCTGGTTTTTATGAAATTTGGATGTTTTGTCAAAAGTTTGCCTAGATTGATTTGAACTATCTGTATTGTTGGCCCCATTTTACATTTATTTACACCTATATGTTCAAAATTACTCATCTGGTTTTTATGAAATTTGGATGATTTGTTGAAAGTAGCCCCAAATTAATTTAAACTATCTATGCTCTTTTCATTTTGTTAAATTGATACTTTAATTAATATAAAATACCCTGCCAATTAGTGTGGCACATTGCTTCCTCGCGTTCTATTTTGTATACTTTAATTACATTATACTATTAAAACCTATTATTGACAAATTTATTTAATTTTCCCCTTTTTTAAAACTGTCAAAATTGTTGTTTTGATCTTTTACATTAATTAAAGGATCAATTTAGCAAAATTTAAGGAGCGCTAATGGTTGAAAACGCTAATGGGGCTATCTGCGGCTACTTTTGACAAATCATACAAATTTCATAAAAATTAGATAATATGTGTCTTTGACGTGTCTTTGAGGTGTAAGTAAATGTATGTTTGTGAGCATGTGGAAGATAAACAAATTGGCGCAGAAGGTTAAAACTTATATGGGATCAACAATGGGCTGATTATGACGTGCCATCCAAATTTCAATAAAATCAGATGAGTAGTTTTTAAGATTTGTTGGTTCGCAAAAATTGAGCGACACATCAACAGACAGATACAGAAACAAAAATGTTCCCTGATATCTGAAACGGGTTTCTGTCTTGGATTTTTTGAAATCAGAGACAAAAAATATTTTCGTTCTTTAGAACGATTACATACCTTCCGTTACCTTCGGTAAGCTCGGAAGCATAATTATTTGAATCCACTTAAAATCGAAACAGATCTTAGTATATATCAATAATCTGTCATTTTTTTAACAACCACCCATCATTTTTCAGAAAGTCGCATTATTTTTATGGAAACTTTTTCTTAAATCTGTAATAATTAATCAAATTAAAAGAGATTTTTTTGTTTTAAAAGATGTTTAGTATTACTATGATTATGCAGAAAGTTTTATCAGAGTTAGTTTAACAGATTTTTTTATTGCAATTAAGGTTTTAGCATTTGCCTTAACTTGAAGTTTTAATTGCTGTATGTACTCTGAAAATACTTTTTTATCATCTTACTCCATCTTAAGATAAACTTAAAACTCATCTTAGAAAATAAGTTAAAATTATTTTTATCTTAGAATGTGTACGTTAATCTCACATTTTAAGCAATGTGATAATGTTTAGCGGCATAATGTGCTTGAACGCAGTGCAGCAAGTTAAAGAGGAAAGAACATTGTTAATTTTATGCCACATTGTAAAGCTCTTATACTAGTTAAATACCATTTTTCTTTATTTACCTCTTATCTAATATTTCTTTATCTTTTCACTGTATTTTAGCTTGGTTTCTAGAGAAACACGGAAAATGAAATAATTTAGAAATCAATGTATATGTCATAATATATAATTTGTCAAACACGGCCACATTTCTTTTATTTCTTAGATTTTTTTTTTATATTCCATAGATCTTTAGATAGGTAGCCACTTACTAGATTGCGCTAAAGAACAATTTTTCCCTGCTAGGGGAACAATAAATCCAAGTCCTCCATATTACGATATAATATAGATTCTTCCTTCTTGAAGGCGTATCTCAAGAATAACATATATATTATATATGTTATAGAGATATTATTTTGTATGTCGAAAGCTTAAAGATTCCGAAGATATTCTAGAAAACAAATATCTTGGAATAGGAAGTTAGGTGACTTATTTTAGTCATTTAGTAAGAAAATGTTTCCCATCCTTCTTTTAAGACAGTGTTTCTAAAGATGTTGACAATGGGGAATGTTTTTAAGGGAACGATCTATTTGTACCTTATCTAGTCAACAATCTATTTTAAGACATAGATTTGACAATCTATGTCAAATCAGAGACAGATTGGAGAATCTATTTTAAGACATAGATTGGAGAATCTACGTTAAGACATAGGTTGGAGAATCTATGTTAAGACATATATTATCCAGTCTATGTTAAAACATAGATTGTGCAATGTATGTTAAGCATGATTTAAAATTACTTCTATACTCAGGAAAGATGTTCTTTTGTATTAAATTCTTAATATATAGTAATATTGATTGGAGATGTATACTAGGTTATATTGACTCTACTAGATGATATATACATACTAGGTTATATTGACTCTAATTAGTGATAGAGGCGCTTCTTTAGATTGTTACTCCCCTTATAAAAAAACAGGGAGGAGTAACAATCAAAAGAAGGTGTAGGGAATGTTCTTCTTTGACTGTTACTACCCTTATCAAAACAGAAGTGTGATATTCCTTTGTCTCAAAGTACATTGGACTAATCACCCCTTTTTCTTTTTCTTAATAGTTATTTAGTCAAAGTCATTTTTATTGTAAAACAACATAGAGGAGTTACGAGTTACAATCTACAGATGATATATGTACTGGGTTATATTGACTCTACTGTAGGTTACTAGGATTATATACTAGTTTAAAAAAAAAAAAAACATCTATAGTTTAAAATTAACATAAAATAGTTTATAAAAAAATCAGGTAATAGTTGTTTTACATTCTCTTTTGTAAATTTTATTTTTACCTTGTATAAAACTCTCTTTATAAAGTAAACAAACATTCACACAATAAACTTTGCCTTTGTTTTAGTTTTAAAAGAACAATTAAAAATTAGAATAATAATAAGTTATATATGTTCAAGGATTATAACTAACGAAACAAATTTAAAAATACGTCATCCTTTGTTTTTTTTTATATTAGTAGTATATAATAACAAGGTGCTAATGTGTCAAAAACAGTGTAAATGGTTAAAGACCTCTTGGCTTTTCCGAAAAAAAGGTAAAGAGAGGGGGGTAAGTAAGCTACAATGTTAAGTAGGGTGGGGGGTAAGTAAGCTACAATGTTAAGTAGGGTTTTAAGCAGGTTGAAAGCTGCTAGATTAGTTGCCTTGTAGTGCTGTTGCTTCATTCTTTCACTAATGCTTTCTTTGTCTTTTGATCGTGTTTTTTTTGAGAGAGAGAGGGGGAAAGAGATGGAGTGGGGGAGGAAAAGGAATCAATATAAGTGTCAACTTTGTCAAACCAGCACCATATTTCTTCTCTTGTACTCTTTCTATATTGAACTACTACTAACCTTGTTCTCGTGGCTTTAGCTTTGGCTGTTGGGTTATCCACGCCTGCCAATTATTCATAGGTAAGGGTCAACCACAGCAGAATGGCAAGGGAAGAGTGGGGGTAGAGAGGTCGTCAAGGGAAACCAAAGTCACAACACGGGCTGACCTGCCCGTATCTTTAAACATAATACACTTCTAAGCCGCGGCCTTTTTATACACCTACACATTCAACCCTCTTATTCTATCCTTTTTTTTTTTTTTTTTTTTTCAAGAAAAACTGAATGAAAAGAAACCAGGTCAAGAAAATATTAAACAGAATATAAAAATATATATTTATTTTTTTATTGAAACTCTATAAATAAAATATACCCTTAGAAATAAAAGATTTTTTTTTTTTTATCCTATGCCTTGCTCGTCTAAGGCGACTTCGGCCATGCGACGTCTAGCAGCCCAATAGATATCACTTAAATTATTTTTGGTGTGCCGTACATCTTCAAGTGCTTGGCATGTTTTAAGGTGCAGGGATGTCATGTCCCCTTGTCGACATAATGGACAGGTTGCAGATTCTGCGACTCCGATGCGGTGTAGGTGGCTCTGTAGATAGTCGTGTCCAGTTTTCATTCGGAAATGAGCTACTGCTTCTCTTCTAGGCAGGTCTGGTGTCACTCTTCCTTCCTTGTCTAGCAATGAAGCCCATTGCCTGCCTTCTGTTCTCTTTTAAGTTACTTATAACTCCATTATTAATCAATTTTGTCGATGTTTTAAATGAAGTAGGTCTGTCTGGCTGCTCTTTAGTTGTACCTTCTTTGGCCAGTTGGTCGGCTCTTTCATTTCCGTCAAGCCCACAGTGTGCAGGAATCCACTGCAGCACGATTTCACTTCCTCGAAGAATCAGGGCTTCAATCAACTCTCTACATTTGTCAACATCATTCGAGGAAACGCATGCTACGTTTGTAATGGCAGCAATTGCAGCTTGGGAGTCAACAAGGAGAACAACTTTTTTCTTACTTATTTTGAGGAGCATTTCCAGGGCGAGAAGGATAGCCTTAACTTCGCCGTCAAAATTTGATGCGAGTCGTCCAACAGGCTCGGATAGCTGAAAAGATTCTGAGTAAACTCCAGCTCCACCGTTTCTTACTGCCCCGTCCGCAGATCCGTCCGTGTAAACATGGAGTTTTCAGCAAATTTTGCTGTATGGAAAGTTAGTTCAGAAAAAATCCGCAAGTTATTTTATTTGTTTTGACATGTCCCATATTTGTCAGTCTTCATTTTGACGGGTTTCAAATTTGTGATTTTTTATTAAGAGATTAACATTGAATGACAGCGAAAAAGGAAAAGTAAACAAAGAAATAAATTAATTGACGTGTGACAACCAGGTTTGTTTACACTTGGGTCCTAGGTATCGGTTTAATTTTTCTGCATCTCTACTTCTTTACTGGTA